>ML798234.1:231277-266005 GCA_009831015.1 Picea engelmannii | reverse complement strand
CAGCCTTCCCCTTGCAACCCGTTTCGATCGATTCTCCTTTCCAGCAATGGGGCCTTGATATCATTGGTCCTATTAACCCTCCATCCTCACAATAGCACAAGTATATTGTGACAGCCACTGATTACTTTACTCGATGGTCTAAATCCGTCGCGCTAAGAACTGTTAACACAAGTCAGGTGATCGCTTTTCTAAACTCGAATATCATCACTCGTTTTGGTATCCCTAATTGTCTAGTCTTTGATAACGCTTCATACTTTTCTTCTCTTGAGATGAGTGAGTTCGCCTTAGAAAAGGGAATAAAGTTGAAGTATTCTGCTAGTTACTATCCCCAGGGCAATGGCTTAGTAGAATCAACAAACAAGAACTTGATCAAAATTATCAAGAGAACCGTGGCTGAAAATCACAAGAACTGGCACAATGCACTGTTGAATGCACTGTGGGCTGATAGGGTAACACCCAAAGCCGCTATAGGTAATTCCCCCTTTTTTCTCGTTTATGGCAAAGAAGCCATTCTTCCACCTCACATTCTTCTTCCTTTGCTTCAATTGTCACAAAAAGTCCAAGAAGAAGATTGTCCCCCTTTAGAAAGTCGTATTAATGCTTTGATGAAGTTAGAAGAGGTAAGAACCCAAGCTAAGCGGAAGTTAGACCAACATCAACAACTGATTAAAAGCTAGTTTGATTCTAATTCTGCTTCTGATAGGAATTTTGAAGTAGGCGATCTCGTCTTAAAGTGGGACAAACCACACGAAGGGAAGGGTGAACATACCAAGTTTCAAAATTTGTGGCTTGGGCCATTTTTTATTGCTGAAAAGTTGGGTCCTAGTTCCTTTCGATTACAGAATCTTGAAGGGCAGCTTGACACCTATTCGGTGAATGGCCAAGCCCTGAAAAGATACTTTGCTTGATTTCTACCCTTGTATATTATGTAAATATTTTCTTTGGTTTTTATTTGCCTTTGTTTTCGTTTTTATTTTGATTTGGATTGATCATTTTTTATGTTTTTTGAAACATATGCATGCCTGTGCACTGAGATATTCAGACAAAGACCGTAGAAAATCTCTTCGCTGAAATAACTTCTAAAAGGTTGTATGAACATCAGTGATATATTGCTAAAAATGATATTTATGTTGGAAAATTTTGTTGTTTGAAAGAAGTTACTGATTTCAATCTCTGAGTGAAGTTTGTCATGATTATCTTTATCTTTTTACGCTGTCCCTTTTCCGTAAAGGAATGACTCAAAAGGATGTCTCCCTGTCATAGTGAGTTGTTTTAGGAATAAAACATTTCCGGTGCTGAATAAAGGACAGTGTCAAAAATTCTGATGAGGTCTAAAAAATATGATAAAATATCAAGATTTTTCAGCGTCACCCCGCTCAGCTATACACAAAAGAAAAACAAAATAAAAAGTTAATGAGAGTTGTGGGAAGTGTTTGTAAACCCACCGGGATACTGAACAGGTCTGCTGGCAGTGGGTAAATGCAAGCATGGCACCAAGACAACTTCGTCGGGGTACTGAACAGGTCCGCTGGCAGCGAAGCAATGTCGGGTACACGAAAATCTGTAAAAATTATAAGAAACCTCTTTTAAAAATCCTTTATTCTGATCTAGAACTTCTTGACAGGATACAGACGTCCGAGTGGGTTAAATGGAAACCCTGTCGAGGCTATGGACGCCTGCTGACAGCAGTGGTCATGCCAACAGTATTGAAGATTTTATCATAAAAATCGTGACTTACTGATCTTAAGACTGTTATTAGTTTGCATCTTTTAAAACATCGCTAAAAAAAATAGTAAATGATGATGTTTGTACGATTTTCTGGTTGTTGTTTTTGAGTTGAATTTTTCTTTGATGTCCTAATCTGAATTTGTTTCTTTCAACAGAGATAACTTCTTCTCCCAGTGTGTCGCCATTGTTGGCAGCCAATTCAATTTTTTCAATTGCCCTTAAAAGCTGCCTACACCTATGTCTCTTGAACTTCAAATTTCTGTCGCATTTTGCAAACAGAAGACATTTTTTATTTCATACGACATTTGCAAATTGGTTTCGATTTATTTTTTTCACGACTGAAAGCGTGAAAACTCCTCCATCGTTATTTGGACTGTCATATTCTGCTCATTGATATTCTGATTGGTACTTACCTTTGGTTTATTTTTTGAACTATGTCCATTTTCCTATTATCACTTTGATTGTGCAACTTAATTGATAAGGCATTGAGCATGTTGATTGATGAATTATACTTGATTATGTAGGGTTCATGGTGGATTAAAGGTTTTTATATGATATGATCCTTATTATCTTAAAGCTCTTGGCTTATCGATTTTATGAAATCTCTTGTTGAAATGTTTTATGAACTTTGATTATGCAAAAGGCGCATGGGTCACATATGAGGTTGATTTCATAATGAATGGCAATGTTTGATTATACACATGGCGCGCTGGTAAAACATTTGGATTTTGATTTAATGGTTTTAATTATTACATGGCGCGTATCAACTTTGGGTTTGATTCTATATTGAATATCCATGGTTTCAAATGATACAATGGCGCCTTGGTATCACGATCCACCATTTAAATCATTGTGTTAACCGATTAATGTGGTTTGAGTGATGTCATGAGTGATTAAACAGTGTTGTACTGTACCATTAATATGTTGCATGGCGGTGAACTAACCCACCGCCTTCGCACGCGCATATTGATTTGCCTCCCCTTTGAACGCTTGCAGCTGTTAGTCCTATCAATTTTTACTCCTGTGTATTCTTGTGTTCAATTCAAACCCTACCATGCACCCGCACCATGGCCCCGGTCGTAAGGGCTGAACCCAATGGTAGCCAGGCATTGTTGATGTTCGATGGTGCTTACAGCGACCTTGAGGAATTCGGATGGCTCCCGTTCATACGAAAGTTTGATGGCTATAACCCTGGTGTGGCTCGGCAGTTCGCGTTAACCTTTGATGGTTGCCGAGCCAAGGTTGGGGATGTACAGTTGGAAATTGATGAGAAATTTCTCAGTTTGGCTACTGGTCTGCCTGTTGTCGGACAGAAATGGTCAAAAAATTGCAAAGTGGAAGATGTCCCGTGGACATTACTCTTCCAGTCATGAAGGGTGAGTTCTTGTGACAAGGGTTTGCCCGCAAATATGCTTAAGCAACGTTTTCATGACTTGCTCATGGTTACCAAGTAGTTCGTTACCTGTGAAGGCAGGTATGGTTTCGTTTTCTTGTACCACCTTCGGCTACTGATAGTTTTCATGGGATATGAGCTTAATATGCCTTACTACTTGCATAGGAGTTTGTTTAAAATGTCTAAAAGGTACAAACGGAACCAGTCCGATACCAGTCTTTTTCATTTTGGGTTGATTAAAATGCTTGTAGTTTGTAAGTTGGGGTTACACCGTGACTATTGGGAGGATTTTCTTAAATGCAATAATTTTGGTGACTCGAGCCCACCACAGGTTGACAAACCTGTGGTGAGCGAGTGAAAATCAGTACCCCCTGTGCCTTACTGTGCTCTGTTGCCTAAACCCCTACCCGATTCTCCTATTGACCTACCCAATTCTGTTACCCAGGATACCGAAGCTGCTAAACCTGTGGCTAAAAGGTCTAAAGCCAAACCCTCTGCCAATTCTAAAGGCAAGAAAAATGCCCAGTTAATCTCTCGCATGGCAAGAAATAAACCAAAAGCACCTGTCAACCCTGACCCTATTGTGGTAAGTGAATATTCTGACTCAGAGGTGGAACGTTACCTCGCAAGTGAGTATCCCTACTCTGAAGGTCTGTGTAATAAACCCGCATATGATTTTGTGAAGAACCTACCACCTTGCTTGCAAAGTGATCCTAATTTTCCAGGCATCAAAATTCCTTGTGAAACCCCAGGAGACTCGTCTAAACCCCCTCTTTCTCTAGTCGAACTAGCTGCTCCACCATGTGATCAGTGTGGCTCATGGTTGGAAAGGTATTACCTCGACGTGCCAATGCTGCAGTCCAGAATTCATGCTCTGGAGGATCAAGTTGCAAGGCTCAGTAGTCAAAAGACGAAGATGTAATCCACCAGTAAGAAACAGCGAACAACAGGTTCGATTTTGTTTAAGAACGTGGAGTCAGCTACAACAGTCGTCAATTCAAAATTCGCGTAGCTCGAACAACATTACTAGTATGACTTTCACCTATTTATATGACATACTCATAAACTCTGTTTATATCGTGGATCTGCTCTGTCGCATAAGCATGCACTATTGTATATAATTTTGTTTTAATAAATCAATTTTCATTATTGTTTTAAGTTTCGATTGGATTTGGTTTTGATTCGATTGATCGTAGGATAGATTTGATTGTTTCGATTTGGTTTGAACTGAATACTCTGTCGATTATTGAAGTTGTCAATATTTTATAAACACGGGTCGTTTCTAGTATATCAATTTCAAACACAGTTAATATTTCATTTTGAATTGGTCATATACGATATGTTTGGTAAATTATGGTTAATTGTTATATTCGAATACCATTCTGTGGATGCATGACTAAATTGCGAGTAGATTTGAATTGTGGTTGTTATATCCAACCTATCGATTTGCATAGTTTGACTGTATGATCAGTTTGATTCATATATTGTTTAATTTTGATTTGGGAATGAAATTGATTATGCCCAGGATTACGATGTGTTTCTATTTTTAGCTCAGACACATTTTGATTTGAGTATTGCCCAGTTTATGGTTATCATTGTTGTTGATGGTTACGATCATTATGTGATCCTGTCTGATTTACTATGTAAACGCTCAACGATTGTAATCTATGATGAAGTTCGATGTTGTTATGAACGTTTGGCAATAATCGTAACGACCTTTCTATATCGGTGTTTGATTAAAACGATATGAATCCTATGCACCCTGTTACAGCCGTAACCAATCGATTATGATGGTGTTCGATTATAACTATATCAATTTTGATTACATCATATCTTATACGATACGATTTACTTGTAATTGCATTTGGATATGAAACAGTGTGGTTATTATTTGACCCGATTCTATGGAAACTAAAAACAGAGCATTCTTATATTGTCCTGATTGTATTCTTTTTCAATTTGAATGATAAATTTGCTTGAACCATTAGTAATTCGATTTTAATCTTCATAAAAAGAAAATTAAATTGGATTGTTTTAAAATATTTCGATTTGTTTTCTATCTGATTTTGTGTGCTATTTTAGACTAGCTACAGAATCAGATGATTCTGTAGCTAAGTCTGTAGGATCAATTTTTTAGTGTTTTGTTGCTGAAATATCTTTCTAATTGGATATTTGTGTTCTATTGCAGGTAAATTCGAATTTCAATTGAGTTGTTGAGCAGTTAGGGGATATTTCAAAGATTTCACTTGCATTTTATTTTCTTAGTTTAGGTGATTTTGGGATATTTCCCAGATTATGTAAAACTGTTTGATATTATCCACAAGGAAGCTTTACCTTATGAAGAGACTTATAAATACTTATGATTTTTGTAATAATCATCATCCTCATTCATGGGAGAACAAGGATATGGAGTTCTAATACAGACTGAAGCAGAATTTGGTGTTTTTAAAAGACTATTTGCTAATCAATCATGCATGTAGGAATGTTTTTTTTCAATCGAGGTAGTCATGGCCGGGGAAACAAAGGTAGAGGTAAATGGAACCAAGGCCCAAGAAAGCCTAGGTTCTCCATACATTTTGATGTTGATTCACAAGAGCTTGGCCAATTGTTTCATGTCGGATTTTTCAATTGGATTGGGAAGGGAGTAGTCCAACCTAGGCCTGAAAGGCCTCCTTTCCAAGTCTTGCAAGCCCCCGGTATCCCTGTGCCCCCTCACATCTCATTGCAACCCGAGGTTCCTGAAAATGATGGATGGCAAGAGATTGTCCACATGGCAGTCTCCCAACATCGTGTCTGACCCAAATTGTCCTTGCCTACTCCTCCGCCTAACAATCAGATCATCCAAGCCACTCCCCATTCACCAGTGCAATCCTCCTATGCTAGCAAGAGATTGAAAACTGAGGCCCACCATGCCCTTAATAAAGGAAAATCCATTGTTGCCCCTTCCTCACCATCCAATGGCCCTAACAAATACATGTCTTCCCAGATTCATTTGAGGGACAACTATTCCCACATGACCAGTGATATTAGGCCTAAGGGATCGGTGCAACCAAAGGAAAATTCAGGGAAATCGAAGGGTGATAGCAGCAATCAATGAAATATTGCATCACAAGTGGAAAATATGGCTTTTAAGTTTTTATTTTATCTATTGTTTTATGACAGTTGACTTCAAGGATATTTGGACAACATGTTTTATTTTGGATATATGAGTATTATTTTTGAAATAATTTCAAGTATCATGAACTAAATTGTCAAATGGAATATGTGGATGGGAGACACAAGGAGGTGTATTTTACTTAACTAATGGTTATGTTATGATTGTTATGAACTAAAGGGACTCACAAGGGGTCCCACCTACTAGTTATTATTTATTTATAACCCTTATTATAATTATTACTCTTCCCCGTAACTAAAGTTAGTTGAGTCTTCTAATTAACTTAACTAATGAGTTGGTTGAACTACTTTAACCAATTCTAAATTGTTTAAAATCAAAAGGAAAGGGAGGAATAAGAGGAGGATAGAAGCAGAAGCATACTAAGGTTTGATCTTTGAGTTTATGTTGATATAGTTCAGTTTTCATTCATTCATCTATTCATCACAAGTCTAATTCTCTTTTATGATAGTAGGGTCTTATTGTAGACAACAATATTCAGGGTTGAATCACATCATTCAGACACTTGTTCTTCATAGGTGTTGATCTATCTTTAATAGTCTGTGTAGACTTGTATGTTCATGAATTAGTTTTCATGACCGTAAAAGGGTATTGTGCAAAGTCAAGTGGGCAGCAATCTATGGCAAGTTGATCCAGCTTTTAGAGTTCATTTTTGGTTTTTTGTCAGAGGTCCTTTTGTATGCTCCATCGAGGATTTCTAAGTTTGACTTTGGTCCAAAATTTTTGCATGAGATTTTGTAAAGAAATTGACTCTTTGGTGAATTTAAATGGAATAAAGGATTGTTTTATGTCTCATCTATCTTGATTATAATCTTGGTGACTTTTCTTCTATCTTTACATTTATTTCAGCAACTTATATGTTCAGAAAATTACATAAAAAGTAAATTTCCAACAAGATTTTTGTTGATAAAAGACTATCCTAAGAACTTGTAATTAATACTTGTGAGTTAGGATGTTATTTTTGTTGGCTATAAACATAGGGTGATATTCTCGTCTATTTTTCTTTAGCCAAGCAGAATCTGAAAATGCTTGAGTAAGATCATTTCATATATTTTCCTCAACATTTATTTGGCGACCATACTGGGGAGATCTTTGATATCTCTCCGGTTAATTTTTATACTCGATTTTCATCGATACATCTTTCTTTTCTGAAATTGATTCTTTGATTATTTTACTATTAATGGTTGTTCCTTTTGCAAGGTAGCCCAATCTTGAGCCCAGTCTCCAAGACCAGACCAACATCGCTTTGAACTTGTTTTATACCATCTTAGACAGGGCCAGGACCCGTGTTGAACTTAACCATTCTTGGGAAGCAATTGAACGAGATATTAGTGCTCAAGAACGATTGGAAGCTATATGTAGACAGCCTAGAAATCAGAAGTAACCTTTTGTTTCTTCAGTTTTTGCCTTTATTTCATGTCCTTAGATTCTTGTGCTTCTAGAAGAAGAAGAGGCTTGTCACTTGAAATCAATCCTATTGTTGAAATAGGAATAAGGAACGTTGTGTTAACTTCCCAACAAACTTCTCTAAGGAGAACTTTATCTGATTCATCCAGATCATCTTTCTTTCCCTCACCTATCATCCATAGGATGGCATCTAGTGGAGGCTCTGGTGGCACTGGAAGTGCTTCATCTTCTCAATATTCATCGTCATCAGTTATTGGTATCTTATATAGCCACCATATCCCTATCCAATCTACCACAAACCCCACCAAATTCATCAAAAAGTATGGACTTTTTCAGTTCGAAGAGGACGCCACAACCACACTGTGGCATGTGTCCTCTCCTCTTAACCTAGCACCTGCTACTCTCCCACTTCCAAAATTTAAAGAGAACCTGCCTAAGTTTTTGGGGAATAACATTGTTAGTACCAATGAACACTTGGTGGCATTTTCTAATGCTTTTCATAACATAGGGGCCAACGACAATGACACCTACATGCGCTTGTTCATCAATTCCTTGGAAGGAAAGGTTGTGGCTGACTTCTTTGTCCTTCCTCCTAAGATTTTGTCTACTTGGGAGGAGTTGATCTATTGGTTCTGATCCACTTATGGGCAATCCAGAAGCCCTGTCGAGAAATTAAGGGAATACAATAAGGTCACTTATAAATATGGTGAGACCATCAAGTCTTTCAATTTGTGTTTCACCAAGTTATACAATCAAATCTCCGAACTTACCTGCCCCCAGAACCAAGCCGCTTTCATGCATTACTACAATGCATTGCCTTCTCCCTATTGTCATAGGCTTGAAGAAAAATCCATTGATAATCTTTGTTCTGCTATGCATGCTTGCTCAGAGTATGAAGAACAACTTGAAAGAACTAGTCTTCCCCAGGGAGAATCAGTTAGACAGACATACATGTCCACTCTCTTACAGCTAGTATAAGATATGAACAATCGTATGATAGAATTTGAGAAGAAGGGTATTGTCTCCCCTCTCACCCCTGGAGCTTCATCCTCTTCTGCACCCCCTTTTAGAAATCTGATTGAAAACAATTTTCAGCCTAAAGTTATCCTACCTCGAAGTTGGTGTAACGTTTTCAAGGAACACCACGAAGAAACAACATGTGAGGTAAATAAAAGTGCCAAAGATAAGATCTTTGGTAAAATACCATAAGCTACTATCGCGGTCCTAGATTTTGCAGATCCAGAAGATTTTATGATTATTAATACTAGGAACAAAGCCTATGCTCCCAAAGGAAAATTTGACCCTCCTCGCAGTTCTTCTAGCCCGAGCTCGACCTGCACCGCTGCTACGCTCTAGGTTCCTAAGGATCCTGAGAGTCAAATAATCACTCCTCCTCTTCCCTCTTCTAAATAAAATATCTTGAATCAATTGACCAACATCAAAGCAGATGCAACCCTCCTATACATGGTTGTCGTCCCTAAAAAACAAATGCATCTGAAACAATTCATGGAAGGAAAAGATTTCATTGTAGCCAATCTTTCTGAAGAGGTAGATGAAGAGGATTCTTCTATAAATAAAGTCGGTGTACATAAATTTAGATACCCTGTAAAAAATCCCCCCTTTTATATTTCTGTAAATATCATGGATAATATTTCCCATTGTTGCCTCATAGATGGCGGTTCAGGACTAAGTGTGATGTCGAAGATTATTATGGAAGATCTAGTCTTGTCTTGTACAAATGAAAATCCCAGAAGCATGCTCTCCTATAATAGTCTACAAAAAAAAACCATAGGCGAGATTAAAGATGTAACCTTGGTTTTATGTACTGATCCTGAGATAAGGACAACCCTCGACATTCAAGTGATTGATATGCCTATAAGAAATTACTCAATTATCTTGGGGAGAGATTGGAAAGCCCTAACAGGTGGATACCTCTCACTCAATGGGATGCATTTATCTGTTCCTCGGAATGGTAAGAAAATTATAGTCCTTAGAGAAGGAATAATTTCACTATACATAGAGAGTGTTCTGCAATCTAGCATAAACTATATCAAAGAATACCTAGGAGTGTATTCCATCTTTGTTGAAGAGGATAATATTCCTTTGGAAAGAATTGATTTAGATGATGGTATGTGGCATATGCACTTTGATGGTTCATGCTCTAGTGAAGGTAATGGGGCTGGTGTTATCTTGGTTTCTCTTGTAGGGAAAATTCATAATCTTTCTTACATGTTAGAGTTTGCTTGTTCAAACGATGTCGCTGAATTCGAAGCTTTATTATTAGGCATTGAGAATGCCATTAATCTTGGTTGTGGTCACCTTTCAGTTTTTGTAAATTTTGAGCTTGTTGTGAACCTAATACGTAAGATATGCTCTCCTAGCAACAAGATGATGGAACGATACTCCCAAATTGTTTGGTCACGTTTCTCGAACCTTCTATCTTTCAACATCACTCATGTTAAGAAGGAGTTGAATTCAATGGTTGATCAGTTAGTTTTCTTTGCAACCTCTCCTAATCAACAACCTTTGCCTCACAGGCCTGATTTTTCTTTTCAATCTCTACATCATCCATGTATTCCTAAAAATGAAGGATCTTGGAAGGCCATCCCTAACGATGAGAGAATTTGTGCTATCATTCAAAATGAACCTCTTAAGCTCGAGGAGATTATACCCATAGAAAATAATAAGATTCTCGAGGGCTTAACTCCTCTTGAGAGTTCATTTTCATTGAGTGTTGTAGGCAATAAAGAAAAACAAAAAGAAGAGGAGTTACAAAAGAAGGTGGTTGAAACCATCCTCCTGAACATCAGGACACCTAAATATTCAATGAATGTTAAAATAAATGTCCAATGTTTTGATAAAGAAGAGATGGGGTCCACCGAGCTACTCGGTGAATCTCAAAAGGTTTTTTCTTGGTATTATGAGGATATTAGTGGTTTTTATCTTGGTCTTGTTCAACATATTATGAAACTAGCTAGGCAAAAACAAGAACTTGTTAACTCTACACTGGAAGCACCCTTTCGAAGGGAGTTGAGAGATTTCTTAAGGGCTGGAATGTTTTTTTCAATCCACCCTGAATGGGTTTCAAATTGGGAATCGACCTCAAGGACCACTGATAATATTAGAACTTGTATTAGTCTTCGAACTTCCAGGCAAGCGATTATGAGAAATCCCTTTCCTCCTCTCAATATGTAAATGTTTTTGCAACAGGTTGTAGAGTCACAGTTAGGGCCCTTAATTGACAGTTTGTTTGGTTACAAGAGAATCAAAGTAAAAGGGGAAAATGTTCACAAAACCACTTTTATTACTAATTACGATACTATGCCTTGCAAATGCCTACCTTTTGGCTTATTTGATGCAAGTATCGTCTTTAAAAGGCCTATACACACAACTTTCAATGAATTGGTCAATCTCCATGCTTATCTTGATGATTTAATCATGTGCATCAAAGGGCTGATAATTACATCAGAATTTGAAGTGTTGGGTCCTTTCCAAATTACTTTTGTCTTGGACACTAACTCATACATTTTAAGGAAATTACAGAGACAATTGTTTTCCTACAACACGAACAGTCCTCGCTTGAAGTATTGCGAGGGGCCAGCGTGAAAAGTTCTAATGTTGATTGGATTTCTGTATACTAGTAGCCTAGCTCTGCTTTCAATTTTTGTGGTTCTGTTCTATGCCTACAGTACTTTGATTTCTACCTTATGAGTTAAGTTTTCTTTCCTTGTTATGTTCATTTATGTCATTTCTTGTTGTTGTTTTAGTTTCTACAACTTTACTTCCGTCGTGATTTTGTTTCCTATTATCTTTGGTTAATTTGGTCAAATATGATGTTGGATCAATTCTGCCACAGTGACACTCCTGCAAAGCATTGTTAGCCAATAACAATCAAGATTACACAGTTGTTATGATGTCTCCTCTGAAGGGCCCTAGAAATTGTTATATATTTCCACTGTTGTCTTATAAAGGATTGGTTATCTCCTGTTTATTCTTGTCATTTCTTCATCCATTGATATTTTAAGAGAAATTCTAAAAGTTAGAGAGAAGATTCTGGTTGAATGATTATGCATACAGTGGTAAAAACCCCTCATACTTAACACTTTTCATGAATTATTCCCAAATCCCTGATCATCTTTCCATTAAATCTGCTCACTTCACCCTATTTCATAATATTTTTGTTTTACCTTCTATGCATGTTGTTCTCGGTCTGCGAAACCGTGAGTTCTGAGTTCTAAATCTGTTGAAAACAAATTTCCCTGTGGAGTCGCCAATTTGTTGATGGTTAAAATTGCAACTACGTTTTGCCCGCAAAGTGTTGCTAAAGCCTATTATTATTAAAAGTTAAATAGTACTAGTAGGTTGGATCCCCTTGTATTTTGGAGATCAGATATGTTCATATGTGATGTTCTGATGATGTTCAACGTGGCTTACATGGTTAATGAGATATCTTTTTATGGGCTATGGTTTGAGGCTTATGAAGTATTGGTTCTCTGTGTTACTACGACCTATGATATTCATTGACACCACTGCTACCCATTCCTGGAAAACCCACATAACTAACATGTTAGTAACATATACAAGCAATTGAAAATAAATGAAAACAATGAAACAAATGCAAAAGGAAGAATTTGAGTTATGCTATACTATATGCATGAAATATTTAAATGATTATGAGTAAAACCTACCTAGCAAGTAATAGTTATGAGATTTGATCAAGTTATATGGTTAATATGCATATGATATGAAATGTTGGTGGCACATTTGGCAAGGTAATAGATGCTAATGGTTATGCGAATTGTTGAATTATATGGAACTTGGTTGAATTATTTTATGGCATAAGTTAGAAATGTGATATGGCCACGCTGTTGGTTTTAATGGGTGATGGTTTCGATACATGGTTGATTAATTGTGTCGATGGAAATATCCCTGGCATGTACTAGGGAATTAATGAACTGTGAATGTAGGCGACGTACATTTACTGCATGTCACCTTTTCTCCTTCGCTGGCTGCCACCCTAATCGGGCTATTGTTCAATTTTTTTGTTGTGGTTATGCTCCGACTTCCTAGCAGAGAGGAACTGCTTGGCCAACTCGTGTTTTAAGGTGTTTGATTAATAGGTATGTATTTTTTTGGCCATTCATGAGTCTACTCTAGTTATGAAATGATTAATGGCTCGGGTCTATCGGTTTGTGTTTCGTTAAGCATTGCAACTTTGTAAATTTGTGTTCTTGGAATGAAGCGTTGATGGTTCTTTTTGTAATAGTCTTGAATTCATAGAAGTTGGTTGTCATCCGCGGTATCCATGGTGGTTTAGTTGGAGGTTTTTTGTTTTGTCTTGGGTCGGCTGGTTGTCCTCGCGCATTCACATCACTTGTCCAGTCTCTGGCTTTTATGGGTTTGATTTTTTGGAGACACTCTGCGTCACTGTGTTTTTTTCACTGGAGCATTAGTTGTTTCCACCACTAAAAGGTCGCGCAATGGATTATTTTGTTAATTTATTGGCCATATATTCACTTTAGCGTTGTGGTTGTTGACTGGAGAACCACGAGGGTTATACCTTATGTGTGTTAATAATTTTTATTGGCCGAGTTGTAGTCTTTCTCCTCTGTTATAGCCCCCTATCATAGATTTGTTACTTGTCCACGAATGAGTCGTGGTTCTTCCTGTGTGTGAATCGTTGGCCTCAGATTTTTCACCATTACGCAGAGTTGGATCTGTTCTCCCTGTGTTGGCTACAGAGAAAACCCTTAACCCTCCAGTCTGGAGTTTTATAGAGAAGATTGTCGGGCCTATCAAGTTTACTATGGGTTATTGTGGATTGAATGTATTATCGATTAATTTGAATACACACTCGCCCAGTTGGTCATATGACAGTCGTGTTGGTTTGGCATCTAGTTACTGCCACTGTTATAACAATGGTAAACCCTGCATTGTTAATTGCATAATTCAATATGTTGTAACACATATATATTTCTAAACTTTAGACTTTAAATAGATTTCATTCTTGTTTAAATAAAAACAACGCGCGCTTGATTCTCACTGTTGATGAAGTCTTCCATCCGATCAAATGATCCTAATCTATTAGAAGTTATGGAGCTGCCTACTCTTTAAAGAGTCAAATCACTAAAGAATACTTCAGAGTTTTGAGTTTTGGAGTTTCATACTTCAGGCGTTTTAACATGCCTCACCTTCAAAGTCCCGATATGCGAAAGGTGTTTGATCGTAGTCACCATATACACGTATACCTCCCTAAGGTTTAACATGTCACCGCAGGAAGCGGCCCTTCGGGGAAGCGACAAAGTTATAACTTGTGAATTTACAAAGTGAGAGGTCCCGAAATATTAAACCTTGGTTATTTAAACTAATCTCAATTAAGGGTAACTAATAATTTCGCACACTCGGAGTTTGAGTATTCACCATACATCGCCTTCTAAATTCACGAAGCTCGAACTCTCGAAATGACTTAAGCACTAAGAAAAGTTAATTAAAGATTAAAAATAAATTAGCGAATAATTAATCACTTCATGGTTTCGAGCTTCAGAAATCATATATCAAGCTGTTAGCGGATACCCCGAGGTCCAAAGACACGAAAAGAGTTAAGGTTAAACATGATTAATTAACACGTTAAATACTCTTATCTCATGTTAAGTTTTCATTGATTCGTATTTCGGGTAAATTCAAATTTCATCTATGCTTTTACCGATCACGAACCACCAACCATTAATGGCATTAATAGCCAATCTAGGGCAAATGAATGATTTCAAATAAGATCCTAGAACATCGCCCAAATATTTTCATTAAGGGAAGTAAACACATTTTCAATGAAGTTATACGCAAATTGATGCACTTAAGGTGAAGAAGATATTTCATTCTGAGTTACATTCGCATTTTTCACAGAGCAGCTTAGCAAGATAATAATTTTTGTGCATTTTCTGTGACAAATAACACAACGTTGAGTTTACTACTATCATGGCTCCATGAAAAAAGTTTAAAGGGACTGGTGAGAGCTCAAACCAAAACACATATGTCCTCTCAGACACATCACCGAGAGCTGTGGAGACCATAAAAACTTGGACGTAGGTCTGTGATATCCTACAGTACAAGCTGAACAACTGTCCAGAAGAGTCAGATGATGAGGGGACCGAAACTCAGGAGACAAAGCTCAAATACGTAGCCCAATCATAGCTACATAAGATAGCCAAGCAGTTAGGCTCATGCCATATAACGACATGATAGGCTAGGCCCTGGAGAATGTTGACGTCGCGACCAGGACCATCTACAATTCACAGAAAGTTGTTGTTGGATCTTTCTTCCCAAAACATATACAGGTGATGTACAAATTGTCCCCAACATTCAAACACAGTTATAATACTGCTTTCTTAAAGGAGTTCGATAAAGAACAGTGTCCAGAAGGTGTAAAGAATTACCCTGACTTGATCAAATATTGGTGGGCATGCCCTGAGAAATTCAGAGCAGACACCCATGGAATTTACGCTACTGCATAATTAGACTCCCATATGATGTATGTGGCCATGATTCTTTGTAGACTTTTCGAGAGGGAAAACTGTGCCCACTTCATGTTATCATGGGTATCAATCATGCACGAAGTTGCAGAGGGTTTTTCATTGAATTGGGCCAAGATATTATCAGACAGATTGGCCAAGGAAATTGTCGAATATCAGACATTGAAAACCAAAGGCTGACCTACCTCGTTTTACATGTCTACATACCTTATGGATGTTGTGTGTTTTATGACACCTTTCCCTTTGATGGGATGGAGTTGGAATCAAACTAGTGCCGAACCAATACATCTTTATCATTCGAAGCTATGGGAAGATAAAGCGGAATATTTCTTCTATGAAATATGCAATTATGTGGTGGTGTCAATGCATATTGCCATATATGGGTGCCCACCTCCCAGGATTTCTGAAAAAATAGTAACCAACCTAGGGAAGATAGTGGATTGGTACATTGAAGAGAATTTTTATTATATCAGGGTTTTTGGTTGTTCGGTTCCTCCACACGCCTTTCCCAATTTTCTACCAGATCGATTGGTATGTCATGAAGTAGCACATCAGACTGTGCTTGGGGGAATTAGAAAGGAACTAAAGGCAATACAGAAAAAGGTATGGCCCACTTTTCCCTTGCAGATTGGTATCCTTTCGTTGTCAGATTTCGGCCATTCAAAAGTAGAGGCCGCAGCCCTAGAGGAAATCAAATTTGTCAATATAGAATTCAAGAAACACGATCCTCAAAAGATCATAGGAAATCATATGGCCTTTTACAATTTTAAAAGGTACGAGCATGAAGATTCTCCCCATGATGATATATTATGAGGAGCAAGATCCTATCAGGAATTTTTGATCCGAGTCCAAACTCTAGCTCCAGACCAATTGGTCTAATTCTATAATTTCCAAAGGCATAAAATAAATATTCTTTCGAAAGTCTTGCAGGGAGAAACCCCAATACCCCTAGCTACACAGAAAATTGAGGTCCAGAGTTTAGAAACAAGGAGCTCCAGTGGACAGGATGCTCAAGAAAATTTGGATAAGACTGAGGTTTTGATTCATAAAGGGGACACTAGATTGACTAATCCACCAAGTGATCAAGCTAAAGCTTAGACTGAGGCCTTGATAGAAAACGGAGAAGAAAAGCCACCGTCCACTCCAGGAAGATCAGCTACCGACACAACCGGGAAACAACCATCCACAGAGATAGGAAACCCTGTCCAATCTATCACACCTTTACAGTTCATTAGAGGGAACCCAAGTGCCGAAGAGGTATTCATAAAATATATTACACCTATTTCAGTCAAAGAGATGCCCCCTTCCGATTTCTTCTTCAGCAAGAAGAGGAGGGTTGTGGTAAAAAGAGAAACACACCAAAAGGAGGGTGCAATTGTCAAGAGACACAGGCTGTTATTTGATGGATAGGACTTAGAAGAGGCAGACTTCGCTACAGATGTGGCAAAGTCACTAGGATATTTTGCAATAGCAAACCAGTATTCAGTTGGGAACCTAAAGGAAAAATTGAAGCAGAAGGATCTGTTGGTGAGCCAATTGAAAAATCAAGTAAAGACTATGGAATAGAATGATAGGAGTGAGGTGAGCAAGGGTTTTGAGCAGATTAGAGCCTGTGACAGGAAGGAAATTCAACAACTCAAATTCAGTCTCAACGAAATGGAAAAGAACGCACAAGCAAGTAGAGAATGGGGCTTTCGACAAGGAGAGTTGTTAAAACAACTACAAGAAAAAATAAACCTAACTGAAAACACGGCTGTAGAGATGGAATTTTTCCAAGATCAGGCACTAGAGGTGAGCGAAAAATTGGAATCGGCATAGCAAATCCTTTTTACTAAGGTGGAAGCTGTCCAAAACCATTTTCGGGTGGTAGACCAATCCTTAAATAACATTTGATTAAAGGAGAGAGAGGCCATTGGTGCCCGACCTACTTTCCAGGAGGCATTTGTGTCATTAGCAAGAGAGGAAGTAGCCATGGTCTCTATATTTTCTCTTTCAGAGCAAACTAGAGGCAATATAATATTGAATACCTGAAAGGCTAACATAGTTGAAAGTAAAAGACTAGCTAAGGAAGTGAAAAATGTTTGTGAAGAAGCGTTCTATTCAATTGATAAAGAGTCACTCGACCTAGAAAAGGATAATATCTCTGAAGTCCTGGGGAAAGTTGATATAGAAAAACATCAACTTAATGTCAAGAAAAACATGGAAGAGGCTCATGCTGAAATCTTGCAGTTGAAACAAATTGATATTGCCCAGATAAATAAATGGATAGTCAGGCCTAGTCTACAGCCATAGTCTGTATCTTCAGAAGAAGGTAGAAGAGAGGATAGTCTTCCTCACTTAGAAAAGAATATGTATACTTTTGATTCAAACGACTCAACAGAGCCGTCGATATTGGTGGTGCAGTTCGTAGGCAGGTGTGTTAAATGTGTCGAGCAAGGAAAGGACAACACCTCTGGGAACCAATGAGATAATGTGTGCACATCATTTGTACAGATCATGATTAGAGACCAGTTGTTTCTGAGCTGGAGAACACAAAGGAGAAATGTCTCTGCCAATGTGGCGAAGAGACAGGGGAGATGCAAGTGAAGTGTTTCAAATTTCACATTTTGTAATATTTACTGTTTTAGAAATAAGGATAATTCCAATTGCTTAGGGTTGAGAACATTTTGTATAAATACATATTTCAAATACTTAACACGGGTTGCTTCTTGCCGAATGTAATAGAGAAAATCTCCTTTGTGAGAATTAATACAAGTGCAGACTGAGATTCCAACCTTTGTGCAGTTTGAGTTATGTGTCTCTCCTGTATTTCATAATTCTATATTTCCTTATGTTATTCCTTGATGAGTGAGTGATTGCAACTTAGTACTACATCTACTGTAATCACATTTTATCAGTTATTTGATAAGCAAATAATGTTTCCTCTGTATTCACTGTAAGTAAATACAAGACCTGCAAGCTACTTGGATCACTGTATCTTATATCCTTTCAAGGGTGCATGATTTATTTTCTTCTACTGTGAGCAAGATAATATTCATTGTGTATTGATGCTTCATTTTGTTTAACAGTTTTGTAAAATTTCTCCCACGTCATTTGATTTTATAAATCGACTCAGACGACAAAAGACGGTCTTTGTTATGTTTTCTCATTAATTTCATTTAAGGATTAATTCTTATACAACTAACGAAAGAAAAATCACCTTTCAAAACATCCCTTTATATTCCTGATGCCTTGACATTACTCTTTGAGCCTTAAGTGTAATCTTAGGAACAACACAATACACACAGTTTCTCTCCTTATGGTTAATAACTCAGTATTGCTAATTGAGAGGGTCGCTGCCCCGATTCGAATTGATGCGTGGGTATATGTGGTTGCCACAACTTTCTAGGTCGATTGATTTTTACGACAGTGGTGAATTGGTTGGTTGATACACAGTCACTGGTATTTTTTCACTAAAGATTATTTGGGTGTTTAGTTGGCATTGGTTACAAATGATTGATGTTGCTCATGAATACCACGTTGTGTGTGTGGTGTCTCTACAACCAGGAAGACTGTATGAACTACATCCACTACATGCTTATGATTTTCTAATTGTATAAGTTGATTTGTACACAACATAGTTGATTACAGTTTGACTAAATCAAAGAAATATTGTATTAGATTATTGGCTCAACACGATAGGTTGAGTTATTAATGTGACTGTGTGTTTGGTTTTGTTAAATGGAGATGTTGCATCGTAGTGTTTTGGTGGCTGCGCATTGTGTATAACATGGATATCTTGGGTTTCACACTCAGGGATACCCACAGAGTTTTAAGCATGCTTTTGTTGCAACCCAATCATTTGTTGAGACAGGCATGTTGTTGATACCCCGTCATGTTGGATGGATGGCCCAGCTTTTTAGAGTCACATTGAATTGGGCTTGCATAGTGACAGAGTTACACTTGCATTGAATTATTCTGCGCATAGCTTGTGTTGGAATGGTGGTTGTTGTCTGTCTGTTTAAATGTCAATTTGGGTTTTGTAATTTAATATGGATTATTGGGTTGACTGCCCCTATATATGTTTAACGAATATTGTTGCATTTAAATGACAGACCCGATTGCAGTGATAGTGTGACTTCATTGTTAATTTTGGAAACGTGACTTTGAGTATATTTGTTGATTGAATTATTGTATGGGAAGTGGTTGATTTTGATGGCTAACAGAGTGGGAATGGTTATTGCTTGAAAATTGTTATAAGATGCAAAGTATATAAATGAAAGGAACAGAACCCCTTTACAGATTATGTGGAATACATACTGTCTTGTGATGGCACTGTGTTGGATATTTGATTATCAACGGTGAACTAGTTAAATACACAGTGATTGTTATTTGGTCACAATGATTGATGGTTGGTGCATCTCTTTTCGCAGATTGTTTTATGGATCACTTAATTAGTTTCAAGAACAATAATCGTTTTTATTCCCTTCCATTATTTCATTTTCCGCTAATTAAAAATCCCATCACCTTCCCATATTCATTTTTTTTCACTCCCTGTTTTGAGATTGATTATAGTCAAGAGAATTTCGGTGTTAAGGCAGTTGAAAGTGGCAGTGTCTTGTGTGAACTACAGTGATGTTTTATTGGTTTTATTTTCAGTTGATTTTTGTTGTCATTGAGCAGTAACCATGTTATTTTCCCCCTCGTTATATCATGTTTTGCTCAATACAAACCCCTTGCATATCCCAAAACCCTTTTCACCCCCTGCTCATTGATAAACAGGAAAACAATTTGTATGGATTGGATTGCATGAGTCTGATGCATCGCTGAGCCAAATATATTTCATATTTTTAAGAGTTGTCATGTACGGTTATTTAAAAGACTATTTTCTAATCAATCATGCATGCATGAATGATTTTTTTCAGTCGAGGCAGCCATGGTCGGGGAAACATAAGTAGAGGTAATTAGAACTGAGGCCCAAGAAAGCCTAGGTTCTCCATACATTTTGATGATGATTCACAAGAGCTTGGTCAATTGTTTCATGCCAGATTTTTTAATTGGATTGGGTAGGGAGTAGTCCAACCTAGGCCCAAAAGGCCTCCTTCCCAAGTCCCGCAAGCCCCCAGTATCCTTGTGCCCTCTCACGTCTCATTGCAACCCGATGTTCATGAAAATGATGGATGGAAAGATATTTTCCACCCGACAATCTCCCAACATCGTGTCTGTCCCAACTTGTCCTTGCCTACTCCTCCACCTAACAACCATATCATCCAAGCCGCTCCCCACTCACTAGTGCAATCCTCCCATGCTAATAAGAGATTGAAAGATGAGGCCCACCATGCCCTTGATAAAGGAAAATCCATTGTTTCCCCTTCCTCAACCTCCAATGGCTTTGAAAAATATGTGTCTTCCCAGATGCATTTGAGGGACAACTATTCCCACGTGATCAGTGATATTAGGCCCAAGGGCTTAGCGCAGCCAAAGGAAAATTCAAGGAAATTGAAGGGTGACAACAACAATCAAGGAAAGATTTCATCACAAGTGGAAAATATGGCTTTTAATTTTTTATTTTATCTATTGTTTTATGACAGTTGACTTCAGGGATCTTTGGACAACATGTTTTTTTTTGGATATATGAGTATTATTTTTGAAATAATTTCAAGTATCATGAACTAAATTGTCAAATGGAAAATGTGGATGGGAAACACGAGGAGGTGTGTTTTACTTAACTAATGGTTGTGTTATGATTGTTATGATTGTTATGAACTAAAGGGAGTCACAAGGGGTCCCACATACTAGTTATTATTTATTTATAACCCTTATTATAATTATTACTCTTCCCCCTAACTAAAGTTAGTTGAGTCTTCTAATTAACTTAACTAATGAGTTGGTTGAACTACTTGAACCAATTATAAATTGTTTAAAAGCAAAAGGAAAGGGAGAAACAAGAGGAGGATAGAAGCAGAAGCATACTAAGGTTTACTCTTTGATTTTATGTTGAGATAGTTCAGTTTTCATTCATTCATCTATTCATCACAAGCCTAATTCTCTTTTATGATAGCAGGTTCTTGTTGTAGACAACAATATTCAGGGCTGAATCACATCATTCAGACACTTGTTCTTCAGATGTGTTGATCTATCTTTGATAGTCTGTGTAGACTTGTATGTTTGTGAATTAGTTTTCATGACTGACAAAGGCTATTGTGCAGAGTCAAGTGGGAAGAAATTTGTGGCAAGTTGATCCTGCTTTTAGAGTTCAATTTTGGTTTTCTGTCAGAGGTCCTTTTGTATGTTCCATCGGGGATTTCTAAGTTTGACTTTGGTCCAAAATTTATGCATGAGATTTTGTAAAGAAAATGACTCTTTGGTGAATTTGAATGGAATAACGGATTTATTTATGTCTCATCTATCTTGATTATCATCTTGGTGACTTTTCTTCTATCGTTACATTTATTTCAGCAACTGATATGTTCAGAAAATTACATAAAAAGTAAATTTTCAACAAGCTTTTTGTTGATAAAAGACTAGTCTAAGCACTTGTAATTAATACTTGTGAGTTAGGATGTTATTTTTGTTGGCTATAAACATAGGTTGATATTTCCGTCTATTTTTATTTAGCCAAGAAGAATCTGAAAATGCTTGAGTAAGATCATTTCATATATTTTCCTCAACAAGGGGGAGAGGGGTTGATGTAATATAGAGAGAGGGGTGATATAGGGAGAGAAGGGGAGGGAAGGAGGAATAGAGTGAGAGAGGGTGTGAGCTTAAAATTCGCATTTTCTATGTTCGAGGATACTTTCAGGGATCAAGTAACATTTTCATATTTTGTAAAGCCGGTTTAAGATTTCTTGTATAGATGGGTGGAAAAAAACAATGATATTGTAGAAAAAAAAATGATTTTTTAAGTATGATGTCAAGTTATCAAATTTATTCGAAGTTATTTTTGAATTTATATTGTTATATACTACCCAAGATTACGGTTTTTGGTTCAAATGAATGAAAAAAAGAATTATAATATTAAATGGTCAATTCTTCATATTCCAGTGTCGCCTCATTACGTATCTTTCGAACTCCTTCAAGTTATCTCACGCCAATTGCAGTACGTCTAGGTTTTATTGATAATTCATTTATCTCATTGAATTTATGTTATGTATGTAGGTGTAGTTTAATAATTGTTCATTGATTTATGTAGGATCAAGATTTAGGATTGAGTTCATATGCTAAAGATATTCCTGTGGTCCCAAAATTATACAAGCTCTTATCGGGAGAAAGATATCACAAACATATGTTGGATGAAAATGGACAACTTATTTACCCTAAAAATCCTAACATTCCATCTTCCATCAATCAGCCTAGGTCAACGGTATTACACCATGAATTTGATCTTTTTAATGTAGACAACCTCGTAGGGCATAAGAAAAATATGTTTGAGTAATTGTACTTTTGTATTTTCAATGGAACTAATGTAAATGTATTTCTTAATTCAACATTTTTTTTATAAAGAGTTTGGCTTCACATTTATTATCGGGAAGAAAATGTCCATACTTATAATAAGTGTTTGGTATAATTTTTGAACATATTAAAAGCATTGTGTTACTAATATTATCAATGTAATGAACATATTAAAAGCATTGTGTTACTAATATTATCAATTGATTGTTCAATATTTTTACAATCAAGACTCTGATTACGAGTGACATATTTACCATCTATCATTGTATCCCACTACGATGTCAAGTCGCGAGCTTGTTTCTAAATGAAAAGATATCATAAAGGAAGCATACTGAGAATGGTTGAAAGAAACACCTATTCAATTCCCACTACGTCCTGAGTCACCAATTCAAAACCTCGACAGTAACATTATTTCTTCACATGTTGGGGATGAAGGTAATGATATAGAGGTTGGTATGGATGATTTCTTGTGGGATACCCAGGCCATGGAGGGAATGTTGTTAGATGTATTCCTGCAAAATGAAATAGGGGATGACACTGATGTAATAGATACCTTCTACAAAAACCTGAAATATGCTTCCACCACCCCTCTATTTGGTCCAACACCCCTCTATTTGGTCCAATACCCCTCTATTTGGTCCAATACAGGAATTTGTAAGGTCTACCCAACTAGGGACAACAATGTTACTATGCAACTTGAAAGCAATGCATGTTATGTCATATGTGTGTTTCAAGACACTTTTGAGGTAATTAAACATTAATCCCCCTAAATGTTTAAGGAATATTGTCACACAACAAAGGAAGAAAAGGGTTGATTTTATTCATGCTTAATGGCAATGTAAAATTTTGTTTCCCACTAATTGCAGGTTATTCAAAAATAAGGTATTGTTGAGTGATAATCGCTTTCCCGATAGCTGCGCAGAGGAAAAGCAAATGCTGAAAATGCTGGGTGTTGAGTACATATCATACCATGCATGCCCGAATGATTGTATTCTATATAGAAACAAATATGTGAACAAAGACATATGTCTAGAATGTGGGAATTATAGGTACCATAAATAAATAAAAACAAGGGTAAGGCACATGGTCCTCCTCATAAGATATTGAGGTATGGAGCCTATGATTGAGCATAGTTATGGATGGATTTAACATGTATTCCCTTCAAAACACAAACTTTTCTATTTGGCCAGTGGTAGTGATCAATAACAATACCCCCCCATGGTTGTCTGTGAAGAATGAACATATTATGTTGGCTCTTATAGTCTCAAGTAGAATACAAGTGAAGACAATGGATGTATACCTCCAACCATTGATCGATGAATTTAAGAAATTATGGGAATGGATACATGTACATGATGTATTAAGACCCATCCCAATGGAGAGGTCTTTTACATTCTAGATAATATGTTTGTACACCATGCACGACTATCCAGGACTAGGAGTTTACTCTGGTAAGAATGTTCATCGATTTGTTTATATCTATAATTTTATTTGGTATACTTTGGTGAAAATATATTTTTGACACTAATATGTTATGTATATGTTAACATCGCGGGTCTTGTAACAAAAGGGTATCATGGATGTAAATGTTGTGGACTTTCTATAAAGTCTAGGTGGTCTAATGACCTATGAAAGTTGGTGTACGACTATTTGAGGGTATTCCTCCCATAATACCACCCTTATAGAGTAGTTGCATCTGCTTTCACTGGTAAACCAGAGAGAACATAGAGACCTGAAATAATGACATCGACAGACTGGAATAGGGAATATGACACAGAGAAGGGTTAGGAAATGGTAGAATTATTTGATTCAAGTGGGGAACCTATGTTCAATGATCCTGAATTTCTTGACACCTATGTTGAGAAAATTCCCATTGGGATGAAAAGGAAATCTATATTTTATGAAGTTCCATATTGGGAGCATCCTAAGATTGGCCACTTACTAGATCCCATGCATATATTAGAAAATGTTTCATATTCTTTATGGAGGCACATATCATGGAATTAAAGAGACATAATGGTTGTTAGGAGAGATATTGTTTCTTCGAATACTAAAAAGAGACATTGGCTAAGAAACAAAACTAGAAGAGAGGTTGGTCTCTCTTGGTATTTTAAAGAAGGTGATGTTCTATGGATTTTGAAGAAAGATGATATTTCTATGGAAAATGATGTTATATTGGGTTTGAAGGAACCCTCTTTATATGGGTCGACCCTACAACGTTGCTTCATTGTAGATGGGAATTTTTCGGGGTTGAAATCACATCACCATTTGAACCTTCTAAGGGTATGTATGTTGAATACATGATTCTTCTAGTTATATACTGACGTCGGTAAAAAATGCTATGCACTCACAATTTTATGGAAATTAATGATGTGTCTGCCTATTTTGTAGTGTCATTATCCTTTCTTCGTGTGTGGTTGTGTGAACCATGATTTCCCCTAAGACTTGTGACATGCCATATCAAAATTATCTACATTTGTACATTGGTTCACATCTAGCTAGATTCATATGGCTAGTATTCCACTATGGCGTCGAGAGATAGCTAAGATTGTTTGTATGTTTGAGAAGGAACTTCCCATGAGTTTTATGGACTTTCAAGTCCATATTCTAATTCACCTACCTTATGAGGTTGAATTAGTTGGGGTGCTCTCATTTCATTGGATGTTCTTCTGAGAGAGGTATATGAAAAAATTGAAGGGGTTTGTTCGACAAAGGGAAAAAACAGAAGGCTCTATGGAAGAGAGGTACATAGTATACAAATTGTTCTATTATGCCAGTGAGTACATCAAGAAAATTGATGAAACATAAGGAGAATTCATTTGGGACAACCATCAAGATGAGGACAAAATGGAAGGGGGGATACTCCAAATGAACAGAAAAATGTGCTTGATAAAGAGTAAGTTAGTTATATTTTGTCAATTTAGTACAGAGAAATTGTTTACATTGAAACTGACAATATATTTTCCATTTCGTGTTATTTGTTTTGAATTCTTTTATACATCAATGAATTTAGAAATTTTGATGCCATCAATAAATTCATTCTTTAATTTGATAATATATATTTGATCTCATGCTATTCATTTTGAATTTGTGTATACATTAGAGAATTTTTAAATGGATGCCATCAATAAATTCATTTTTTACAACGCAGAGGTAACACGACCATGGGTCACGATGTATGAAGAGAAAAGAAGGAAATGGGATAGTGACATGAAATAATTTAGATGGTTGAATGGTAGAAGCATGCCTTATCCTGATCATTTAAAAGAAAATATGCAAAAAATATGTCCCAACATTTGGGTGTCTGACCAGATATAAGAAAAATATGTGGTGTCTAGTCGTAACACACATGGAGAAGATATGGATGCACTAAACATAGGGACGTGTGCATCAACTCTGTAATAACCTCTCTGAGTACCACTTTCTATTTATAATATTGCACATTTGAATTGTAACATGTATTATGTTTTTATTAATGTTTCGGTTATTATGCATATGACACCGCCCTTTGTTCGCATTTTTACAGGTGCATTTCTTCCCATCTATGTGGGCATATGGACATAATTTTTGCACTGAGTATGCTCATGAAGGCCACATCACAGAAGATTGTGGATTGGAGGTTGATTTCAACCAATCTAGTCATGCTAGCCACTGTGATGAAAACCTGGTAGAGGGGGAGTTAGGTTACATTGGAAATATACAAGAGATCGTGCAAGTGGGCTTCTCATCATTTCAATGTGTTACTTTTTGTTGCAAGTGGTGGGATACCTTTGACTGGATAAATGTAAAGGAAGATTGTGATAGTGGGTTAATATGTATTAACTCTAAAACAATGTGGGTTGAAAGTAAGAAGCCTTATGTTTTCCCAACACATTGCAACCAAGTGTTTTTTACCCATATGTGTTGAACGTGGATTGGTGGTTTGTACTGAGACATGATCCAAGATCTAAACATATTTTTAAGAACAAAAATGTTACAATGCCAAGCGAGAAAGATAATCAGGGTGGTGGCAATGAATATTGATTTCATGTAAATGATTTGTTTGGACATTTATATTGTGGATGTGTCATTTTATTATGGATATCCATAATGGACAATTATTATTATTATTATTATTTTATTTTATTTTTTTCCTTCATTTTATAATTATGTTGGATATGAAAAGTTAACAACCATTTACAACCACCATATTAAAAATACATTAAATAGACATGCAAGCATAAGATTTGGTTTGTATATATTTTCATTGTCATATTTATTGTTTATTATAGAAATTTTATGTTGTATTAAAATATGTTTATGTTAACCTTTGAATTACTAAGCATTAATTGAGATATCACAAAGTTGGTGGCATACAATAGTAAGGCTTTATTATTATATTTTATTTAACGAAAAAATAAATATATTAAATATATTCAAACCTCAAAAAATTTATTGTTTGAGAAAATCAAAATTCAAATAAATATATACTTACTTTGATGGAAATTCTAAGGACAATTCCAACAAAATAACTTCGTGCAACATCTACAGTATTTGTGGTGTACTTGGCATTAACAACTTTGATGGCATTCCCCACCTTAACTAGTGCAAAAACCATGGCCATCACCAATTCCACTCCATCCTTTAGTTTTATAATCATATAAACTTATATTAATAATTATTTTCCCATTCTCCTTGAAATCAGTGTCAATATAGGAAGGACATGGAAATTCTAAAAGAGACTTTTTCTAGAGCCTATCAGAATTAAGAAATTTGTTAATGATCCATACTTATCTAAAAGTATAGAATCCTTTGTCAAATTTACTAATTCTTAAAATACTAATTATAAAATGTTGGGTGATATTATTTTTAATAAAAGATTCATAAACTCTATATTAGAGTAAAACATTGTGAAACCATTTCATTGAAAGTGTATAGATAAAAATGTATTATTATTCTCTATATTTATTACTTTAAAATTAATTGAATAAATTGCATTTATTATAATAGTTGGATAATATAAATTAATAAAATCTTTGGAAAAATTAAATATTAATAAAATAGAATCATTGTTATTTTAGTAAACAATTATATTATAGCTTTGTCTTGTTATCTTTGAATAATAAAAATTGAAAAAAAAAACATTATTAATACATCATCAACATTATTATTAGTGAATATTTATGTTATAATGTTATTATTATAATATATGAAAAATGTATAAATATTCAAATCTCAATCATTTCACTCATCGTATTTAAGTATTTTTGTTTCTAAACATGTTTAATCAACATATTGTATATTGTTGGACAACAATTAAACATTATATGGAAATAATGGTTATAACGTTTTGCAATCACAATCCAAATTAAACGCTTTCATAAAAGTAAATTTAAACATTATATGGCAACTATAAATTTAAATGAGTGATACACATCAAATTTCACTTAAAAACAAAGAAATCATTAACAATGTTCACCATCATCATACTCACATTACATTTTATAAATCAAACAACAAAAACAACCACAACATTATATGAAAAACATAATATGCATGAGCGATATACATATGAATATACATGTCAAACATACATCTCAACAAAATCTGCAATAAACATGTGTAGAGCCTCTATCAAGAACAACTATCTCATTTAAACAAATGTCGACATAAGTGCACTATCAATTGTCTCTATATCAATAGCATGAATATGTGCATCAACAATACCCGATGTGATCATAGTGTCCAAAGCATCATAAGCTTGTGGCACATGTGGAGGAAGAGGGGGATCAGTGGATGACGACACATGTGGAATAGGAGAAAGAGAATGATCGATAGATGGTGACACAAATGGAGGAAGAGGGGGAGGAGGAGGATTAGACATGGATGTTGTTTTAGACACATGTGGAGGGGAAACAAGAGGAGGAGAAGGAGGAGGAGGATCAGATGTGGATGGATGATCGGTAAATATTGCAACCAACTCAGGTGGAGGAGAAGGAGGATCATGTGGTGGAGTAAAGGATGTGGATGGCTCTACTAAGGATCTAGATCTAGTGTGATCATGAGAACTAGCCCTCAATGTATAGATGAGGTTGACTACACCAACAATATGACGCATCAACATCGTCATTTCACGTGGAAAACACCTAGACCATGTATTAGAGAGTGTCTCTACTTGTAATCTGTCTTTAGGGGGTACAAGTACCACTATGTGACTTCTCATGACACAACATAGCTCATCCACCACCTCTAACCTGACTCTCAAATCCAGCCTATGGGGTATCTACACTACTGGAGGTTGCTCCTCTTCCTCCTCCATCACCTAATCCTCATGTTGGGGAGGCACATCCTAGGTATATGTGTCAATATCGAAAAACAATAGATAATAATTATAAGATAATTGAAACAATATGTTGCGATAAATTACATGTGAAATAAATAAGACATAAATATATGCAAATAGATTGATCGAAACATAATGATAATATTACCTCTCTCATTTGGTGGCTCCTTTACTATAAATCGGATAATTGGACATCCTCTCCAATCTATCTATTGGTTCGTTGATTTGTCACCATTAGTATCAATTCCAGACATCCATTTCATCTCTTTCGCTTCCTCTTACCGCTCATTTATCACTCCATTTACCACAATTTCTCGTAAAACACCATATTATAGTTATTTATGCTTTAGTGGTTAAGTAATGTTAATTTTCCTTTATTTTTAGTAGATTAAAGATTATTATGCATGATTTTACTAATGAACTTTTTTCATTACAAATCGTCCTGCGACGAAAATTTTCTTGCTGCAACCTACCACAACTTGTTGCAACTCCACAAATTGTAGCACTCATGGTTGGCATACTAGCACACGTCCATGTGGGAAATCCACAACATGGGTTTTGTTCCCAGACTTGATGACATGGATTAGTGATATTCAGTTCATACCCAGGTGGCATGTGTGAGCTCTAGCTCGTGGTCAAACTATCCCATTCAAACACATGGAAGATAAGAAGAGGCAGTTTTGCATTAGAATTTTTTATTAAATGGAGGTGAATCGCAAAAATACGAAAAATGGGTTTTGTGCAAGATGGACCCAATTAAGTTCCTGCTAGACCATTTTCCAATTTAAGCCATGGTTTGAGAGATCAGATATTTTTCCAATAGGTATCTTCCCAGATTCATTGCTATGTCCAGTTGTCAACTTCTTCTCAATTTCAAAATCAAATTCGGCCTATTCGTAGTTGATTAGATTTGAAGAGATCCTAGACACCTGATATTGATTGATTGATATGTTGAAGACAATCTATAATTGTAATGAATACCATTTGTAATATGGTCATATGTTAGGAAGTCAATTTGGGAAAAATCAGTTATGATTTGTCCGTTACTTCTCTGTGTATTTAAATGAAGCCATTAATCACAGTAGAGGGATGATTAGGTAGAGTCAGTGATTTGTATTCTCTGATTTTTTTATTAATAAAGGATTGGCGTGCTCGTGGATTGGGTCTATGAAGTGTTGATTTGAATTGCAACACCCTATTTAAGGAGGAAGGCCCCCCTTCTCTAAACAGGGATTGTTGCTACTGTATTTGTAAGCATATTCATTTCATTTGTTTGTTGTTATACGTTATTACGTTTGGTTTAATGTGTTGTTACTTGTAGTTATAATTCATTTAGTTGTTTCTTATAGTTGTGTGTTATTACTTCATAAGTTTCAATGGGAATTATGTTATTTCATTTATTAATTAAGGATTGTTGTTACTTAAATTGTTTTCAAAGTATTCTTATACAGGTTGGATTGCTGCCGTAAAATTTCATTAAAGATTAGTTGTTGTTGTTACTTGCAATTGGATGTGAATGTTTTAACCTAGATGCAGATTATTGTCACTCAATTCTATCATTTCAATATTTTTTATTAGATTCAATTTATCTATTTATGACATTCAGATATCTTATAAGAGATCCCTTTTCATTGGGTTGAGAACATTGTTTGAGCCATACATTTCAGCGAGGAGTGTTTCATATCAGTTACAACAGTGTGCTTTATATTTCAGCAGTTGTGGTTTATTTCATCAATGCAAGTGTGTGTTTTCATTTCAATGCAAGTGTGATTTCATTTTTCAGCAGTGTGTTTTAATTTAAAGCAAGTGTGATCTAGCCTACAATGAGGGTTTAATTTCACAATAGTGTCAATTGGAAATTTTTCCATGCATATACTTTGCATGATAACTTTGAAATAACAAGACTTCCTCGGGTTGACAATTAATGTTTTGGTTAATTGAGTTGTTCTAATTAAGAAATTAAATACACCAACACTATCCTTGCATACGGGTACTCTACAATATCAAGGACATTTTCATCCTCTCTAGACAATAAATCAATAACCACCCTCCGTACCAGAGTAATGAGATACTTGGATTGGCCCCTCTTGGGCATCAATTGCCCCCACATGTGCATACACGCATCAAACATAGGCCTATCAAGGAAGAGGGGTATGGTTGGCCTAGTGGCATGAACCCTCTCAAAAAATAGTGTATACAACTCAGAAGCAAATGGGAAGAATCACATCCTAGACAAAACAGAGCGACAATGATCTAATGCACAACAAAGATATCTCAAAAAAACATCCACCCACCTAATCCACTAGGGCTCCCACAATAAACCATATTCATAATACAACATAGAGAAACTAATGTGTTGCTTATCAGAGTTATATTGTGACATTGATGAGAGCATATAACATAGACACCTAATGTCCTCTCTCTCAAATGCACCTATCCGCAGGTGACCACCTTTAACTTGGAACTCCGAAGTTGAAGGAATATCCAAATTTACATATCTCTACATATATGCCAGTTGGGTTTCCTACAACATAGGGCGGTAGTGCATGGAAATGGGGAAAATACACCCCCCTCCTAGAAAACTTAGTGATGAAATATACATCCTCCTCTGTGGGATGATAACACATATTGGGACTGACCTTCTATTAGTTGTGGAGCCTGATTATCTTCTTGATTCATAGGTCTTTGTTTTCAACCGTGTTTATACCCCATGAATACTATACACCCCGGAATATAGTACACTCCTCCATGCGGGGGGGTGGGTGCAGGGGGGTATTTCCCCCCTACGGAGTTCGGGGGGCTCATCCCATCGATTGGGGGGTCCGGGGGTAAGCAGGCCCCCGCCAGGGGTTTGGGGGTGAAGCCCCCGAAGGAAAAATTGTCTTGTAAATGTATATTGTAATCTCATAGTAAATCTAGATCGTTCATTATAAGGTCGCAAATGTGACGGTAGAAGTTATGTTACGGTTTTTTTCCCTAGAAGACAACCCTCCTTTATGAGGGAAATGTATTGTGACTATGTATCATTGCGAATATTTTATTTGGAGAGAGGAGACTGTGAGAGAAAGAAGCAGAAGTTACAACGGGTATACTGTAGTTTGTATCCCTTTATTTGTTGGATAATAAAAAGGAAGGAACTTGCAATTTATTTGGTGGACGTAGCCCACAATGGGTGAACCACGTATATATGTGTCTCTATTGTATTTTATATTTTTTTTGTTTTATTTCCTCATTTATTTGTGTTTTATCGCTCCACGATCCTTTTTTCTAACAACTGGTATCATAGCGAAAGGTAACTCGCAGGAAAAGAGGGTTCCTGGGTCGAGTGGGAGAAATGGAGGAAGATGGAAAGTTTATGGTCGAGAAATTTAACGGCCAAAACTACCAGTTATGGAAGATGCAGATGGAAGATTATTTATATCAGAAGGATATATTCCTACCATTTGGTGGAATAGAAAATAAGTCGACGACATTGAAGGACAAAGAATGTGAGGTTCTTGACAGAAGGGCACTAGGAACGATATAGTTGATCCTAACAACATCGGTGGATTTCAATATTTTGAAAGAAAAGACAACGAAGGAGTTGATGGACACATTGGCTAAACTGTATGAAAAACCCTCGGCATCTAATAAGGTATTTGTAATGAAGAGATTATTTAATATGAAGATGTCAGAAGGTGGGTCTGTTGCAGATCATTTAAATGAATTTAATAAGGTTACTAATCAGCTAAGTTCTGTAAAAGTGGCCTTTGATGATGAGGTCAAGGATCTTCTAATCTTGTGCTCATTGCCAGAAAGTTGGAATGACTTGGTCATGGTTGTAAGTAACTATGTCTTTGGTTCGAACACTTTAAGATTTGATGATGGTGTTGGTGTTATCCTTAGCGAGGAAATGCGATGAAAAAGCACAGGTGAGACATCAGGTAATGTGTTAAACATGGAGAACAGGGGAAGACAAATGGATAGAGGAAAGGGCTCAAGGAACCACGATAATTATAGGAAGGGAAGATCCAAATCCATACTAGGAAAGATAGAGTGTTGGAATTGTGGAAAGAAAGGACATCTAAAGAAAGACTGCAAAGCTCCAAAGAAACAAAGAGATAGACAACAGGAGAAAAATCATGAAGCAAATGTAACAAGTGATGTGTTACAAGATGCTTTGATTCTTTCTGTAGATAATATTTCTGAGTCTTGGGTAGTAGATTAAGGGGATTCATTTCATGCCACACCCCATAGGAAACGTTTTATAGATTATGTTCAAGGTGATTTTGGACAGTTTCATTTGGGTGATGATGCACCATGCAAAATTGTTGGAATGGGAAAGGTAAAAATAAAGAAAAGGAATGGAAACCAATGGTTGTTGAAAGAGGTAAGACATGTTCCGTATCTAAGGAAAAATCTAATTTCAACAGGGAAGTTGGCAAGTGAAGGTTGTATATCCATATTTACAGATAAGGTGTGGAAGGTCACCAAAGTATCACTGGTGATAGCAAACGGAGAGAAGGTAGTTGCATTGTATTTATGTACTGGTAATATTGAATCTTCTATCTCTTTAGCTTCTACAGAAGTGGATACAGCACTATGGCATCATAGTCTTGGGCACATGAGTGAGCATGGGATGTAGATACTTCACAAAATAATTTTGTTTCCAGATCTTAAACAAATTGATTTGGGTTTTTGTGAGAATTGTGTTTATGGAAAACAAAAGAGTCAGATTTCTCAGAGTCGTAAAAGAAAAAGAGTGAAAGGTTAGAGATTGTGCATACAGATGTATGGGCACCATCTCAGGTATCATCTCTTGGTGGATCTCATTATTATGTTACTTTTATTGAATATGCAACTAGAAAAACTTGGGTTTATTGCATTTGACAAAAAGTCGATGTTGTTGATACTTTTAAGAAATGGAAAGATTTGGTTTAGAATGAGATAGGAAAAAGGTTGAAGTGTCTGAGATCAGAAAATGGAGGTGAATATTGCAGCGAGGATTCTGATGATTATTTTTCATACCATGGGATTCATAGAGAGAAGACAGTTCCAAGAACACCACAAGAAAATGGTGTGTCAAAAAGGATGAACAGGACAATCATGGAGCATGCAAGGAGTATGAGATTGCATGTTGGTTTTCCCTTACAGTTCTGGGAAGATGTTGTATATATTAATGTTTACTTAATAAACAGAGGACCTTCAATCTCTTTGGATGGTTGAATTCCATAGGAGGCATTGACAAGTAAAAAGGTAAACTATTCTTTTTTGAAGACTTTCGATTGTGAATCAATTGTCCATATTGATAAAGAAAATAAAACAAAGCTTGAGAAAAAATCCAAGAAGTGTACATTTATTGGATACAGTGTTAATGATTTTGTTTATCACTTATGGGATTATGAAAATCACAAAATCATTAGAAGTAGAGATTTCATATTCAATGAGAATATCATGTACAAAGATCATTTGCAGGGAAAGAAATAGGAAAAAGAAAAGCCAAAATACACAGTGCTTGATGAGATCACTGAAAAATAAATTACAAAGGTACCAAAAAATCAAAGTGTACAAAAATAGGAGAAATAGGTACCTCAAACTCCTGCAAGTGTTGTTAGAAGATCTACCAGGTTAATTAGACCCCTTGAATGATACTCTCCTTCATTCTATTATTTATTGTTGACTGATTCTGGTGAACCAGAATGTTATGAAGAGGCAATGCAGGTAGACACTAAAAATAAGTGGGAGAAAGGCATGAAAGAGGAAATGGATT
>ML798234.1:188291-223600 GCA_009831015.1 Picea engelmannii | reverse complement strand
GCGTAATCAACACCCTCTAATGGTCAATACTGCATCCGACTAGAGCCAAACTGACCCTTCTTCAACCAGTTCTGGGAGGTTATATTGAACTTGGAAATTTGACCTCGCTACCTTTTTCAAACAAGACATATGAAAGACTAGATGAATTTGGAATGGGAAAAAAGAGCTAATTTGTAACTAGTCCAATGCGTTGGAAGATTTTGATAGGGTCCATAAATTTGTGGCAGTTGAGAGTAGGTTAGATGGGTTGGTGATAGTGAGGAATAGTAGCATAGATGCCTTATATACTTCCTTCTTCAATGCAAGTACTTTATTGGAATGTAAATCTAAAGGCTTGGAAAATATTTATAGGATCATTAATGTGTGAGGTCCATATGGGGAAAGAAAATTGTTATGGGAATCATTTCACAATCTTGACAATGTAAAATCAAATAATGTGATTGTAGGGGTAGACCTCAACCTAACTATGAAGGTAGGAGAATTATGGGGTGAACATGCTAGGTAAGATTCCCTAACATACTTCTTTGTTCTTTTATTTGAGGGTTTGAAATTGATCGAAGTGGAGCCAATCTTGTTCATCCCTACCTAGAGGAATTCTATAAGTGGAAGTGAGGGGATCTCTAAGAGGTTGGATAGGTTCTTAGTAGCTAAAAAAATTGTTGACGATTCAAAGAGAATGATGTCTTGGGTGGGAAATGGTGGATCCTCAAGTCAGCTTCCAATCCTTCTCTAAACTAAAAGTGATTCCCAAAAATCTTCTACTCCATTTAAATTTAATTATGCATGTTTAGAGGAGTTCAAATTTAAAGAATCGTTGGCCCAAAATTGTAAAAAATTTGATCCTAACTCGAGGGAAACAATAATGTTTCAATTCGTTGAGGATTTAAGTAATATCAAAAGAGTAATAGTTGATTGGGATAAAGCAAAAACTAAAGAAAGGAAAAAATCCTAGTGGGAGTGGAAGAATAAATAAGCAATATGTTCAAGCACAATGATAGAGGAATATTTTCAAAGGATGAACCTCAAAGGCCCAAAAGCTTGGAGGTTTCCAAAAATAATTTACTAGAAAAAGAAGAGATAGAATGGAGATTAAAAAGCAGGGTGATATGGCTAGTTGAGGGTGATGATAACACTAAATTATTTCATAATTACACCAAGCACGAGAGAAATATGAATACAATTTGTGAAATTGAGAAACATGATAGATCTATAACAAGCTCATTTAATGATATTACAGGAAAATATTGACAATTTTTTCAAGCTAGTTTTTATTTTTTCTTGGTTGATAGATGAGCAATAGTAAAAGGACTTAGGGGATGAATTTTCCAAAGAATAATTAAAAGTAGTCTTGTACTCATTCAAAAGGGACAAAATTCATGGTCTAGACAATTGGGCAGTGGAATTTTACCTAGCATTCTATGACATGGAATTTTACCTAGCATTCTATGACATGTTAGAAGAAAATCCACTAAGAGTTATAAAGGAATCTAGGACTTCAAGAAAAGTTAAAGGGGCTCTAAAGAAACATTTACAACTCTCAAACCAAAGAAGAATGAGCCAAAATATTTTGATTGTTATATACCAATTTCTTTATCTAAATCCGTCGATAAGATTATTACAAAGATTTTAGCCAACAGATTGAAGAAGGTATTATCAAGGTTCATTTCCAAGGAACAATTTGGTTTCCTCTTTGATAGGAAAATTTATGATGTTGTAGGTTTATGCCAGGAAGGTGTGCATTCCATAAAAGATAAAAAAAAAACACCCACAATATTTTGGAAAATTTATTTATCAAAAGCTTATGATAAAGTTTGTTGGGTGTATTTAAAGTTGTGCATTCCATAAAAGATAAAAAAAAACACCCACAATATTTTGGAAAATTTATTTATGAAAAGCTTATGATCAAGTTTGTTGGGTGTATTTAAGGTTGTTGTTGATTCATATTGGGATGAATGTGCATGTGGAAAATTGGATTATGAATGTTTATCCTTCGCATATTTTGATGTCCTTATTAACTTTTCTCTCATAAAGTTTTTTTATGCATCCAAAGGACTTGGGAAAGGGTGTCCCATGTCCCCTTTTCTATTTATTTTGGTGGTAGAAGGGTTGAACAAACTGATATCAAAAGAAAAGAGGGAGTGATATATAAAATGTATAAAAGGGGAGGTTTCATCAACCTAAGTCATTTCTTATTTGCAAATGATGTAATGATATTTGGTGTAGATACAATCAATGAAGTCTAGAAGTTCAAAGATATTTTGGACCTTTATTTAAATTCATTGGGAAGGAAGTTAGTGTCCCAAATGTTTCATTATTTTTAATGGCTTGGAGGGGGGAGTGGAAAGGAATATTTCCCAGATAATGCTTAGAAATATTTCTCAGATAATGCCCTACTCTTATGCTCTTTTGGATAAATGGGTTAAATTAATGGCTTGGAGGGGGGAGTGGAAAGGAATATTTCCCAGATAATGCTTAGAAATATTTCTCAGATAATGCCTTACTCTTATGATTTCATCTAAAGCCTAATGAATACAAGTACATAGATTGGATGTGGTTGTAAAACAAATTAATGACTTAATTACAAATTAGTGTTATATGTGGTAATCTCAAGTTGGTAGCTTGGTGTTGGTAAAATCAGTCATAAAAAGTGTCTTATTGTCTATTAGATGTCTTAGAACATATTCCAAAAAACATGTTGGAGAAGATCAAAAGAAAATGCTTTAGCTTATTATGAACATGGAAGAGGGAAAGGTGGGGGATTCCTTTAATTAAGTGGAAAATAATTACTAGAAAGAAGGAGGATGGGGGTTTGGGGCTCAAAAGCATTCACATCTTTGGGCAAGCTATAGCTTCTAAGAGCCTTTGGAGATTGTTTCATAATGATGGGTTGTGGGGAAGAGTAATGAAGGTCAAATATTTTGATTCAAAATCTATTGAGGACTAGACTAGAAGAATGGTGCTTCATTGATGCGAAAAGCATTGATACTTCATCCCTAAGTTCTTGGTAAGTGTGTTGAACAAGATTGAAGACTATAATTTGACTTATATAGATTATTCTCCCTAGGAAGGGCAAGCCTTGAAGGGTAGCATGTTGGCCATCTGGGAGCTAGATAAGGTTTTGGACTATTAGGTAATATAGTCCTTAGTTCAAAACCCTTAGAATGGTAATTGGACATGAAGTACCTAAGAAACTTGATTCGATAAGAGTGTTGCGGGCCCAAAAGCGATTAACATTTTGAGGTGTTGTACAAGTATGGATGTGTTGGGTATCTGTTATATTATATGCACAGTTATTGCCACACGTGATATGTTGCAATGGGCACAATGGGGGGGTCACAGGGTGGCAGAGCCCCCCAAAAACAAAATTTGGGTGATTTTGGCACATGTTTTCCTGGCCCATGATTTTCCAATTTTGGTTGAGGAATTAATGTTGTAATCTAATCGAGGTAAATGGATTAAGCTTTTGGATGCCACAAAATCATATATATTGTATTGTAAATGGTGAAGTTAATATATATCATTTTCGGGATTAACTGTGTGTCATTAATGTATGACCCATATCAATGAGTATTAGTCACAAGTGACCACTAATTCCCATGATTTGAATAGTCCACTTAGCTCTCATTGCATCGGGTGATGCTCATAGGGGTGAAGAAGTGGGATTGAAATCAACGAAATGAATCACATAGCTTCAGTTATCACTTCTAGGGCTTTCACCCGGTAACCAAGACTTCCCAGGTGGTCACCCATCCAAAGATGCCTCTAGCCCAAGCATGCTTAACTGTGGATTTTTCCCCACAATCAAGCCCACTTAGCTTGCTATGCCATTTGCAAAACCTTAGCAAGTATTATGCCTTATGAACTATCCAGTTAAAGCTCTAGAGAGGCTTCCATAGCTTCACATATTAGATATCATTTTCGGGATTAATTGCGTAGAGTAAGTCATTAATGTATGACCCATATCCATGAGTATTAGTCACAACTGACCAATAATTCTCATGATTTGAATAGTCCACTTAGCATTCATTGCATCGGGTGATGCTCACAGGGGTGAAGAAGTGGATTTGGGTCATACATTAATGACTTACTCTATGCAATTAATCCAAAAATGATATCTAATATGTTGCACTGTGAAAGCCCCACTATGCTTAAAGAAGTTAATATAATGAGAGTTAGAGGTGCAACTCTAAACATTTGTTGGTTTTCCTGGTTAAGGGTTTCCAAGGAAATTTTCTAAGTGCTATGTGTGATTGCTATTATTCTCTTTCTATTTTATAAAGAGTATGTGTATGCATTGCTATACTGTAAAGATTTAAAATGTACATTTGGTATTAGAGGAGTTATTGGCTTCGGGGGGACACCTTTGTTGCTAAGGGTTCGATTATCTTGGGTATATGATAAACCTAGTTTAAGTGGAAGATTTGCAATGGTGATTCTTGTGGTGAAAGAGAATGGTGAGAAATTCTAAGATCGAGATCAAGAAATTTAATGGGCAAAGCTTTAAGCTTTGGAAGCTAAAATGGAGGATCTTTTGGTAGACAATGAACAATGGGTTATTATGGATCCTGGTACTACACCTATGGGTATGTTGACGAAAGATTGGACGAAGTTGGATAGGAAGGATATGAGCACAATCTAGTGGTTTCTTTCAGATTTAGTATTATTGAATGTCTCAGGAAAAGCTACAGCCAAGGCATTATGGGATAAGTTAGGCTTTGTATTAGCCCAAGTCCCTGGTAAACAAATTTTTCCTTCCAAAGAAGTTGTACCTATTAAGGATGAATGATGGAGACTCAGTAACAAAGCATCTAAATTTCTTCCATATTGTGGTAATTTAGTTGTTGTCTATCAACATTAATTTTTTTTATGAGTATAAGTGCATTAGTTTACTATGTTCTTTACCAAATTCATGGGACGGTTTGGTTTTAGTTATTGGGAGTAATGCAACCACATTAAAATTTGATGATGTGGTTACATCCTTTTTATCGAAATAAATGAGGAGGAAAATCATGGATATTCAGAGTACATATGCCTTATATGTAAGAGGACAATACCTGGATAGAAATAAAAACAATTCCTTGAGCGGGAGATCTAAATTTAAAGGTAGTTCTAAATATTGAGGAAAATCCTTAAGGAAATGTTGGAAATGTGGCAAAATTGGGAATTACAAAAGGGAATGTAGATCTAAAAGTGTTGAGAAAGGGAAGGGATATGATGATGTTCCTTCCATATATAGGAAGACCTCCTTAGAGGAAGGAGGGGACGTGTACTTGGTGTCTTCTAGAACACATACAAATCATGATGTATGGCTAGTCGATTCATGTGCTTCTTTTCATATGAACCCCCATAGGGAATGGTTTTTTGAATATGAAAATTATAATGAAGGTGACGTTTTCCTAGGGGATGACTCGAAAACTAGAATCATAGGACTAGGAAAAGTCAAGTTGAAACTCAAGAATGGAAGGATTAGAATGGTCCCTGGGGTATTTCACATTCCAGAGATGGCTAGAAACTCGATATATGTAAGCAAAATTATTGATGCAGGTGTACATACTATTTTTTAAAAGGAAACCTACAAAATGGTTCAAGGAGCAATGGTGTTGATGAGGGGACTTGAGAATTGAAATATGTACAAGTTGTTGGAAAAAATATTAGTAATGGGTGTAATAGTGTTGATGATTGTAGCTATGTGAGACATTCTCCAGCTAACAAACCTATGAGATGTGGATCATTGCAGCCATGTGAGACATTCTCCAGCTTACAAAACTCAGAGAAATCTCATGAAGAGGGTGTGTGGTTCCTATTTGAGACAGAGCTGGAACGTAGAGATGACCTCCTCTAGATGATTATCCCATGGGAAAGGTGATATGTTGAGTTGGACGTGCATGTGGCTGAGCACAAGGTGAACATGTGAAATCCTAAAGTGTTGGGTGCATCGTCATGAGAACATAAATGAAGATGTTGTATTAGCCTCCTCTGAGCAATAGAGTTGACAAGAAAATCCAGATGACTCTCATGTGTGATGCAGTGGGAAAGAAGATCTGTTGAGTGGACATGTTTGTGGACGAGCGCAGGTGAACGTGTGAAGAATTGGTTCTTCTATGTAATGCAGTGAGCCAGAGATATGGACATCGCTATGGATGTGCCACTAGTGGATGAGAACTAGTGGGTGTATCAGATCCCTTGCTATATTGTTCAAGAGTCAGACCTGCATGTAACTCTAATTGTAATGTAAAGGGTACAGGTCAGCCCCACCTTAATGTGACTGGTAATTAATGTAAAAGATTATTAATTTAGTTAATATTAATTATATTATAAGCTAGTGAGGTCGGCCTTGTTGTGACAATAAACACTTATGTTGACAGGTTCAGGTTAGTATAAGTAAAGGAAAATTCCCCCTTAAGGAATCATATCTTTCATGTGAGTTTGGAAATTTCAGCAAGTACACCTTCTTGGGAAAATTACACACCTCTCTTGGGCGGTAGTCTTCTAGGGTTTGAGCACCCTCTTGTGTGCTAGGTTTTATTGATGGTGAAGTTCTTTCTCTTGAATAATATAACAAAGGATTTGGCTAGGTTTTCTTCCCTTGTTGAGAAGGGTTTCCTAGGATACTTCTTGTATTCTTGTGCATGGTGTTTCTTCTTGTGATCTTGGTTGTTGCAACATTATTGGTTATGGTTAAGTTAAATGATAAAATGGAATGAACTTCATGCTTAAACTTTCTTATAGAATAATCAACATGGTATCAGAGCATAGGCCTTGAAGAACCCATTGCACAAGCTACAAGATTTTGCCAGTCATCCCTCCTCTTCTGTAGAACCATACGACCCTCCTAGGGTTTCCAGAAAATTTGTATGACCCTATTCTTTTGAGTGTTTCAGCACTTGGCACTTGAATGTTGGGGATAAAATTACCATAGGAGTATATGGCCTCCTTTAGTGCACCTCCAACAAGCTTCAGATTGCATTTTCGATCATTTTCACTTTTTGGCCCTAGGGTTTCTAGGGTTTTGCTAATTTCTGCAGAGACTTCAGAATTAGGGTTTCTGCAAATTCCTTGAAGGAGCAATTCAGCTCACCGGTGTTCTCTTATCTTTCAAAGGATTATTGTTGGTAGTCATAAGTCCAAATACACCTAAAAGTGCTAGCCTAGCCTAGCCATTGGTTTTACTAGCCAAGTTGACAAGGGTTTGTGAAGAATCCAAAAATGAGCAAAATCGTAATGGGAGGAAAGCTTGATGATTCAAGAAAACTCAGTTCCTGGAAAACAAGACCTCAAAGAAATGAAGACATCAACATATCAGCACCCTCATGTATGCACTTGTATATATATTATTTCTATCATTGTCATGAGGGTAATTGCAGGATGAAGGAACCTTTTGTCGAAGTCATTGATCCAGAGGGATCTTAGTGCATTCAGAGGAACGACACACTGGAAGTGAAGACTCTAGGTTTGATTGTTATAATTGTCTTTCCTCTAACCTATTTTTCTAAAGTTTGCTACATTACAAGTAGGTGTTGTAGATGGGACAACAATCCTTAAATTTTTTTTATTCTTGAGATGTACTCATTATTCTCCTTTAGGAGATATTCTTGTTTTGGTTCCTCTTGTTTTCTTGTTCCAGAAAGGCTAAGAACAAAGGAATATGCCTATCCTTCAGAGGGACACACTTGACTCAGAGGGAGTCAAAAACTATTTGAGAAAGAGGAAGAATAGAACCATCATTGAGACAACCAATGCAATAATGCATTATTAGAATATTTCTAGGATTCCATGGCCAGAAGCATGCATGCCACAATATATGTTCATAACAAGAGTCTTAACCAGACTTTGAAAAACATAATTGTTGAAGAAGTATTTACCGGAATGAAGCCTGAGATTGAACACTTCAGGTAATTTGGGTGCCCAGTGTATTTCCATGTACCCAAAGAGAAGAATTCCAAGCTAGATCCTTTAGAAAGAAAGGATATAGTGAATCTTCAAAGACATTCCAGATCGACATCCCTGGTCGAAGACAGATTGAGACAAGCAGAGACGTTGTCCTCGAAGAAGAGATAGTCTTGCAAAGATCCAGAGAATCTCAGATAGAGATTGACAGTAAGACAATACATTTTCCCCCTTCAGCAGTTCAGAGGGAGACAAACATTATTCCAGTTGATCCAGTTGTTCTAATTGATATGTTCAGAGATATTGCAGTAGGTCATAAAAGGCCTACCTAAACTCACTCTGCAAGAGGCAGAGAAACATACAAGCCTCTCAAGGCACATCCTAAGAAAGCAAAAGAGATTTTCGAGCTATCCTTCAGTCATGAGCCACTTCATTGATGTTGAGCCTCTTTGTCTTAGAGAAGCAACATGAGAACAGGTATGGCAAGATGCCATAACAAAAAAATACCAATATATCTTAAATAATGATGTATAAGATATTATTCAGGGACCAGAAGGGAAGTCTGTGGTAACTTCAAGGTGGATCTATAAGATCAAGCATGCAGTTGATGGAAGTGTCTAGAAATACAAAACGAGATCTATAGCTAGAGGTTTCTGACAAACAGAGGGAGTTGTCTATGATGAGACATTTGATCCAATAAACCCGATACACTTCCATCTGTACTAACATCCATGAGTTGGAAACTATATCAGATAGATAGATTCTTGATGCGTTTGGATTTTAGCAAGAATGTTGTTGATCCAAACCTATATTATTACAGTGTTTGTGACAAGAGCTTGATTTTGATGACTTATTCAGAAAGCCTTCTTGTTGGATACAAGTAATCCTTGACTTCTGAATTCAAGATGAATAATATGAGTATGATGCACTACTTCTTGGGAAAAGAAGCATGATAGACGACCCATGAGATTTTCCCGAGTTAAGGAAAATATATAGTGAAGATATTAAAGAAGTTAAAGTATGACAGAATGAAAAATCCACCATGATAAATTTAAAAGGAGAAGATTGATGATGACTCTGACGAGCCTATTCCACAATTGATTGGATCACTGATGTATCTCGTTAACACCAAACTTGATTCATGCCATGCAGTGAATGTGCTTAGTCATTTCATGAGTCAACCGAGACAGAACCACTAAACAACAGCAAAACATGAGGCACAATTGGATATGGCCTGAGATATTCCTCTAGAGTGAACTTGAGTTTGCAGGATATGCCGATTCAGATTGAGCAGAAAGTACAGTGGACTAGAAGATCACATCTTACTGATGTTCTACCATGAATTTTTCCATGGTTTCCTGATGCATCAAGAAGTGAAATCTGTGGCCTTGAATACCATAGAAGCAGATTATGTACCATTGAGTGTGTCAAGTAGTATGGATTCACAAGCTTCTGATAGATTTACTTGATCATGAGATGGATCCTATGATGATAACCAAGAGTCGTGTATAAAGCTCCTTGAGAACCTAGTGTTTCTTGATGGATCGAAAGACGATGAGATGAAATATTATTATATTAGAGATATTATGCAGAGGAAAATCGTACACATGCAGTACCTTCCTACACATGAGCAGATTGCATACATCTTCACCAAACTAACTTGGTGAATAATGCCTTCCTAGTTGAGAGGCAGTATTGATGACTCTAGCCAAGAAAAAATTCAAAATACATCCATCTGAGACTTGGCATGATGAAGAATGCCTCCCTAGATAAGAGTGAGTGTTGATGATTGCAAATATGTGAGACATTCTCCAACTTACAAACCTGTGAGATGTGGATCATTGCAATCATGTGAGATATTCTCCATCTTACAAACCTAAGAGAAAGCCCCTGAAGAGGGTGTGTGGTTCCTATCTGAGACAGAGCTGGAACGTAGAGATGACCTCCTCCATTTAGAGAGTTGAGAAGAACTCCAGATGATTATCGTGTGGGAAAGGTGATCTATTGAGTTGGATGAGCTTGTGTTTGAGCACAAGGTGAACGTGTGAAATCCCAAAGTGTTGGGTGCATCATCATGAGAAAAAAAATGAAGATGATGTATTAGCCTCCTCTGAGTATTAGAGTTGACAAGAAACTCCAGATAACTCTCCCATGTGATGCAATGGGAAAGAAGATCTGTTGATTGGACGTGCTTGTGGATGAGCACAGGTGAACGTGTGAAGAACTGGTTCTTCTGTGTAATGCAGTGAGCCAGAGAAATGGACATCCCTATGGATGTGCCCCTAGTGGATGAGCACTAGTGGGTGTATTAGATCCCTTGCTATATTGTTCAAGAGTCAACCCTGCATGTAACTCTAATTGTAATGTAAAGGGTACAGGTCATCCCCACCTTAATGTGACTAGTAATTAATGTAAAAGATAATTAATTTGGTTAATATTAATTATATTATAAGTTGGCGAGGTCGGCCCTGATGTGCCAATAGACACTTCCGTTGACAAGTTCAGGTTAGTATAATGAACTCCTCGTATAATATGATCACAATAGAGGTAGTACTAAATTGAAATCAATCACTCTTCAAGAATTACAGAAATAAATTCAGAGAAATGGAAAAACAGATGGAACACATAACTCAAATTGAACGAAACTTTGAATCTCTATCTGCACTTGTATTAATACTCAAAAAGATTTTCTCTTTTACATTCGGCAAGAAGTAGCCTGGAATAGATCTAAAATATATCTATTTATACAAAAATTGTCTCAACTAAAAACCATTGGACTTCCTATAATAGAGTACCATCTAAATGAAATAACAACATGCAGATATTGTTGAGTTTTGATTTGATGTGTTGGCGCTCCATCTGTCTCTTCATTTGCTCACAAATGCATTCATTTTCCTTTGTTATTTGAATTGGGTACACATATCCACTAAGGTCACCACAATCATTGGCTTATTGTCTTTTCCATCTATCCATTCGAATGTGTTTACTGTGATAAAGAATTGTAGTTGAAGATATGTGGGTGGTAATTGGATAGGTAGCTCGGCGTTGGCTCGTTATGGGATGGCTAACAATTATGGGGAAGAGTAATCATTCATGAACATGATGACATGGGGACAAGTATCCAATAAGGAGGTGGGATGAGCGGATGCGAGAATGTAGGTGGTGAGGTGGACGGTATCGGGAACATGGAGAGTGTGATAGGTTGGAGGGTGAAAGGTGGAGTGGGAAAAGGATGAAAGGTGGATTAGGTGTAGGAGATTTGTTGACTCAGGATTCTAACGGTCTATTTTGCAGGGGCGCGAGGAAGTGATTTTGAGGTAACCCGCCTTTCACCCCGTAATGCACCTAGTGATGCCACGTACCCCCGAGAGAAAATTGCGATTTAAATTGTGGGACCACCCTTCGAAATTAAACCCCGCGCAACTTGGCCCCCCACAATCATTCTCGGTTGTTGATCTCCACAGGCCATTAAACACATCTATCGATCTCGCAAAGTGAGATAAGTGCCCAAATGTTAAGTCGAGGTCACAACTCTCAGTCACATGTAGAGAAGACAAAGTGAACTTCATGAAATTCATGTCCGTTGATCCAAGCAAGGGACATGTGTCAAACGATCCCTATATTCGATGATCTCATATTCCGGGAGGAAGCAAGCACTGCTGAGTAAAGAACTCCTAAAGGCCCGAAGCCCAGAGTTCATCTGGACCGTTGATCGAAGTGGACATGTGTCGACAGATCTGACACTCCGGAAGGTTTGTGGTGTTATGCATTTCAGAACGCCCAATGCCCGGAGTCCCGAAGTAAATCTCAGCCATCTAAATCAAAAGGAAACGATACGCCAGATCTCTCACTTCGGGGTCTTAGCACTTCGGGGGTTTGTGTTGTTTTTCATCTTCAAACGCCCGAAGTTCCGAAGTAAATCTTAGTCGTCCAAATCAAAAGGACACGTGGCGCCAGATATCTCACTTCAAATACTTAGCACTCTGGAAGTTTTGCAATGTTAAGCATCTCGGAACACCCGAAGCCCGAAGTTCTGAAGTAAATCCCAGTCGTCCAAATCAAAAGGACATGTGGTGCCAGATCTCTCACTTCAGAGACTTAGCACTTTCCTGCCATATTTGGTCCCTTTCTTAGTTTATGAACCTTCCAAACTGGTTTAGCGTTCTGCTATATTTTGAAATATGGTCTATCGAGCTTCCTTGAAACTTTTCATGGCACCATAATCCTTAAGGAAATAAGAGTAGCCTTCCTATAACAAGAGAAGTTTGTAAGCTCTTCACTGAATGTAAAACTATTAATTGTAAATGGTAAAATGATTTTGATATTCGAAGAGCTTTATAAAATCTATCGTTCTTCGTATAAATCTCTTACAGAGGGATTAAAAAGTCTGATGGAATTTATCACCTGGAAAATCACAATAATTATTCAAATCATTAACTTTAGCCAAGCATAAACGTTATTAACAATTCGACAGTTCGTGGTTCAGAGGTTTTGAATGTAAGAGGGCAGAAATCTCCTGAAGGTCGCATTCACGGAGAAGTTAATATGTTATTAATCACTTTTATGTTTCAATTAATCATGTTTTAAATATTGAGTTAGCCTTAAGTACTTCGATGGTTCGACGTTCGGGAGTTTTGGATGTAGCATGATAGAAATCCTCTGAAGGCCGAATTCCCAGAATAATTCTCAAAGTTTTTTGCTTTTTTTTTTAATAAAACTTTTATTTCTAAGAAGCAAAATCTAAAGTTCAAAAGCTCAAAATTATACGTGTTCCAACATAGGCTCCATCTGGGGATTGTGGCTCCCTGTGAGGTGTGAAAGAACAGTAGACCAAGTTCCTTTATTGGGTAAATGGAGTCATTATTTCTTTTTGAAAAACATTTTCCAGATTTATTTAAGAATTAATTATTCATAGGAAAATGAAACTAACCAAGTCCAAAAATCTTCAAAACATACTTAATGATTGATCTCAAGTTAGGCTATTAAAAATTCCTTTTTCTTAAAATTGATTTTGGAATTGTTTAAGGTAATCAAAATATCATCTTTGACCGAATTTGTTCGCTTCAAGGTTAAGCAGATGTAACATATTTATTTAGGGAATCCCTAGTTGGTTCAGGATGTAAATATCACCGGAAAGAGAACTAGATAGCATAGTATGTTATATGGATATGTATGACAGCCTTACAACTATCATAGATATTTCTTCACTCCCAACAAGTCTGTTCAGTACCCTGGTGAAGTTATCTACTTCTCCCATTGAATCTCCTTTCACCACTTCAATTAACACTTTTGTATTTTGCCGAGATGAGGGTAATCAATATATGAATTTCCTTTCATCATCTCTTTTGGACAAGATGGGGGAAATCAAATTATGAATTTCCTTTCACCATATGTCTTGTATTTTAATATTTTGAAGTGGGGGCAATCAATCTGTATATACAAGGGATGATATCTGTTTAAATTTTTTGAAAAGAAGGTCTGTCAACAATTTTAGGAATACTCTGACACTAACTTTCTTCCAATTTTCAATACACCTTCGCCTATAGGAAAAAAAAATTATGGGAATCTTAATCTTTCAAGGGTCAACCTTGAATGAATTAGTCAGTTTAAAGTCTGACATAAGAGATAAAATTATCAGGATTAGCCTAGACATACTTTTTCAATTAAAATCAAAGGGACATAAAGATTTTCGCCTAAACTTGTTTTGAAAACACGTTTTTAAGTTTTTAGAGTCAAGGTAAGTTTCTTTCTTTCTATGAAGACTAAGAAAGGATAAATAAAATATGAAGTGGATAAGAACTTGGGGATAGGCAAAAATAGCAAATCGAGGATTCAAAGGACTTAACACAAAATATCCTGATCCTACACAAGTTTGTGTATTTTAGTTCAGATTTCTTTCGAGTTTATTTATTATCATTTTTATTTTTATTGCAGAGATGGCTTTAGAATTTATCAGCATGACACTTTAACTTGTAACTTTATACCACTCTGATTTTTAGGTCAGGTAATAATATTCTCATGAGAAAAACTTCCTTCCCATTCATTTCAAAAATAATTTTCTTGAAATTTTATTTGAACTATAAGAAGAGTAGGAACTCATACCTTATTTTCCTTTTGAATTTTCAGCAAGGAAGATGATTAATTTATCACCTGTTTTTAGAGATATTGAATGTTTGAGTGTCGAATTTTTATTTAACCTCATCTCTTGTTCAACAAGATCTATTCTGCAAAAGGAATAAAATGCAAAATGTCAGAAAATCCTATAGAATAGAGACGATATGTGATACATATGTTTTTATTTTTCATTTTAATGATGTCAAACAATCCTAAGTTTATTAAAAAAAATTACAACAAATGATCAAATGACTCAGATAATTTACATAAAGAAAAGAAAAATTGAAACTTAGAATAGCCAATGTCAATCAAATCCAATATATATAATGGAAATCCAAAATGTGAGTACTGCATGAAATGTTTCAAATAACGCCCATTGATAGGAGCGTCAAGAATTTCTCCATCAAGATTTTCCAGTGAGAATGAGTTTTTTTCCCTCAACGGGTGCAATTTTGAATGGTTTGAACCAGAGATGATCGAATTTTCCATGTTTCCCTGCATCTTCTTTTCTAGCCTACCATTTTAAAACTAAATCGCCAGGAAGAAACTCCCTGTCTTTGGATTTTTTTATCGAAAAGGGCTTTCATATTATCCTGGTACTTTTGAAGCTTATCATCCACTTCCACTCTGTTCTACTAAACTTCGATGATTTGATTCATTCTTCTCATAACGTCGTTTGGCTCTTCATTTGCATCCTGCCAGAGTTTCATCACAGGAAGAGCAAGATTGAGAGGAAGGATAATGTCAGTACCATAAACCAATTAGAAAAGAGACATACATATTGATTTCTTGGTGTTGATTCGGTTTTCCCATAAGGCATACTTTAAGTGGATATGCCAAGCTTTTTTATTTTCTGTCAATTTTTTTATTATTATAGTCATCAAGCTTTTGTTAGATGATTCGACCAACCCATTTCCCTAAGGATAATGAGTTGTAGAATGAACTAAAATAATATTGTATTTCTGATAGAAATGATCATTGCCATAGATTTAAAAGCCTGAGAGTTATCAATGACTATTTTTCGAGGACAACCAAATATTGCTAGGATGGTTTCTTCCAAAAAGTTTATTACTACTGAATCTGTAACATTCCTAGTTGGAATGGCTTCAACCCATTTCATAAAGTAATCAGTAGCAATTAGAATCCATCTATGTTGAGCACTTGATTGTATATGGATCTCTTCGATGAAGACTACGCCCCATTGTTGGAAAGGAGCTTCAGCTTTTACTAGAATTAAAGGTAAGGCATGGAGATTTTGCTTACCATCAAACAGTTGGCATAAATTGCAAGCTCTGACCCTTGCATTTACATCAATAAATAACTTTGGCCAATAATATCCTACCCTTAAGATATTATAAGTTGTTTCTCTCCAGGCATGATGTCCTCCACATACTCCTTCATGAAATTCATTAATAACACCTTTTGTTTCAAATTTTGTCAGGCAACATAACAAGAAACCCAGAGGGTCTTTCCAGTATAGCTTTCCATACACAATGCAATACTTAATTTCATGTATCTTTAAAGTTCTTGTTTTAGAAGGAGTCATGTCATTCGGGCATTGAAGAGTAAGGAGGTATGTAACAATATCACGGTACCAAGCAAAGGAAGAAAACTTATCTTCAATCTGAATCATAGGTGCTTGATCGTCAATTTCCTCTATATCCAAGAGAGAATCATGTGATTCAAAGTTATTTATTCCAAATGCTCTGAAATTTGATTCAGCTAACAATCTTGTTAGACCTTGACCTTTAACTAGCTTGGTTGGTTTCACTTCTAAATCAAACTCTTGAATTTTAGCCAACCATCTACTTCTCCTTCCATCACTGCCTGGTTGAACCAAGATGTCTTTAATTGCATTTGTTAGCACATAAGAAATTATCTTGGAGTGAAAGACATATGTTCTGAAAGCCTTGAGAGCCTTCACCATTGCATAGGCTTGTTTTTCAAGTATATCATATCTTAGCTCTGAATATCTGAGGCTTTTGCTGAAAAAGGCTATTGGCTATTCGAATCTTTCTTCGTTCTTTTGAAGGATCACTACTGCAATAATATGTTCAAAAGCAAAAGAGAAAATTAAGAATTCATTTGTATAGTCTAGACTTGCCAATATTGGTACTTCTCCTATAGCTTTCTTAACACGCTTGAAAGACACCTTGGCTTCTGCAAACCATTTTACTTCACTATCCCTTTTTAGCATATTTGTAATCAATTTGATTATTTCAACAAAGTTAGGAATAAATCTCCTCAAAAAATTGATCTTACCTAAAAAGGATTGAATCTCTCTTCTATTTCTAGGAATATTAATCAGGTCAATAGCCTCAACTTGCTTAGGATCAACCTTGATTCCATCTTTTGAAACTATATGACCTAAAAGTTTACCTTCTTGCATAGCAAAGTGTGATTTTTTGGGGTTAAGTGACAAACCAAATTTTCTACATTTTCAAAAGTGTGTCTAAGGTGCATCAAATGTTCGGCATCAAAATTGGAAAAAACTATCATATCATCTAGATAAATAACAACAAATTTGTCTCTCTCACCAATGAACATGATATCCATTACTCTCTGTAAAGTTCCTCCTCCATTCATCAAACCAAAAGGCATTTTATCATACATAAAGGTTCCCCTTGGAGTAGTAAACGTAGTATTTTCTCTATCATCTTCATGAACAACGATCTAATTATATCTTGATAAACCATCAATCATAGAATTTTTTTTGGTCCCTACTACCTTTTTCTAAAACGTGGTCCATCTTTGGGAGCAGGTAGTTATCTTTAAGAGACGATTGATTTAAGTTCCTAAAATCAACGCAGAGTCTTATTTCGTCGTTCTTCTTTCTAACGAGGACCAAATTGGCCACCCATTCAAAGTATCTGAGGCAAACGATGATTTTTGCATCAAGGAGTTTTTTAACCTCCCTTTATATTACTGGTAGAAGAATTGGGTTTATCTGTCTAAGCTTCTGCTTGAAATTTTTAATACCATGTTTTAAGGGAATCTTGTGTTCAATAACAGAAGTATCATAAGTTTTTAGATCATCATAAGGCCATGAAAAAATATATTTATACTGTCTACGTAACTCAACGTATTTACTCTTTATTTGGGCCAGAAGGTATTTTGATATTTTGACCATTTTGGGATCTTCATTAGTTCCTACATTACAGTATTCAACTTCTTCGAGTTGGGGTCACAAGGTAGACTTTAAAGGTATATCATCTTGGTCAAACAGCCTTTCTAATGGGATCAGACCTATGGGAATTTGATTGTTCTTAAGTAAGAGCATGCGGTGATTTGCAATATTATCTTGGAACTTTTTTGGGTTCTCTCCTTCCTGCATAATCCAAGCAGGATCATTATGATTTTCTTAATCTTTGTGGGTTTCAGAGAACTCGTCAACCATTTCCAGGAACTATTTGATTTGTTCATCGTATTCAAACACTTGATAGTGTTGAAATTTTTTTGGAATCGAAGGTATATGCCGAATCTCGATATGATATTTCAATTTCAAAACCATAGGTGGTATGAAAGTCACAACAGCTTTGGCCAAAGAATCAGCTTGTTGATTTTGCATTCTGGGAATAGAGTAAATATTAAAAGATGAGAAGAATTTTTCTATAATATCCCAGGCACAATTTCTATACGATCTCAATATCGGATGCTTAGCTTTATATTGTTGTTTTATTTGTTTTACAATGAGCTCGACATCGCCATAAACTATCAGATGTTCGATTTTTAATTTTCTTGCATCTCCCAATCCTAAAACTAAAGATTCATATTCACATACATTATTGGTATAATCGACCTCCCATTGTAATCTATAAGAGAAAGGAATAACATACTCATCATCTGGTGCCACGAATAAAACTCTAGCTCATGCTCCTTCGCATGACGAAGCACCATCAAAGAACATTTTCCACATCCCTTCCCTAACATTTGTATTTTTCTTTGAAATTTCTATTTTTTATTTTCTTCTCCTATACATTCTTCAAAATCGTCATCTATGGATAATATACAATTTCCTAAGTCCTGATCAACAACATAGACTAGGTAGTTATTGGGGTTTTGAGGGTCGCTTATAGTATACGCCAGTCTAGTTTTTTTGTACAGTCGAGTAAATTGTCCACCAAAAATTGGAATTGTAGCGCAGGTCATGTCTAGCTAAACTGATCCTCCTAACTTGGTTCCCCAAGATATGGATAGAAGCATGCCATACTTGGCAGGAACATCAGCAATAACCACATCCATAAGGATACTTTTCACTGGAACCTGAGCAAGATTTACCACTAAATCTTTAATCATACCTAGACACTTAACCTTTCTAGAATCAAATGAGTATAAATCATGATAATGTCTGGTAATTTCAAGGCCCAATTTTTCCATGATAATATTAGGCATTAAATTATGTGAAGCTCCTGAGTCTAACATGCAATTGTGAAGTAAATGAACGTGCACAGGTAGTGTAATATAGAAAGGAGCAACATAATCCTTATTGTTTTCAATGTGTGGTCCAAACATGATTGTAGTTTTTTCGTCCTGCAAATTGATAACATCAACTTGACATTCAACATGAGAAAAATTTATTTCTTTAGCGATTTGTTTTTTAGAGATCAGGTTCCTAGCAATTTCAACCAGAGGCATTGGAATTTTAATTTTATTAAGTTCATTCTCTAAATTGAAAGTCCCAATTGGTTTTTCAATTTCCCTGGTCTGAAATTCAACTTTTTTATTTTCTGGCTTCTTAGTTTGTGCTTCTTTCGTTTCAAATTGCTTTGTTCGGGCATCGTGCATATCAGTTGATGGTTTTGTAACTGTTGCCTCATTTTCTTTATTTCGTGATAAAATCTTTTTCAGTGGAATATTTGTAGAACTTTTTTCTCTTGGCCTTAAATCATATTTATGTTGAAGCTCGACCATTATTGAGTCAACAAGACCTTTGTATGTAGAGTCTTCCAGATTGTTGATGTTTTCATCATTATTAAACAAAGATCCCAAATCTAAGGATTTCTCATAATCTCGTTTGGTTAGGTGAGGCTCAATATCGTCATCGTCGATGTTGTTTAGATATTCCTTTAATTCCTCATAATCTTTCACCTCATCTCTCTACATGAAATTCTCAGTTTTAAACGAAGCTTGAATAATTCGATCCTCATTTTTTATTTGTCTTTGTTATATCTGAGGATTAGGGTTTCTTCTGAACTAATTCCTAACATATGGATCAGGTTTGGTTTGCTCTATTTCCATCCTGGAAATTTTGTTTGATAAATCTTTAATAATTTTGGCCATCTCATACATTTTTTCCTCTACGAACTTTACAGATCCAGAGGGTCCTACATGTTATTTAAAACGCCTGGGTTATCTGGCTCCCATATCAACTTTATTTCTCAACTTCCCGGATGCCATCATACTGGATTCAATTTCTATAGCATCATCTTGCATCCCCTCTAAATTAGTGGATCTTCTTTCTCTCAAAAGTAGAGCGAAATCAGAATCAAAATCCCCTGCAAAAGTGATCGTTGCAGTTGGTTGAGAAGGTTTAACTTCAGTTGGGATTTTGTGATGAAGCTTATTAAATATTTGGATAAATTCTATGACTGATTCGGAAGTATTCTTTGTCAAGGCTCTGAATTTGGTTAAGTAATAAAGATTATCCTTTTTCTCACCCCATTGCCTTAGGAAGGAAGTTTCTAGATCGTCATATGATCGTATAGAACCTACTAGAAGTCCTTTGAACCAAGTTCTTACATGTCCTTCAAAAGTCTGTACTAACAGTCTTTTGTAAATGTCCTCGTGCTCAATGCCAAGAATATCAACAAATTGATCGAAAAAGGCTATATGTTATGTTGCTATTAGATCCCCTTCTCCCATTAATTTGGGGAGGTTCTTCATGTAATTTTCAGGTAAATCATGCAGGACAACATGAAGAACTAAGGGAGCATATCTAGCGATGACCTTGGCAAAGATCCTAGGGGGTTGAGCTTGTCCACCAGCCCCTGCACCTTTGGCACCTCCAGCACTGGCCATTGAAAGTCTAGGAGACGGACCTGGAGGACTAAAAAGGAGATTTTCAAAAACTTCAAAACAATGATCTACTGATATTTTGACCACTTCGAGATGTTGTGAATGAAGTTCGGAAAAAAGATCATGAAAAGACAAAAGATCTAGATGAGGGGGAAAAGGAAAACTTGAGTTCGTCTTCTCAAGTTTTTGTGATGTGTAGATAGGAGAAGTAATAGGGGATGAATCTAGGTAAATAAAATAATCTTCAGGATTTCGGGAAACAAAAAATTTTACTTCGGGAATGGAAGGAATTGGAAGAGTATTAATGATAGTGGGGATTGAAATGGATCTTTTGTTCTCATTGGTAAAATTATCTATCAATGAAACATGGATGGTGTGGTCAATCTCAAATTTCGTTTCAGGAATAATTACCTCTGGAGCTTCAATCTTAATTTCAGGTTTACTTGTTGATGCTTCTGCAAAATGAACTTGTTTAAAACTTTCTTTAAGAGTTAGTTATTTTTGGGAATCTTAAAATTAACTTGCATGATTCTAGGTTGATGAACCTTACCTGTCGATGCAGAAGTTTATCTTCTTTTCGTCTGGGTTTTTCCTGGTATTCTTTCAACTAAATGCCAGTTTTGTCTACGGTGGAGTCGCTAGGTGAAAGATGAAGTAAACCTTATTCATGTATTCAATCTTCATTCACCATCAAAAACCAAAATTTACCTTGTCAGTCTCCCAGGGAAAAATGATTTCGTTTGTCCATTCCCGACAACGGCGCCAAAAATATGTTTTTCTTGAGATTGATTCTAAGGCTCAAAGAATAATGTCAGGCTTCAAAGGTTTTAAATGAAATGTTTTTATGAGTCCTTTTTTTTCTACCTTTAGTTTTCTGAGAAATAATCTTTAAAAGAAATTAATAATAAGACAACACAAAGGTTGTATCTTGTTATCCAAGTCAGGTATCAATTACATATAAGTCTCACATTTTTCGCAGTAGAAGAAAAGTAGAAGATGCACCCTTGAACATGATATAAAAATGCAGTAATTCACACAGATCACAGGTCTTGTTTTAATCATAGTAATAACAGAGGAAAAGTTGTTTACCGAATGAACTCTTGGTATAATATGATCACAGTAGATGTAGTATTAAATTGCAATCAATCACTCTTCAATAATTACAGAAATAAATTCAAAGAAATGGAAACACAAAGGGAACACATAACTCAAATTGAACGAAACTTAGAATCTCTATATGCACTTGTATTAATACTAAAAAAGAGTTTCTCTTTTACATTTGACAAGAAGCAGCCTGGAATAGATCTAAAATCTATCTATTTATACAAAAATTGTCTCAACTAAAAACCATTGGAATTCCTACAATAAAATACCATCCAAATGAAATAACAACATGCAGATATTGTTGAGTTTTGATTTGATGCGCTGACGCTCCATCTGTCTCGTCATTTTCACACAGATGCATCCATTTTCCTTTGTTCTTCGAACTATGTACACATGTCCACTAAGGTCACCACAATCATTGGCTTACTATCTTTCCCATCTGATTTTGTTACCATCTATCCCTTCGAATGTGTTTACTGTGATAAATAATTGTATTTGAAGATATGTGGGTGGTAATTGGACAGGTAGCTCGACGTTGGCTCATTATGGGATGGCTAACAATTACGGAGAAGAGTAATTTTTCATGAACATGATGATGTGGGGACAAGTATCCAATAAGGAGGTGGGATGAGCAGATGTGAGAATATAGGTGGTGAGGTGGATGGTATGGGGACTATGGAGAGTGTGACTGGATGGAGGGTGAAAGGTGGAGTGGGCGGAGGCTGAAAGGTGGATTGGGTGGAGGAAAATTGTCAAGTCAGGATTCTAACGGTCTATTTTGTGGGGGTGCAAGGAATTGGTTTTGAGGTAACCCGCCTTTCACCCAGCAATGCACCTGGTGATGCCACCTACCCCCGAGAGAAAACCGCGGTTTAAATTGTGAAACAGCCCTTCGAAATTAAACCCTGTGCAACTTCACCCCCCGCAATCTTTCTTGGTCGTTGATCTCCACGGGCCATTAAACACATATGTCGATCTCGCAAAGTGAAACAAGTGCCCAAAGGTTAATCCAAGGTCAAAACTCTCAGTCACATGTAGAGAAGACAGAGCGAACTTTGTGCAATTCATGTACGTCAATCCAAGCAGGGGATGTGTGTCAGACAATCCCTATATTCGGTGATCTCGTATTCCGGGAGGAAGCAAGCAGTGCTAAGTAAAGAAGTCCCGAAGGCCCGAAGCCCAAATTTCATCTGGACCGTTGATCGAAGTGGACACATCTTTGAAGATCTGACACTCCGGAAGGTTTGTGGTGTTATGCATTTCGGAACGCCCGAAGCCCAGAGTCCCGAAGTAAATCTCATCCGTCTAAATCAGAAGGACACGCGGTGCCAAATCTCTCACTTCGAGGACTTAGAACTTCAGGGGTTTGTGTTATTGTGCATCTCAGAACACCCGAAGCCCGAAGTTCTGAAGTAAATCTAAGCCATCCAAATCAAAAGGACATGTGGCGTCGAATCTCTCACTTCAAAAACTTAGCATTCTGGAAGGTTCACGATGTTAAGCATCTCGAAATGCCCGAAGACGGTAGTTCCGAAGTAAATCCCAGTCGTCCAAATCAAAAGGACACGCAGTGCCAGATCTCTCACTTGAGAGACTTAGCACTTCCCTGCCATATTTGGTCCCTGTCTTAGTTTATCAGGCTTCCAAACTGGTTTAGCGTTCTGCTAGATTCTGAAATCTGGTCTATTGAGCTTCCTTGCAGATTTTCGTGGTGCTAGATTCCTTAAGGAAATAAGATTAGCCTGCCTGTAACAAGAGAAGTCTATAAGCTCTTCACTAAATGAAAAACTGTTAATTGTAAATGGTAACATGATTTTGAAATTCGAAGAGCTTTATAAAATCTATCATTCTTCGTTTAGATTAGTTTACAGAGAGATTAAAAAGTCTGATGGAATTTATCACCTGGAAAATCACAATAATATTTCAAATTGTTAACTTTAGCCAATCATAAACGTTATTAACAATTTGACAGTTCAGGGTTCGAAGGTTTTGAACGTAAGAGGGGAGAAATCTCCTGAAGGTCACATTCACAGAGAATTTAATCTCTTATTAATCACTTTTATGTTTCAATTAATCGTGTTTTAAACATTGAGTTAGCCTTAAGTACTTCGGTAGTTCGGTGTTTGGGAGTTTTGGATGTAGCATGATAGAAATCCTCCGAAGGCTGAATTCCTGGAATAACTCTCTAAGTTTGTTTTCTTTATTTTGGGTAAATTTTTTATTTCTAAGAAGTAAAATCTAAAGTTCAAAAGCTCAAAATTATACGTGTTCCAACATTGTGCATGTTCCATCACTAGGTAAACATGTGTACTTTGTTTTTTTCGTTGATGATTTCTCAAGGAATACATGGATTGATTTCCTTCAAAATAAATATGAGGTCTTTGGTCAATTTAAAGAATTTAAGGCTCTTGTGGAGAATCAAACAGAGAAGAAAATAAAAGTGCTATAGATAGATAATGGTGGAGATTTTTGTGGGAATGAATTTGAGGAATTTTATAAGAAGTGTGGTATATAAAGGAAGAAGACTACTACATAAACACCTCGACATAATGGGGTTTCATAAAGGATGAACAGGAAGTTGATGGAAAAATCAAGGAGCATTCCTAGTGGTGTCGGGTTATGTCAAGAATTTTGGGTAGAGGCAGTGGGTATTGCATGTTATATAGTAAATAGATCACCCTCATCAACATTGGTGTACAAAACTCCGCATGAGGAATGGACTAGTAAAAAACCCTCTATTGAACGTATTAAAGTTTTTTGTTGTGATGCTTACGTACATGTTCCAAAGGAAAATAGGAGTAAGGTGGATATTAAAGTTGAAAAGTGTATCTTTATTGGTTATAAAGATGGTATAAAAGGATATAAAATTTGTAACCCAGTAACTAAGAAGATTGTTTATTGTCGGGATGTTGTCCTTAGATAGGTTAAAGATGTTCCCAAACAGGAAGTCCTACTAAAGGAAAAGGAACCAAATACAAAAAAAATTGAATTTAAGGATGAAGAATCTCACTCATCGGAAGAACATGAATCAGAAGAAAAAGAACCTCATACTCTTGTATTGAGGAGATCGGTTGGGGAAATTGACTTCTATTAGATTTATTTTATATCATGGATGTTCAAGAAGAAGTTGAATGCAAAAGGAAAAGTGGAGAAGTACAAATCTAGTCTAATAGCAAAGGGATATTCCTAGGTAGAGGGAATTGATTTTGGTGACATTTTTTCTCTTGTTGTTAAATTGAATTCTATTAGATTTATTTTATCTATTGTTGTTGCTTTTGATATTGAAGTAGAACATATAGACATAAAGACACAATTTCTACATGGGGATCTTGAAGAAGCAACCTACATGAAATAGCCAAAATATTTTACAGTGAAGGGTAAGAAAGAGCTAGTTTGCAAGCTAAAAAAGTCCCTATATGTGTTAAAGCAATCTCCAAGGATGTGGTATGAAAATTTTAATACTTATATTTTGGGACTTGGTTTCACAAGGAGTAAAGCTTAACATTGTGTGTATTTTAAATTAGTTGGTGATAATTTGATTTATGTGGTTCTATGTTGATGATATGTTGTTGATTGGAAACAATGTGGAAATCATCAAGGAGGTAAAAACTTAGTTGTCTTCTAAATTTGATATGAAATATCTTCGTGCTGCAAATTTTATTTTGTGCATGGAAATTAAAAGAGATCAAGCAAAAATGAAACTTTGGTTGAATCACAAGAAATATGTTGAGACAATATTGCAGAGGTTTCGGTCAAGGTCCCTATTCCTATAGGTGTAAAGTTATTTGCAGATCAATGTCCCAAGATATAGGAAGAGGAAGAAGACATGTCTTGTGTTCCTTATGCTAGTGATGTTGGCAATTTGATGTATGCAATGGTTTGTACTAGACCATACATTACACATTTAGTGGGATTTTTGAACAAGTAAATGTCAAAACCAAGGAAGAAGTAGTAGACAAATGTAACAAAGGTTTTCATGTATTTGTGTGGCACTACAGATCATGGGATTTTCTACCAAGGAAGACCTAGTGTACACAGAGTGTTGGACATACATGGATTTGTTGATGTAGTGTCATATCAATTTTTGCCACACCCTGTGCATCATGCTTTGGTGGCCTACCTTTCCCACTGCAAACTCAATTTCCCCATTTTGCTCAGTCAAAAGTCAAAAATTCAAAATTTTGTACATATACGCGGGCTACAGTTATACAACTTGCATATATGCAGGTTGCTCCATTACAACCTGCGTACATTAAGTTTTGTGCTCAAAATTAAAAATATTTCAGATTTTCCATGCCAAGTCATGAGATCCATGATCCTTGGCCCTTCATATGCTGGAAATTCTACGATTCGACCCTTCAATTCCCTTTGGAGGCTATAAATCGATCCATATACAAGCCTTGAAGAAGAAGAGAAAAGTTGAGAGCAAGTACACTCTAGAGAAATTTTTCTCCATATTACATCCTTGAGTATGCATCCTTTAGTCTTATAAGTCTGAACTCTCCTTATGTTCAGCCCCCAAGCTCTCCCTATCTTGTGAAGGAGGAACCCAATTACTCCTAGAACTTGTGAGCTTGCCTTGTAGAGGATTGAAATATTGAAGGCCTGGGTGGAGGGACTTAGTTTCTTGGTTTCGACCAATTGTCGATACAAGAGGTTGTAACCTATGTACTCTTGTTGGTTATATTAATATAAATACTCTTTTGTCGTCCAATTATATGTTGCAAATTTTTATATTATTTTCCATGGGTAAATTTTCTATACATGTTAATGGATTGTGCTAGTTTATATGCTAACATTTCATACATTTTCCATATGCTTGTGTATCTTGGATGTTGAAGACAAGTTGTAGGTATCAGGCATTGGATTGTGAGCTCAACGGTGGTCTCCTACAAACATCTGGAGGAGGTAGGCTTCTAACCTTTCTTTTGTTGGAATTTCCATTTATCTAGCATACTTGAGAATGGAGTTGATTTCTTGGTGTCGTTCCGTCTGTTGTGGTCCTACCCCAAACCATAGAGATTTATTCCTCGTAACATGTAGAATGGGCTAGAGATATGGATCAAAAAAGATCTACGAGTGGTTATGTGTTTAGCCTATTTGGAGGAGCAATGAATTGGATGATCAAGAGACAATCTGTAGTTGCACTCTCAACTACAGAAGTTGAATACATGGTAGCTACTCATGCAAGCAAGGAATTTGTATGGTTACAAAGATTATTTTCATGCATTGGGTTTGTATAGCAAGTTGTAAGGTTAGATTGTGACAATCAAAGTGCAATCTTTCTAGAAAATAACCTTGCTTATCATTCTAAGACAAAGCACATTTATGTTCAATATCACTTTGTGAGAAACATGGTTGAAGACAAGAAGGTGTTGTTGGTGAAGGTGGATACTTTGAAGAATATTGCAGATTCATTAACAAAGTCTATAAGCACTAAGAAGTTCTCTTGGTGTAGAGGAGTAATAGGCATTGTTGCCTTGAATTGTTAATCATGTAATTGTATATTTTCGGAGATAACTGCATAGAAGATCTAGCTAACAATTAAACATACATAGAATGTAATGGTGTGAAGACAAGAGACACAAATGGAGGAAAGAATGAAGTAATTTATGTTAACCAAATGAGAAAAATGATACAATACAAGTGATATAATTTGTATCACATAACTAACTCACCATAGTGGTAAACTAATGCACATTAGGAGTGTTCAAGAGAGATCTGACACACACTGGTAGTCACTTGAGTCAACTGCCACCTAGTCCTAGTTAATTGTCCATGGAGTCATCAGTTCACTAGCCAAACAAGAGTGTGTAATTTGATACACCGAGAGTAGATTCACAAAAAATTGAGGAACATGTAGGACGTTCTCAAATCTTCCATGATCTAGTTCCACTCAGCATTTCTCCGGTGACCTTGACTAGAGAGTCATCCCCCATGAGGATAGGAGGTTTTGTGCATGCAGTTACAGAAGATAGAACATCCTCTGTGTTTTCCATATGATGTGAAGCACCTTTATCTACAATCCAAGTGTCAAAAGAAGAATGTACAAAAACTAATGCATGAGGATTTCCTTTCTTAGGGGCTTGATCTTCTGACTTCTTCTTGGCAGCTGTAATATCCCCAAGGACGAGCCCCAATTGTATTTATGAATTGTAAACAAGTTTTGTAGGCTGGTGAGCTGAACAATTATAAGATGGTAATCTTATGTGTTATTAGGCCAGAAAGCCTAGGCATTAAAGGCCAGGAGCCTGATTTTTGTATATGTAATTATGCAAATAATTAATAAAATATAAACATCGTTGCGTGTAGACCGACCATGAAGAAAGAGTATGGGGGACTAAGCTCCACTAGTCTAGGTAAGGGAGAGGGGGATGAGAGGTTGGAAAGAGGGGCTAAGCCTAAGAGCTTAAGTCCAAGAGAACAATAATTTTTTATTATTCCAAAAGCTTATTAGAAGGATATGTTTTATCCTAAGTTCCTGGAAAAGGGAACGAATGCTAAATGGAGTGTATGCAGCTCCAAGAAGACAGGTGTCGACCTGGGCGCATGCAGTTAAAGATGGAGAGTCAGCTTGTGTTGGGGGTTCACTCCCCATCCTTCCATCCTCTGTCTAACCCATTTGGCCTCTATCGATGACCTTTGCATCTTCATGCACCTATGAAACTGCTAACGGGGAAAAGTTGACCTATGCTTTCCTGTGAACCCAACCTATTTGTACTTGCTAAAACCGAGTCGTACCTTACCCAATTTTGGTTGTTGCCTTTTCCTGAGTTGTATTCAATCGTTGTTGTTTTCCTCACCTTGTTGGAACTAAGTTGAATATTGGTAGAAGAGGCGGGTTGTCAAGCCCATGGTTGAAGAGGCAGGTTGTCAGGCCTATGAGCAACTCTCTCCAGGTGAGAGAGTGTGCTGAGGAAGTGGGTTCTCCTAGAGGGAGTCTCGTAGCTGGTACAGAGCTCTGAGAATTCCAGTCTAGCCTATTGTTGAAGCCCAAGGTAAGGGAGGTGGAGCAGCCGATGGATTGTGTGACAGTGAAGGTGTATACTCCTGGGGTGGGATAGGCATGTGGGGAATGAGAGTCTATGAGCAGTGGGCGTAAGTGGATCCTGGAAGAGAATCCTTCCTCTTAAACTGTGTGACTTTCCTATTGACCTTGCCTAGCCTAGGAATCCCTTGCCCAGTGGAATTTAGTCCCATCTCGGGGGTGACCCACTATTGAGAGTGATGAGCAGTGTGGTCTAAGGATGGGAGATTCGTGGAAGGTCTGCATGTAGTTGGTGGTTTTACTCCACTTAAAATATAAGTATCATTTCCATGCTTAATTATGTATGTTATGCATGTCTTTGATTCATGAAATATTATCATGTGTTCTATTGCATGTGGACTTACTGCCAATTCCATTTGAGTCTGTATGGTAGAAATAACTCTGTGTTATTGTTTTAAATTCATTAAAAATGCTTGTCATATATGTGTGTGTGTGTGTGTGTGTGTGTGTGTATTCCTATGTGGCGTTGCCTGACCTGTTGGTGGTTGGGGACGTTACAAATTGGTATCAGAGCTAGAGGAGCTAAGTGAAGTGTCCGAGTAGTGGCGTTGCCTGACCTGTTAGTGGTTGGGGACATTAAAATTGGTATCAGAGCCAAGGTTCAAGCATTGAGCCTAGATGGGTTGGATAAGTGGTCATTAGAACCAAGGTTTAGAGAGAAATGGTGCCAAGAGGTTACCTTGGCCATGTTACAAAGATCAAGAGGTGTATTTGTATTATAAAACCACGACAAACGTGGTAATGGGCTGCACAATATTGTGGGTCGTTGGAATCTGTTCAAGAGAAGGAGGACAATTCCTGACCGTTGGATCTAGAGAAAAGTGCAAGAGGGTTAATTTGCAAGTCCTTAATAATTCAGGACTTTGGTGAAGTATGTGTTATAGAGGGGAAGAGGTCGAAGCCCCAAAGTCTCCAAAGTGCATCTACACCGTATATCTGGGGAGAAGAGCTCAACCGTTGGATTGGGGTGAACTTGGACCAGAACCGTTGGATAAAGCCAAGGGTGGAAGTTACGACGTGGTATGAGGACACAGAGCTCTGAAGTCTGGAACTAATTTGGATCGTCTGTCAAGAGGGACACGTGTCAGCAGATTGGCTTGTTCGGGATTTCGACGTTTGGGAGAATGAGTGTGCGTTGAGGAGAGAACTCCTGAAGCTTGAAGTTTCGAAGTCCGAAGAGTCAAAGTAGTGAGTCATGATGACATCACTTGGAGGTGACATGGACCTCCCCTATACCTGCCACGTGCCCCCGCCTAGAATGTTGTCAGTTGTACTATGTGGGCCATGAGGTTACATAACATAGTTAAAGGTCGGTGGACCCACACTGGCATTGATCACGATACATCAAGATCGACGGCCAAGAGGCAGTGTGGGGACCCAAGTTGCACGAGAGTTAATTCCCCAAGGCAGTCCCATAATCCAAACCATGATTTTACCAAGGGTTTATGTGTCAGCGTCAGAATAATTGTAGGACGAAAGACAGGTTACTCCAAACTTACATTGCATGCCCCCACAATTTGAAAGGCATTAAGTGATGTGACTATTTGGTATCTTAGTTCAAGTACAGAAACCATGGGTCTTAGTGGACGCGTGGCGCTAGTTGTGAAGTCCAGAGACTTGACACTCTGGAAAAATGGTTCATAAGGGAATGAAAGGAAGAAATTTCAAAAGTTTCATAATGTTGAGGTGACAAGATTTAATGACATCACTAAAGTTGACATGGAATTGTTCGGAGATTAAAGGTTTGGGGTGTTGGGGGTGTGCGGATGTGAAATCCTCCAAAGTCCTAAAGCTCTGAAACTTCAAAGTCCTAGAGCTCATATGTCTGAGGTTCCATAGTGAGTGTTAGTCATTGGATTCTGGGTAGTCGTGGACTATTGATCCACCCTACTTCGTGAGTTCGTTAATCTGGAACTCCGAGAGATTGTTGTGATGTGCTTTGAAAACTTCTGAAGTCGGAGGCCCGAAGTCCCGAGTAATTTATTATCAATCTAGTGCTTGGCCACATCCCATGGTCGCATGGGTTGGAGGCTAAGAGAAAGGGGCTAGTGCCCAAAAAAAAAATTATTGCAGAACATAGCAGAACTCAGAAAGAAAATATCTACGGGGATTCTTGATTACTCGAGAACTGCAGAATGGAATCTGAAAGTTTTCTTGAATCATATTGGTTTATGAATACTGTGGAATTTTTTAAGGACGGATGGATTGACAAATTTTGGTTGACTACACATTGTGTTTGTAGAGTTTAACGTTTGTCAGAACTGAACCAAATTGTCGCTTAGTACAGAGAAACGGAGGAGGCACGAAATGCTTCCAGTTTAGAGAATGAAGCTAAATGAATGGATGTCCATTTGGGAGTTGAAGGATCAAGCTCCAATAGGCATGGAGAAGAGATAAACAAGGAAGGAAACATGATGGGAATCATTAGAAGATTGCAGAAAGATGTCCAGACTCACTGAGCAGATAAAAAAAATCTCATGAAAGACAAGGATCAACAGGGAGAATTCAACTTAAATTTGATAGAGAACCTGGAAAGAATAGAAAAGAAGTTGGATAAGGATAGTGACTCAAGAAAAACAATGAGTCGCGAGAACCCTAATAAGAAAGGAATATCAAGAAGCATTAGCAAGCATCACTGTCACTCCCCGAAACATTCTAATAAGAGGGCACACGGTAGTTCAAGTCTGTCTCCTACTAGAAAGCACATGATATCTAGAGTGGATGAACTAAAGGGTGAAATGAACAAGATTAAGCCTCCTACATTTGATGGAGAACACCAGAAGGAAGAATATGCTGAGACATGGCTGCTTGGCATGAGGAAATACTTCCAACTGTAGAATTATTCCTATCATGCAGAAGGAAGAATTGCAATGTATCAAATGAAAGGAAAGGCATCCATGTGGTAGGATCAACTTGTGCAGGTGCAACAGATTAAAGAGAAAAAATGTTACTTGGAAGGAATTCAAGAAGTATTTCGAAAAGAAATACTTGACTAAGAGATACTATGAAAGAAATATGAAAGAGTTCTTTGAACTCAAGCTAGGTAGCATGACCATTGATAAATATGAATGAAGGTTTTTGGAATTGTTGAAGTATGTCCCTTTCATCAAAGACGAGACTATCCAAATTCAAAGGTATATGAGTGGACTACCATCTCCCATCAGTGACAAGATCCAATATGATGATCCTAAAACTATGGAAGAAACTATAAGGAGAACAAAATGCTTATATGAGCAGAAAAGAGAAAACCCCACTTTTCGGAAGGCTTGGGAAGACAAAGAATAAATTCAAGATGGATCAGAGGAAGAAGGGAACTAAGCCATCCTTTTTCAAAAATAGCCCTCAAGGACATCCAGGTTTTACAGAGCCTAGGAAGGCTGAAGTATGTGGGAAAATGCCAAGACAACCCCTTATGGAATGTTGGGTTTGTAAAAGAAACCATAGGTACAGAGATTGCCCCCAAAGAAATGACAAAGTGAGAACTATCCACAATGTTCAATAGGCAGAAACAATGGAGGACATGGGAAAAAGTGTACCAAGGATCTATGTATCCCTAGGCAACAAGCAAGCAGAATATCAATCACATATGATTGAAGTTGAAGGTATGATCAAGAACCAAACCATTATTATTTTAATTGATTCAGGAGCTAGTCATAGTTATATAGATCCTAGAATGGTGGAAAGTTTACATTTGCCAAGAAGAAAGCATAAAAAATATTGGTTAGTGTCGTTGGCTACAGGAGCTAAGAGAAAGGTTGTTAAGTTGGTTAAGTCATGTCCAATGGACATCAATGGACTGAGCACAAGGGTCGAATTGAATATCTTACCTTTAGGTTCCTATGATTATCTAATTGGGATGGATTTGTTGGACCAACACTATTCCATCTTAGACTATCGTAACAAGGCATTCACTTGCCTGGATGAGGAAGGAAACCCAATGAAAGTATAGGTAATCCCAAGGGCAGTTACTGTCAGAGAGATCTCAGCAATGCAGCTGAAGAAGTGGTACAAGAAAGGTTGTCAAATATTTGCAGCCCACATGGAGGAAGCATCTAAGATTAAAGTACCAAATATTGAAGACCATGGAGTATTAAAAGATTTTGAAGATGTATTCCAGGAGGTACCCGGACTACCCCCGAAGAGAGATATTGATTTCTTTATAAACCTTATGCCTGGGGCAGCTCCAGTGTCAAAAACTCCTTACAGAATGAGTACACCAGAGTTGAAATAATTGCAATTGCATCTTGATGAACTTCTAAAGAAGGGGTATATATGCCCAAGTGTGTCACCTTGGGGTGCCCCGGTCTTGTTCGTGAAGAAGAAAGATGGGACATTGAGATTGTGCATCAATTTTAGATAGTTGAACAAAGTGACTATTAAGAACAAGTATCCTTTTCCAAGGATCGATGATCTCTTTGATCAGTTGAAGGATGCCAAGATATTTTCAAAAATAGATCTCAGGTCAGGGTATCACCAGGTAAGGATAAAAGATGAAGACATAAAAAAGATCGCCCATAGAACAAGGTATGGTCATTATGAATTCACAGTGGTACCATTTGGGTTATCAAATTCACTTGTTGTTTTCATGTGCCTAATGAATGGTGTATTCAGAGAATATCTAGACAAGTTTGTCATAGTCTTTTTGGATGACATCCTAGTGTATTCCAAGTCGAAGGAAGATCGTGAACATCATCTGAGGATGGTGTTGCAAGTGCTAAGAGAGCACCAATTGTATGCCAAATTGAGCAAGTGCTCATTCTATCAAAAGCAGATCCATTATTTGGGACTTATCATTTCAAAGGATGGGATAGCAATGGATCTTGAGAAGATAAAATCCATTAGAGAATGATCAGCGCCGAAGAATGTGACATAAGTTAGATCCTTATGGGTCTAGTTGGCTATTACAAAAGGTTCATTGCGGGATTCTCAAGGATAGCTCACCCCATCACTTCCTTGCAAAGGAAGGAAACAAAATTTCAATGGGCAGAAGAATGTGAAAGAAGCTTCCGGCAATGGAAGGAGTTGTTAACCAAAGATCCAATCCTGAGGATTGCAGATCCGAATGAAGATTTTGTAGTGTGTATAGATGCATGCAAAGAAGGAATGGGAGGAGTCCTCAGCCAGAATGGGTTTGTAATATGTTATGAGTCTATAAATTTGAAAGAGCATGAAAATAACTATGCAACTCATGATTTGGAGTTGGTAGGCATTGTACACGTTCTAAAGAAATGGAGACATTACCTCATGGGAAAGATTTTTGAACTAAGGATATACCATAACAGTCTGAAGTATTTGTTTGATCAACCAACCTTAAATGCTAGGCAAAGTAGACAGTTGGAATTCCTTTGTGAGTATGACTTTGAAATCAAGCATATCAAAGGAAAGGAGAACAAATTGGCTAATGCACTCAGTAGAAGAGTGCATGAACTACATGCTACGACCATTAGCATGTATCAAGGAGGAATTTTGCATGTTGCAAATGCAGATTTGCAGTACATGGAATTGGTAAAAAAGCTACAACAAGGTAAGATGCTACAGAAAGTGGAAGATTATAGATTAGAAGCTGATGGAACACTCTTGTACAAAACCAGAATTTATGTACCTGATTTCCAGGAATTGAGAATAATGATCTTGAAAGAAATGCATAATGTGCCTTATGTTGGGCACCCTGGATATCAGAAAATAGTGGAAACAGTCAAGAGCCATTACTTTTGGCTAGGTATGAAGAAGGAAATTGCAGAATACATTTCCAAATGTATGGAGTGTCAGAAGGTCAAGGCTGAGCATAGGCACCCAGCTGGGTTGCTACAACCATTACCCATTCCTGAGTGGAAGTGGGAAGTGGTGACAATGGATTTCATCATAGGATTACCCAGAACAAATAAGCAACATGATTCCATCATGGTGGCAGTGGATAAGCTTACAAAAGTTGCCCATTTTATTCCATTGAAGACCAGTCACAAGGCAACTAATATTGTCGATATCTATATGAGGGAAGTAGCACGATTGCATGGTATTCCCAAGACAATGATGTGTGACAGAGACTTGAAATTTGCCTCAAAGTTCTTGAAGGGGTTATTCATGTTGATACTGAGAGGGGGGTGAATCAGTATCAAGCACAATTTAAAACCTTTTTCAACTTATACTTAAACCATTCAATTATATCCAATGAGAAATGAACAATGGCATAAGAGTTACATCAATACACCACAATACACCATGCACAATATATGAGAAATAATCAATAGTTATTGTTCAAGGGAAGTAATAACTTCCAAAGGTAGCTACAGCTTCCAAATGTAAAGGGAAGGATAAAGCTCCAAGAGGAAGATACAATCCTCCAATATAAAGAGAGATTTTAACTCTCCATCCTTGCCCCTTCCTTCCACCCAAGAATATACGAGAGATAATAAAACTTCACATTAAATCATCACCATCAACCAACCATAACATAGAACCTGATAATGCTTCTTGAGATTTCTTCAATTTCTACAATTATTCAATTTTTGGAATACTATGATCCTGTAGATAATATTATTCGATTTATTCTCTGAAACTTCTCCAAGTTTCACTCCTTGAATCCTCCCTAAAAAGAAGTTATAGAGAGAATGGTAGACCTTGTTCAATTCTGGTTTATTCAGAAGACCGAACTTATACAGAATGCCCCACGCTCAATATTTAACATCAGATTTTGAAACTCACACAAAAGAAACTACAGTCCATAATATTTCCAATGCAATTTGTTCCACATCATTTTGATTCTCGATGAATAAGTTATGACTATTTTACCCGGAACACATGTTTATTTACTAGCTTCAGGACTGGTCACAAACCCTATCTTCCACATAGTGTATCTTCATAGTTATAGCGAATAAAGAGCTAAAATTTTTACCATAGGTACCTTGATATGTCTTCTCAATACTATAGCAATTTCACCATCTGAATCGTTCTAGAAAAAAAGTTATAGCAAAAATGGTAAGATGACCTAAAAATAACATACCTTAGAACACATCACCAAAAGACTTCATCCTCCCCTTAAATTCGGCCTTATTTACTTCTGATTTCCTCTTAAATTCGAATTGTATCAAATGAATGTATAATGATGTGTATTTATGCCATTTATGTCACTTCCTTTTAACAT
>ML798234.1:152239-172761 GCA_009831015.1 Picea engelmannii | reverse complement strand
CAGTAACCACACCTCTTCCCTTGCTTTCCTTTTCCACCTTTGGAACCAGAGGAATCATTGAAGGGTTTGGAGTACCCTTCATTCTTTAGATCTGCACATGCCTTTTCTTTGCCTTTCCTTTTGGATTTAGGATTTTGAGAGTTGTTACCATCATGCACAAGTGCATGTGCCTTTGGGCCCTTGATTATGCCCATATGAATGAGCTTATCGTGCTCCTGTGTCAAAGCCTCAATAAAATGTGACAATGAAGGCATGGTCCAGGTTGCTCTTATGGTGAATCTAGTAGAATGAAATATGGAGACAAAACCACTAAATTCTGGTCCAAGTTTTTCCATGATAGCAAGAACTATTTTTTTTTCTTGTTTGGATTTGTCGATACCACAGTCTTTCAATTCATGGAGGAGAGATTTAAATTTGGTGAAGAAATCTTGGAGATTGTCAAATTTATTTGGATCGAAGGAGTTTAGTTCTACTTTAATCAAATGGCCCCTCATTTCATCTTGCTTTCTAAAGAGTCCTTCCAAGGTGGTCCAGATCTCATTTGGTGTCTTGCATTCATCGATGTGAAACCATAGATCGGGAGAAATAGTCATGCATAAGAGACCGTGAGACTCATCCATGCGATTTAGGTACTTGGATTTTTCCAATGCTGAGGTGGGTTCTGCTTCCATGGCCATGAATATCTAGTACAAGGCTTTACCCCTAAGATGGATTATAATCATTGTCTTCCATTCGAAATAGTTATATGGCGTTAGAATGGAATATGCGGGAAATTCCATCTTTCCTGCTACTTTGTTTTGTCTTCGGTATTTGCAAAAGAGTGTTGGTGACAATCCTTGCTAGTGGCCTATGGGCTCTGATACCATATAGAGTTTCTGAGATACCCACACAAAATATCTAGCTAAAAATGAAGCATAGACAACATGCAATGGTGTGAAGAGAAGAGACAAAAATGGAGGAAAGAATGAAATAATTTATATTAACCAAATGAGAAAAATGATACAATCCAAGTGATATACTTTATATCACACAACTAACTCTTCATGGTGGTCAATTAATGCGCATTAGGAGTGTTCTATAGAGATCTGACACACAATAGCAGTGATTGGACTCAACTGCCACCTACTCCTAGTTAACTGACCATGCGGTCATCAGTTAACTAGATAAACCATAGTGAAATGAGGAGGAGATCGCTCACACATGTGGCATGTGCATCACTGGTGATGATTCCAAGGTTAGTATGCAACACTTGGTGATAAAACCAATGTTGGCATGCAACACTTCACTCAACTAGTCTAAATGAACGGTAACTAAGAATTGACTGGAGGGTATGTGGCACCCTTGTATAGGGTACAATATTCTCAATGAGGGGATAATATCTCAGACTAAAGGACCCTCAACATAGACAAATAAACTTGGAAAAAGAAAAGAAAATGAAAATCCTAGGTGTGTGTAATATCTCCAACAATATTCTTTGGGCCCCCTGTATGAAAAGAAAACAACAAGTGATAGAATTTTGGGTATGTGTTATATTATTTCCATGGTTAGAGCACCGAGGATAGTATCCCACCCTGTTTGAGGGTTTGGGGGTGAAGCCCTCCAAAAAACAAATCAGGGGATTTTTTTGTTCTGTTTTGGGTGGTTTTGGCACACAGTTTTCTAATTCCATTTGAGGAATTAAAGTTGTAATCTAATCCAAGTCAATGGATTAAGTTTTTAGATTCCACATAATCATATATATTGTATTTGTAAATGGTGAAGTTAATATAGTGAGAGTTATATGTGTGGCTCTAAACATTTGTTGGTTTTCCTAGTTAATGGTTTCTAGTGTAAATGTCTAAGTACCGTGTGTGATTGTTATTGTTTTCTTTTTGTTTTATAAAGAATCTATATGTGAATTTCTATACTATAAAGCTCCAAAACATACAGGATGCATGTTGGACTTGAAACACCCATGCAAGCTTGATTGGAATGAGGATTGGGTTTGGAAGAAGCCTTATGAATTTATAGAGTTTTGTACAATGGACCTAAATTCCCATGCAATCAATTTTAATAAAATAGTTTGGGTCCAAGAATGGTTGAGTGGATTTTGGACATTGTCAAAGGGAGCTTGAGAGGCAAATGCAAAACATTTGGAGTTACATGAATTAGAATAAAGGACTTCTTGTATGAAGAGCCAAGGTGGTTTTAGAACTTGTGCAATGAGATACCACAGTAGACTTCAAAAGGCTCAGGAAAAATCTATAGGGATAATGTTTTGGGTTTGAGTGATTTCCAAGAGTTGTTCCATAAATGATCCATGTTGGATTGCAAATACTTAGATTAATTGAATTGGAATTGGTATCGAATCTGAGAAGGAAGGTGGATTTAAATAGCCATGCAATGGTTCTACATACTAGAGTTTGAGTTCTTGGATGAGTTCCAATGTAATTAAGTTTTGGGTCCATGCTTTTGGGTGGATTTGTGAGGTTATGCTAGATCAGGGCATGATGGATGTCAACCACTCATCATGAATTTGGGTAAACGAAGAGGGTTAGGTCTATCAAAGAAACATAACATAAAACAAAAAGTGATATGAAGGACCCATACAAATAGGTTTCGTGTAAGTACCTAACATGGAAAAATAACAAAGTGCCACAAGGAATCAAATGACCCAATAAAAAAATGACATGTGGCAAGAAAAATTTACACAAAAGAGTCAGCTAAAATAATAACTTAAAGTTTTGGGAATTTTAGATGATCCAAATTATGTTGAACATGAAATGAAGATAGCAATAATAGGTTGAATAACACATACATATTGCAAATACCATAGTTATACAGTGAAACCTAACTGTATGAATGAGTGAAATAGTGAAAACATTGTAATATGCACAAGAATACAAACTGTCTAGAATGGTGGTAGCTTATATTTGAAAAGAGATGTGCATGTTATGCTGATTTGTAAAAATCCCAATACCAGAGGTTGAGATTGTCTTTTATATTAATCTTTAAAATAATACAAGATAAAATCCATAAGATCCAAAATCCTAACCCTACGAGACAAGGTGGAAAAAGAAATGCATGCCTTGAAGAGCCTAGTTGATACAACAACTTCCTCATGTTGCAACTTTTGCATATGAACTCTGTTTGGGGAATACCTTGGACCATTTCAAATATTTTTCTTATCTTTATGTGTTTGTTTGGCTTGGTAATCAAATATTTCCAAGCCATGTCAATCACCATAAATGCATGGGAGGTTCTCGAAAAATGTGCCAAAATTTTAGAATCTACAAAACTACTATAAAATTGGAAATATGTAGGACCATTTTTGAGGCAGTGGCAAATTTGGGTGGCCACCTATATCCACCTATATCAATCATCACCCTTTAGGAATCAAAGGTCTCCATTATGTTAAGTTCCTCCATAATGTAGGGAAAATTCTTCTGAATTTTATGTAACACACCCAAACCCTAACCCTCTCTTAGGCTGGTGGGATGTTAAGATTTTCTCTTCCTCAACTCAGTTCTTATCTATTTCTAAGGACCATAGATGGATTTTGATCGCTAAGATATTTCCAATGGCTATAACTAAACCTAGTTCGAATCTCTGGATCTAAAGTTATGTCCTTTTGAATTTTTTTAAGCTCTATGTTCCAAAGTCCTCTTTAATGCCACATGGCTTCTACCACTTACACCATCCGATGTTTCATGGATGTAGCTTCTTCCACCTGGCCCAACATCCTTCCAGATGAACGACCCCAATCCTTGGGCCTACTTTTGTCATTTTCATCGGGGATTCTACTCCCATGGATCACCAAACACCCCAACAATGAAAGTTTTGGTTACCCCCCTAAGACTAGGGGTAAATAAGGAGATCATGTCTTGAGGCCCACAGGTAGCAGACATGGAGTTTCAAGAGCCAGATTGACTAGCATAGCCCCATAGGGGCCCTCATATTCATTAATGCATCACCATACATCACTACTAGCAGAGCAACATCCATCAAACCGGTCTGGCCCAAAGGACAACAGGTCTTGCTTCATGAGGTAATAAGTTTGGTATCATGGTAAGTGTCACTCTAATAATTGAAGCATTTGAATATGTTGCAAAAAATTATTTCCTGATTACAAAACGTTTGCTTGGAAATTGTACTATTTTCCTTATTTAACCTTGGTGGGTGTCATTTTGTCCCAGTAAGTTGGTCACCCTTGAGAATAGGGTGCTACTGGGGAGTTCCTTGAAAAGTCATCGTCCATTCCCGATTATACTTATCACTTTCCATACTTATACCATTTCATGTTCTCATCTTTTGGGTCTTGGAGTGCACTGACCCAAGAAGGGATTGCACCTCATTTCATGGGAAGAAGTTGTTGAAGGCCCAGAGGGAAATGTAGCTGGAAAAAGATAAATTCCAATAATAAACCTTCCAAATGCTCACCCAGGGATCCTAGAAGAAATGAAATGCTTCTCACAAGAAAAATAAGGGACCCATAAAATGAATAACTTATTAATCAACCATTTCCAACCATGGTAGAGCGTATGTGGGCTATGCATTTCCTTTTTAGTGCCCCTTATTGTCTTCAACTTGGGAAAGCATGATCAAGTGTAACCAAGGTAGAGCATGAGTGGGATTTGTTTTTATTGCTTAGTTTAATGACTTCCACATGTCTTCAACTTGGAAACACTCTAATAAATTAATGGAAAATGGACTTGGAAAAATGTTGCATCATAGACGAAGGGCAACACACCCTCTACAAAGGCACCCATAAATGAGACAATACGAACCATTGTATATGACGAACCCCATGCCAAGAAGTCTTACCCCATTCCACCTCATACTCATACATGGCTTAGATGGATTTCCCTTGGGAAACACCTTTGACTTGGGGATTGATTAACCCAATAGGATGCCTTGACACCCCTCCCACACCAAAATCTAACAAATTGTATAAGGTATTTGTGTTAGAAAAATCGGATCATGGAGCAATACAATAAAATAAATGCGGAAATAAAACATAGAAGATACACAATTCAAAAGAGACACATATATACGAAGTTCACCCAGTGTGGGCTACGTCCATTAGAGAAATTTCCAGGTCCATCCTTTTATTATTATCCAACAAATGAAGGGATACAACCTACAACTCAACCATTGTAACTTCCTCTTCTTCTTCTCACAACCTCCTCTCTCATAATACAATATTCACACACATACATAGCCTTAATACAATTCCCTCATGAAAAGAGGATTTCCTTCTAGGGAAAAAAAAACCTAACATAACTTCTACTATCAGATATGCAGCCTTATTATGAATGGTCCAAATTGACTATGAAATTACAATATTTCACAACGTTATTTTCCCTAAAATTTTGCTTCTCGGGTGTTGCCCCTGAATCCTGTTCCATGGGGGGCTCCATTAATTGTCATCAACCTGCCCCCTCCCCCCGACCCCCTTAACGACAATAGTGGGGGGGGGAAGCCCCCCCACACCCCCACATCGGGAAATGGGATCCAAGCATGACTAAAACAAACCTTTGAATCAGGAAGTTGATAAGAATCCACAACCAACAATCTCCCACTTTGAGACTAGTCACAACATCTCCATTGTTGTTGTACCTGCTTGACTATGATCCACCTTGGACTTGGAAAATTTCTCATCTTGGCCTTCATGCTTGAAGGCCAACTGAAACTGAGCAGGAACTCAATTTCTCCCTAATTACTACCTTTGTTAACAAGTCTGCAAGATTCTTACTAGTATGTATCTTTTCCAACTTCAAATGTCCATCTTCCAAGACAGATCGTATGAAATTGTACCTAAGCTATATATGCCTTGTATTAGAATGGAAGGTTGAGTTCTTTGTAAGATGAATGACATTCTCTTTGTCATAGTACAACCTTCTATTCTCCTGCTTCTTTCCCAATTCATCCATAAACCTCTGTAACCAAATCATCTCTTTACTAGCCTTTGTAGCAGCAACATACTTTGCTTTCATTGTTGAAAGTGCAACAACCTTTTGTAGTTTTGAAATCCAACTTATTGTTGTTACACCTACAATTAAAACATACCATGTGGTGTTCCTCCTGTTATCTTTATCACCTTCCATATATGAATTAAGATATCCCTATAGAATAGTGTTTGAACCTCCAAAACATAATGCATGGGTACTAGTACCTCTCAAATACTTGAGAATCCACTTTATTGCCTCCCAATGTTCTTTACATGGATTGTTCATATACCTGCTCACAGCTCCCACTGCTTGTGCAATATTTGGTCTTGTGCAAACCATAGCATACATCAAGTTGCCAACACATGTATTATATTTTCTCTTGTGTCTTGGGACACATTTTCTTGGTTAATTTGAAATGGTTGGCCAAAGGTTTACTAACAGGTTTTACATTTTGCATTTTAAACCTCTCCAACACCTTCTCTGTGTACTCACCCTGAGACAATGTCAATTTACAATTTTTCCTTTCTCTTGTTATTCACATACCAAGGATTTTCTTTGTAGCACCCAAATCCTTCATCGCAAATGAATTAGCTAATTTCCTTTTGAACATATTTATATCATGCATGTTATACCCTACAACAAGCATGTCATCTACATATAGTAGAAAGATAAAATAACTTCCATTTTCTACCCTTTTAAAATAAACTTAAAATAAACACAGTGATCATAATCACATCTACTATAACCTTGTTTTGTCATAAACCTATCAAACTTCAAATACCACTACCTTGGAGCTTGATTTAGGCCATACAAGCTCTTCTTCAACCTGCATACCAAATTGTCATTTCCTTTGACCTCATACCCCTGTGGTTGTTGCATATAAATCTCTTCCTCCAAACCCCCATGGAGAAAAGTTGTTTTTACATCTAATTGTTCCAGATGCAAATCTTCTACTGCCAAAAAACTTAAAATAGTCTTAGTTGAAGTCATTTTAACAATACGAGAAAATATTTTATCAAAATCTATACATTTCTTTTGTGCAAACCCCTTTACAAGAAGTCTAGCCTTGTACTGCTTTTTGCCTCCATCTTCTTCCTTCAACCTGTAAACCCATTTATTCTGCAATGCTCTTTTTCCTGCATGAAACTGAACCAAGTCCCAAGTTTGGTTATTTACCAAGGAATCCATTTCCTCTTTCATGCCTTGCTCTCACTTCTTTATAGTGTCTACCTGCATTGCCTCCTCATAACTTTCTGGTTCACCAGAATCAGTCAACAATAAATAATACAATGAAGGAGAGTATCGTTCAGGGGGTCTACTTAACCTGGTAGATCTTCTAACAACATTTGCAGGAGTTTGAGGTATCTATTGTTCATATCGTTGTACATTTTTATTTTCTAGTACCTTTGGAATATCTTTTTCAGTGATCTCAGCAAACACTGCATATTTTGGTTTTTCCTTTTCCCGTTTCTTTCCTTGCCACTGATCTTTGTACATGACCTTCTCATTAAATATGACATCTCTACTCCTAATGATTTTTTTATTTCATAATCCCATAAGTGATAACAAAAATCATTGACACCGTATCCAATAAAGGTACACTTCTTGGATTTTGCCTCAAGCTTTGTTATATTTTCTTTATCAATATGGACAAATGCTTCACAACCGAAAGTCTCTAGAAATGAATAGTTTACCTTTTTCATGTCCATGCCTCCTCTGGAATGCCACCATCCAAAGAGGTTGAAGGTCCTATGTTTAATAAGTAAACAACAATATCTACAACATTTGCCCAGAACTATAATGGCAACCCAACATGCAATCTCATACTCCTTGCGTGCTCCATGATTGTCCTATTCATCCTTTCTGACACACCATTTTATGGTGGTGTTCCTCGAACTGTATTCTCTCTATGAATCCCATGGTATGAAATATAATCATCAAACTCCTTACTTCAATATTCACCTCCATTGTTTGATATGAGACACTTCAACCTTTTTACTGTCTCATTCTCAACCAAAGCTTTCCATTTCTTATAAGTGTCAAAAACATCAGATTTTTGTCGAATGCAATAAACCCAAGTTTTTCTAGTTGCATAATCAATAAATGTAACATAATAACGAGACCTACCAAGAGATGATACCTAAGTTGGTCCCCATACATTGGTATGCACAAGCTCTAACCTTTCACTCTTATCTTCCTTTCTGACTCTGATAAATCTGACTCTCTTCCATTTTCCATAAACAAAGTGCTCACATAAATCCAAATCAATTTGTTTAAGATATCGCAGCATATTTTTTTTGTGAAGTATCTACATCCCCTTCTCACTCTTGTGTCCAAGCCTATGATGCTACAGTGTTGTATCCACTCATGTAGAAGCTAAAGAAACAAAAGAGTCAGTATTACCAGTACATAAATACAATGTACCTACCTTCTCTCCTTTTGCTATCACTAGTGATCCTTTGGTGACCTTCCATTCCTTATCTGTAAATGTGGATATACAACCTTCACTTTCCAACTTCCCTGTTGAAATTAGATTTTTTCTTAGATCTGGAACATGTCTTACCTCTTTCAACAACCATTGGTTTCCATTCTTTTTCTTTATTTGTACCTTGCCTATTCCAACAATTTTGCACGGTGCATCATCACCCAAATGAACCTGTCCAAAATCACCTTGAACATAATCTCGAAAATGTTTCCTATGGGGTGTGGCCTGAAATGAATCCCCTGAATATACTACCCAAGACTCATAAATATTATCTGCATAAAGAATCAAAGCATCTTCTAACACATCACCTGTTACATTTTCTTCCTGATTTTTCTCGTGATGTCCATCTATTTGTTTCTTTGGAGCTCTGCAATCTTTCTTCATATGTCCTTTCTTCCCACAATTCCAACACTCTATCTTTCCTAGTCTAGATTTGGATCTTCTCTTCCTAGAATTCCCGCGATTCCTTAAGCCCTTTCCTCTATCCTTTTTTCTTCCCCTATTCTTCATAATCAATGCATTACCTAATGTCTCACATGTGCTTTTCTGTCGCATTTCCTCGCTAAGGATAACACCAACAACATCATCAAATTTCAAAGTATATGAACAAGAGACAAAGTTACTTACAACCATGACCAAGCCCTTCCATCTTTCTGCAAATGAACACAAGATTATAAGAGCCCCGACTTCATCATCAAAGTCCACTTTTATAGAACTTAGTTGATTAGTAACTGTATTAAATTCATTTAAATGATCGGCAACATACCCACCTTCTGACATATTAAATAATCGCTTCATTATAAATACCTTATTGGAGACCAAGGGATTTTCATACAACTTAACCAATGCGTCCATCAGCTCCTTCATTGTCTTTTCTTTTGAAATATTTAAAGCCATCAACGCTGCCGAGCTCAACCATATCATTCCCAGTGCCTTTCTATCAATAATCTCCCATTCTCCATCTGTCATACTTGCCGACATTTTTGCTTTTTCGTCCAACAATAGGTAAATATCCTTCTGATATAAATAATATTCCATCTGCATCTTCCATAACTGGTAGTTTTGGCCCCTAAATTTCTCGACCCTAAACTTTCCATCTTCTTCTATTGCTCCCACTCGAAACAGGAACCCTCTTTTCCTATGAGTTACCTTTCGCTTTAATGCTAGTTGTTAGAAAAACGGGATCGCGGAGCAATAAAATAAAACAAATGTGGAAATAAAACACAAAAGATACACCATAAAAAAGAGACACATATATATGTGGTTCACCTAGTGTGGGCTACATCCACCAGAGAAATTTTCAGGTCCTTCCTTTTATTATTATCCAACAAATTAAGGGATACAACCTCCAACTCAACTATTGTAACTTCATATTATTATCCTCACAGTATCCTCTTTCATAATACAATACTCACACACATACAAAACCACAATACAATTCGTTAATTAAAAGAGGGTTGCCAACTAGTGAAAAAAAACCCTAACATAACTTCTACAGTCAGATTTACGACCTTATTATAAATAGTCCAAATTGACTACGAAATTACAATATTTTACAAGGCAATTTTTCCCAAAATATTACTTCAGAGGTGCTGCCCCCGAATCCCCTGCAAACGGGGGGTTCCATCAATTGTTGTCGCCCCCCCTTGGACCCCCCTGACGACAATATTGGGGGGGAATCCCGCCCATTAGGAAATGGGATCCGAGCACGACTGAAACAAACCTTTCAATCTGGAAGATAATCAGACCCCACAACCAACACTTTGAACATTTTTTTAGTTTGAACAAGGTGGTTTGGTGCACGTGTTTGGGTTGTTCTATTATTATATGTGGCTTACTTGGCATGATTCTTATCTCTTACGGACCCTTGGAGAGTGTACCTATTATTTTTTGCAGGACCTTGCCCGGTGGACATGTATTCATGAGGAGATGACTTATTCAGATCTTCATGGGGGATTTGGAGCCCAAGGATGGATGCAAAGACCCTGCGTCTAGGGAAAGCTTATGATCATCACTTGCATAGAGAATAATGAGGTCATTTCCTTTGGAGGCACCCTTACATGACTAGGATATTGACCCCCATCCCTCTCCAGTTGGACGCTAGCTTGAACGTCACCCTTATAGCCCATGACATCATTAAAGCTTGATACAGATGGTTTTTGATGAGGGAGGCTTGTGATGTGACATTTGGCACATGGTGAGATGATCAAAGGCCTTTGGAGGCCTATCACCATACTAATCCAGCCCAGCGCTTCACTTAGGAATCCTAACACAACCCTATAAGGGATGATCTCACCCTTTTTAGGGTCATTTTATGTAAAAGTTAAATTTTGTCATTAAAAGGGCAAATTGTTGAGGTTGGCCCTATTCTATTTTTTAAATTAACATTTTAGGGAAAAAGGTGATATACATACACCTTTGTCATTTCATTTTTCATCAGAACTCTCTCACAAGAGAATATACAAATCTGAAATTTTTGCCCTCTTGGGCAACATTCGTTGAAATTACTAGTGTGCACCTCTTAGAGTACTTGCTTTCGATGCTTCTTGATGATTTTTGGTGAAAATTTCTGCAACTAGGTGTTTTATGCTTGATTATTCTTGGTGAAGTAAGAAAAATCTGCAATTTCTTTTCATGCTTTGAATGGTTATGGTAAATTTTACTTTTTCATGTTGAAGATTATGAAATTTCTTGCTTGAAACCCTAGGAGAGGAACATAAGGTGTTTATTCCTCTCTCTAGTTATCTCCACTCATTGAATTGTCAAGAGGATCTTGTCAATATTAGGCTCCTAAATCCCTAAAGGGCGAGTACTTAGGATTCTTACTCTAGTGGGTTGTTGCAAAATATATATTTCAAGAGTCCAACGAGAAGAGGAATTCGCTAGAGCCCAAAAGAGCTTGCATTCTAGCCAAAAATCCATTTTTGAGATTCAAAGCTTGGGGCATTGAAGTGCCAACACCTAAAGACTTTATCTCTCCATCCTTAGACAATAATATCATTTATTTCTCCAAGTATTTTTTGTTGTTGTAAATGACTCCATAGCCCAAAAGGAACTTGTCTACTTGTTCTATCTTGTGAACGAATTGATCAAAAAACTCTTACATTCTATTCTATAAAGCTTCTACTAACTTCCTCTAACCCTAGCATAGATAAATATACTAATTGTGTTGTTTTTGTTACAAAACATTGCTACAACCATCTAAAACCTTGTAATTTGTTGCATACACTTGTCTAATATTAGCTTAACATGCTCAGAAATTGCTTGTAGAAAGTGTTATTTAATCTATTGAATGAATGCTAAGTTTTCACTGTACTTTCATGCCATTCTGAGTTGAATTTCTCGTGGTTATTACAAAATATTAATTGTTGTTGTAAGCTGATAACTTACTGTAATTTTACTTCAGCCACCATATATTTTGAATGTCTATTGTCTGTTGAGGTCTTGCTATCGGTTTTGTACTTGGAATCATTATATACATGTTATATTGTTCTTGTTTCATGCAGGTACCCAAACTTTGTTCCTTTGCCTCAACTTCAAAGACATAGGCCCTTTGACTTGGGTAACCAGTGAGAGCGGGGTATATCTTCACCATATCTCTAGCTTTCCCATCCTTTTATATTATTGAGGAAGCCTCCCCTAGTTTGGACCTCATCCATCCCTAAAATGTGGGGATCTCCTACTAAGGTGACAGTGGTAGGTCATCTTGTTGCTACACCAATTTCACTTACTTGTATTTGGATTTGCACAAGTACAAATGGTGTGATAATAGTTCCAATGACAAACCTCCCAATGGTCCATTCCTAGATCTGATAACTCTCGAATCTAAACTTCGATGGCTCCAATCGCGTTGATGTCCCCAACTTGCTCACCAGATAGCGTCCAAGTCCTTGACCTCTCTCATGGTGAACGGGTGGGACCTACACAGATACACAACTAATATCTCATCTTACTTACCTACCGATCAAAAACTATCGTTCAACCTTAGTATCTCATCGTCGTCGGCATATGCTTTTCTCCTCACTTCTGGACCCATGCTTGACATCCTCTAATGAACGGTTGGGATATTTCCACACTCAAATCCCACGATTTAGTTCATAGTCGAAGTCATAAGGGCTTACATCCCCCTTTGGTACCTCTCGTGTCCATCGACCACTCCCCTAAAGACACTTGTCACCACTAGGGACATGTTGGTTGCCCTGCTAGCCTACCTCATTACCATGACATCACCATTCCATTTTTCACTTAATCAAAACATACAACAATCTACAACGATGATCACTCTTGCCTATGTGCCAATCAACGAATCTCATTTCTTTTTGGGGTCATCATCATCGACACTTCTTTGGAACCAGCGTCCCACTTCGCCAACCTCCTACACCTTGATGACGATGTGACTGGCACCAACGGTCCATATCTTTTTGAGGTCACTCTCGACATATCAACGGTCATCGTCCCATATCAAGGTATTTTTCTTTGTCAAAGATCCTTGCTCCAACTCTTGGTCATTTGAACGACTCAACCTCTCAATGAACGATCTCGATCCATTCATTGCATCATCCAGTGGTTGAAAACAATTTTAGGATTTCTTCATTGTCAACCATCCCTCTTTCACGAATCTTCTTCTTAAGATTCCCGACGATATTACCTTGAATGCAAGGTTGTGATTCATGCATCACAATGAATCAATGGCTAAGTTTTTCCCCCGTCATAACACGAGGTTTCCACTAGCTAACAGTCTGAAAATTGAGACTTGGCCAACTTTTGGGATTCTTCAAGGCTCTGACGAGATCTTCAAGAGTTAGGAAAACCACTCTGATACCATCAAGGGCCTTTCAAATTCATCAGAGATAATCTTCTTACATATATTGTAATATTTCCACATAAATATCAAGATTTCCTCAAGACTCAAGGTCCTCTATTCCTCACAAGGACCTCTCAAACATCATGACACTAGCACCACTGGGTAACTGAAGTTTTTGTCCATATCCTACAAACTTTCCTCCAAAGTTGCAAGGTCCAGAGGGACATAGACTGTCCATACTTATTCATTTTCATAATTTAATAGACCAAGTAAATACCATAACAAACATTTCTCGGTTACTCAGGGGTTCAATTTCATTTATTATAAGCATTCACATTTACCATTTAGATCAAATAAATACATATTTACATCATCCATGCACAGTTAAACAGGTCAAGTTAAATACTTAATTGATCAGGGAAATTTCTGCAACCAATTGATTGAGAAAGGATGCCTTTCCTTCCAACCTTGGGCTATATTGTAAAGTGTCTTCTTACAATATTCCACCTCCATGCCAAGCCATGATACCACACATGGAATGATTCAATTGGTTTTCAAGCTTAAGAAGACCCAGAAAGGTTACTCTCCTTCCTCCTTTGACAACAACAAAAGTTGCGCCCTTTCCACTAATTTCAGGGTCTCTGCAGGTTTATCAAGTAGTTTATCAACTAGATTTCCTCTACACAAGGAATTTTCTTCTCTACTATACATTCCCTCGACAATCTCCCCTTCCAGTGTCGGTTTCTATCCAGTAAGTACCAAGTTGCAACCCCCTATAGCTTCATTCTGGATTTGGGTCTTCTTTGTTTCAGGGTGATCATCATAAAGTTGGACAAGCTTCCTATTTTCTCTAAGGAAACCTTTCCATTCTCTTCTCTTCTTCAATCTGTGCTCATGAACACCTTTGTTCACTGCATCGTTTCTCTGTGAGCCTATTGCTAACTCGTTCTTTTTCATGTTAGCTCTTCTCAAGATCCTTCGTGTTATGTTCTCTCTCTTCTTCTTTTTTGTGTGTGTACACCCTCATGTGTGCTCTTTCTTTTAGTATTCTTTTGTCATCTTCTATCCTCTGTGTGCACATCCCCATAGCCTTCTCATACGTCTCTCCTTTTGTTGGTTGTTTGTTATTGTTTTTTCCACCTTTGGTCTCTTCCTCCTCCAATCTTCTTGGGATTCACATGACTTCCTGCAGACACAACCTATAGCCTGCAATTTCCATCCTGAAGGGACGATCCCATGGTGTCCTCTACGTCATGTTACTTCAATTGACCATTTTTTTCTTCAAAATACCAAGACTGTCAGCAATTATTAATTTCCCCAACTACCAGTCTCGTTCCTTATCACAACTCACATGGTTCCATACACATCTGGTACGATGGTAAGTGTGTGTGTATGCCTTGCAAGCATAAATTGGCTTGCTAAACAAGCTTCATGTTTTCTTCATAAAAACATCTCAACTCCACCTTACCCAACCATTCAATCAATTCATAATTCATCAATTCCCACTTGTGTATCATGGCCAGTACTTTCAAGGTTGTTCCCTCTCGATCAGTTTTTTAGTGTTTCATTAATTAAAACACATATGCATGCTTCATAATCACATCATATGAAGTCTTAATCATAATTATAGTTATCGGGGAAAGGAAGGTGTTACATCTGACTCGTGGTGAACCATTTTCCCTAGTGAAGATCCTACCCTACTTTATAACTTGATAAAGTTGAATGTTTTGTTGGTGGGTGCCCTTATTCTTTCCATCCATGATTTGGTTGACTATATTCTATTTAATGAAGTCACGATTAAGTTTTGTGGAGGCCAAGTGTTTTTCCACCTTCATAGGTGTCCAATAGAGGTGTAATATATGATTAAGAAACTCCAAATTAAATACAGGGTGGAAACTAAGGAGAGGGGGAATACTTAATTAAAAATCAACCTCACCCATAACCTTGGTCATGGTGTAAGACCCATATCGAAGTGGTCTCGAGGGGGCTTGTGAGTCACTCTTTCTACAATTTCAACCATCCCTTATCACCAATATGAAACTTATGTGGAACCCAATGTTGATCATGTTGTTGATTATTCAATATTCTTGTCTAGTGTGGATTACTTTTATTTATCTCATTTATGGTGGATGTCTGTGGTAAGAACCAGATTGGTTCTTTACATTGGTATTAGAGCTTTGTTGTTGATCTTGGTCATTCGCCATATAGGCTTCTAGCCACACTGAAAAATATTCAAAGCTTCTCTAATCTTCGGGTCATATTGACCACAACTGGCCCTTGGCCATTCATGACACAAGTTTACATGAAGGAAAGAATTATTTCGTTGCACATTGGAAGAATAAAAACAATAAAAATAAAAAACTGTCACTGCAAATAAAAAAACATTACTAGGCTATGAAATATTTTTCCGGTTGCAAAAGTTAGAAGAAATTAGGAAAAAAAAAAAAAGAGGAGAAGGAAAAAAAATATAACAAAAAAAGAAAAGGTTTTTTTAAGGTGCACGTGAAGAAGTATAAGTGCACCAAGAGTTTGAAGGAAAGATTCCACATTGGGCATTAGTTAAGTTAATTATCATAGTGTAGAATATGTTTCTGGATGAACACTGTGTAATGATGGCACTCCACCCATCATCAGGGACAACATAAAGATCATGTGTAAGAAGTAAGTGTCAATATCTTGTATTTAAATATAAGAAAGTGGTCATTAAGTAAGCATTAGGTAAAGAAATGACAAAGTCAAATTGAACATTGATATTAAAAAAGAAGAAATTAATTACCATGGCTTTTGAAATAAATAATTAGTGGAAAAAAGCAATTACCAAAATATCAAAATGATTGTTAAGATTGATGAGTGAGAAAAGAGGTGGAAGGAAGTAGGAATTAATGTCAATAATATAGATAATATAGAGATGAAATGATAATTGTAAAATCTCATAATAAATTGAGCATTGATATTAAAAAAAAAAGAAATTAATTACCATGGCTTTTGAAATAAATAATTAGTGAAAAAAGAAATTACCAAAATATCAAAATGATTGTTAAGATTGATGAGTGAGAAAAGAAGTGGAAGGGAGTAGGAATTAATGTTTTTTTTTTTTTGTAAATTAGAGTATTATATTGATTCCTTTCAAAAAAAATTACATATGTTTGTGGTGCTACTAGCCAAGTGGTCGCAGTGCCCAGAAGGGAAACCACTGCACTAGATGTCCAAATCTAGTTTGGCCAATTGTCCAAAAAATAGCATGGCTTCAGTCATGCCACTGAAAATTAACTAAACTATGAGGCCACGTAGGGCCGAGGTGCATAGAATTGCAGAAAAAACTAAGAAATCACAGTAACGACTCTAAAAACCTAGACCAAGACGCATTCCTGCGAAAACCTGCTTCATCGGTGCTTTGCCTTTTCCACGTTCTGCCATGGCTTGTTGAAGATCCTACATGAACATCATTAGGGCATCCACTCTTCTCCAGCGGTTGGTTTCCCTCTGTTGTGTGTCGAGCGTTGCTGCGTTAATCTCCTCCAAGTCTTTTTTCATCATTTTAATAACCTTCGGGTCTTTTTTCATCAAATTGATAGTCTCCAAGAGTTTTGTTCTATCCATGCACTTATCACAGGAGAAGTTGGGGTGGGTGTGGAGTGAGGAGGACGAGGAGGATCTCAGAGGGGAGTTAGGATGAGGGGTGGTGAGAGGGGGGTGAGGGGGGGATGGCGGGTAAGAGGGAAGTGGAGGGGGTGACGGAGGTGGAGGTGCAAAGCCAAGCGAGTTCCCATATAGATCGAACCACTCGACCGTACAGCCGTAGGGGTTCGAGAGAGGGGAGAGGTCGCAAGGTGGTTGTTCGCAATTTGTCTGGTCGCAGGGTAACTGGTTCAGGCCGGGCACGAGGAGGGGTGCCATAGGAGGAGCTTTGTCGAGGGGTTGGGCTACGCAAAGGGAAGGGAAAGATGGAATATCTTCAAGGGTCAGGTTTGTTGGGAGAGCCTACGGGAGAGGGTTTGCTTGGAAATCTTTTGGGAGCACTGCAAGAGGAGCGATCGGTTCATCCTGAGCCTCTAAGGTAGGCGATTTTCTTCCATGAGCTAGTACCAAGTTGCTCTGTTCTTTGGCTTTCCACGGGGTCGTGGCATGGTGAGGAGCGAACCCCGAAGCCTAGCTAGAGTCCACAAGAGGTCGCACTAGAGCTCAAAGGCTGGACAGAGGGATGGGAGAGATCTGGAAAAATGGTGCTTAGTAATGCTAACAGGGAAATGAGGTTTCGGAGACCCCATCATGTCCAGAAGAAGCGGGATCTAGGGTGTGAGTTGAAGCGATAGGAAGGAGCATCTACATGGCTTCATGAAGGCGCACGAGTTGCATAGCTCCCCAAGCGAGTGAACATCGATTCCCAAATGCAAGAAGGAGGGTGGCGGCAGGTAACATAAAGGCCAGAGGTGATTGGGGTAGGGACGTGTCTGACGTCGTACGCCAGGTGGCTGAGGAGGTGGCCAGGTGGCGACAATATTCAAAGGAGTTGTCATGTCAAGAGAGCACCCCATCCAGGGAGGAATTAATGTTAATAATATAGAGATGAAAGGATAATTGTAAAACCTCATAATATGATCATGAAGATAATTAATATGGCTATAATGGTGATGGCGTAGAGTAATATTTAAAAAGTGTAGGTTAATATTTACACTTTTACTTCTTTACTAATTTTAAAATATTAATCTACACTTTTTAAATATTAGATTTTACAATTATCATTTCATCTCTATATTATTAACATTAATTCCTACTCCCTTCCACCTTTTTTCTCACTCATTAATCAATTTGACTTCGCCTTTTGAAAACCATGTACCACCTTTTTTTCTCACTCATCAATCAATTTGATAGTGTTCATCCATAAAAATACACTAGGGCTTCAAAGTGTGAAAGCTTATACTCTCAAGTTAATTACCATTTAAAAGGTAAGAAAAGGTAATTAAAAAAAAAAAAGTTTCAAAGAAAAAGAAAAGTGAATATTTTATTTTACATTTGAAGATTTACTAGCTCATGGTTTTGGAAAACCATTAGCCCGTGGTATTCCATACCACACACATATATAAAGAATTATCTGTGAAAATGAAACACAGGTCGTGTTTGTTGAGCCCTGGTCAAGAGTATAAAAAGGAGTATTTAAAGGCTCCTAAGATATTTAAATTTTTTAATTGGTGAAGTATTTATTAGTGGAAAAAGGAAGTATGTAGAAAAGGATTTTAAGAATATTAAAAATAAAAGTGATAAAGTTTAAATAGTTATTATTAAATTTTATTCGAGGATCTTTTGCATTCAATACATTTAAGCATTTACTTACTTTCGAAGAAGTACGAAGTGAACTATGACAACTACAAATAATCCTACAATTTTGACGAAATGTCCATTTTGTGCAATAAAATTTAATTGTCAAGAATCCTTTAGAAATCAAAATTTTAATTGCACAAATTGTCAAAAACCATTTATTCTAACAGAAGATCAAAATGACTACAAGAAATTGGAAGATGAACTAGCATATTATAAAGAGACCAATAGAAATTTACAAAATGAAGTTGTATTGGAGAAACTTAGGAGTAAATTATATTATTTCCAAGCAGAATGTAATGAGGAGTTCCATGCACAAATTAAAGACAAGAGACAAAAATATGAAAAGACCTTACTAGAACGAATTCAAAAAATCTCTCGCCTAAAAGATCAAAATCAGAAGTTAGAACAAGCTAATCAAAATCTCATTAAGAAATTATCAGAGAAATATGAAGAGAATTGTTGTTTAAAGAACCATAATCAAAGCTTGGTTACACAAATCGAGAAGTTGAACAATGAGAAGAGATAAATAACAATGACCAGACCTGTTGAGCGATTTCTTGCTTGAGATATCCTTTCCTTGGTATTTTTTGCATTTTGAACCCCTTAATTTGCCTTTTGATACCTAGTTACCATTTGAAGTCGCCTTTATAAGGTTTCAAGCTTCATTGCTTTTTTTTTACTAGGCTATTGTCATTTATAATTTGGTGCATTCAGTTGCATCCGCACTGGGGCCATTACCATTAGAGGGTCGTTTATTTTTAGTAGTGGATAAGATGGTGGATGTTATGGCCCAATCCCTTAAAAATATCTTGATATTAGTAATGGATGTTGTGACCCAACTATTAACTATGGAAGAAACTACCACTATCACTTAAGTAGGATCTTCCCTTGTTTTAGTAATGGAGGAGGTACACCACAAGGGAAGCTTCCCTACTGACCTTAAGGGATCAAATAGAAAGTTTCGTAGCCAAGCCTACCACCCCCTGTCTTGATCACCTGTTATTCGGTCTAGGTCTAGGAAGGAAAGAGAGGTTGCAGAGGACATTGTTGTACCTGCCCAGAACAAGAACAATTTGCAGTATATATATATATATAACAATTACCAAGCTTAAGTATGCAACAATGACCTCTCTTGACACTAGACAAGTTAGATTGCTATGGTTGTTGCAAATTATGACAATAAACAATTTTATAACAATGATAAATAATTTGCAACATCAACAAGAATTATTGCTCAGAAACACCACAATTGACCATAAAAAGTAAGCATTCAACCAATATAATATTATCCAATTGTTAGAGGTGATTTATAAATAAATTAAGTCACTTGTAAGTATGTGCATGTAGCAAATAAAAGTAGTTTTTTGTGGCTATAGTAGCAAACTTTTTTAACAGCAACAATAATTATTGTGAGTTTTCTAGAGTTAGGGTTAGTAGAGTGAGTAGAACACTTGCGACATTTAGAAAAATGATTTTATCAACTACTTTCACCACAAGACTGTGTCTAGATTAGTGGCATTACCATTCTAGGGCCTATGGGGTCTCAAATGCATCCAAGCTTGAAGATTAATTTATTTGAAACCAAAGAGATAAAGTCAAACCCTAAGGTCCAAGAACGTTTGGGCATTAGGCTTTAGACTTTGAAGAAAGGGTATCTAGGGTGCAAGCATATTTGGTCCCTAAATGTCGTTTTCCTTTCTTGTAGCTTCAACTAAATCAAAGATCAATTGTTTGGGGGTAAAATCCTAAGTGCTAGCAATTTAGGGGTTTAGGATTCTAACCCTGGAAAGTATGTTTCATCAATTTAGACAAATAAAAAGTTGTAAAGGGAAGAAGCACTTATGTTCCCTTCAAGGTTTCAACAAAATAATATTTCTAGCAACAAAATAGCAAATTCATCATTTACATCAACAAAATACCATAGAATTGTAGAAAATTACTTACTTTATCCATGAAACCAAGAGAATAAAGCCTACTTGCAGAA
>ML798234.1:121390-151813 GCA_009831015.1 Picea engelmannii | reverse complement strand
ATGTTCCCTTCAAGGTTTCAACAAAATAATATTTCTAGCAACAAAATAGCAAATTCATCATTTACATCAACAAAATACCATAGAATTGTAGAAAATTACTTACTTTATCCATGAAACCAAGAGAATAAAGCCTACTTGCAGAAATATCCATCCAAAATCATCAAAAGCATCCACAAGAGACCATTTCCAAGCATAACACATGAGAGAGAGACACCAAGAAGGCTGAAATAACAAAAATGATAGAAGTATTACCCCACAAATGGTGAGGAATCATGATGAAAATGAAAAAGGCTAGTGACAACCTAACGTAATTTGTCCACAAACATAAAATAACATTGATTCAGGTGGGGCCGACCCCTCATTTAACACTTTACAAAATGCTAAATGCCAAAATACATCATAAATGAGCCACACGTGTGAGACGTCGAGCCCTCGTAGGGAAGGAAGAGGCCTCCAAATGCCATGTGTCGCCAATCAAGAGAGAAGTGGGAGAAAGTGATGTCTCTCCTCACCCAAATTCATGCCAACCATCACCAGTACTCTAGGTATCTACCAAACCCTAGCTCCATCAAACCCTAAAAGATGACATCATCATCAAAATAGGGCCAACGTCTAGGATCCAGGTGTTGCGTCTGTTAGCTCCCAAAATGAAACCGTCCTTTTGGTCGAGTTTTGTGGTGGATAGCATGGCTATCGGTAGTTTCCTTAATTCATTTTTGAGTTTTTATAACTGCAAAACTTAGGTTTTGGTTTTTGTCTTAGAAAATAATATGACCCATAAAAGTCTTCTTTTCAAAATTTTCATAATTCACTTTCAACAGCTAACGTGTGTCCAAAAGTTGAGTGTTAGCTGGGGAAAGTGGTGACTTTCAGTAGCTAAGGAGTGCCTCTCATAGGTCTGTGTGCTGTTGAAAGTGGTGAATTTCAAAATATCCAAGAATCAGTATCGTGGGTCGTGCGCTGGTGAAAGTGCAGACTTTCCACAGCTACGGAGCAGTTCTTTCAAGGTCATGCGCTGGTGAAAGTGGAGACTTTCCACAGCTAACGGGGGTTTTCCACAGGACCTTGCGCTGGTGAAAGTGGTAAATATCAACAGCTAAGAGGCGTTTTCCACGGGCCGTTGGCTGAAGAAAGCGGGAATCACGTGCGTGATATCCACGTCTAAAGGCAAATGATTATATGATCATCCCACGTCAAGCAAATCCAAATCATGCACTGATGAAAGTGGGTAATGATGGAAACTCAACTTTTCACGTCAAAATAGGATTGCGATGCGAATCTGGCTCAGAAACTCACGCTCCACAATCATGGCATCAGGGATGGCAAGTTCGAATTTAGTGGTGCAGGTACAGAGGATGTACTGTCGGCCTGACAACATCAAATCAAATCGTTGTTTCCATATCACACATCATTCATGGAGGTCTGTTAAAGTTTCAAATGTTTTAAAACAGAGCCGATTCCCGAAGTGCTTTCGACAGCGCAGAACCTCGGCTCGAGCAGCAGTTGCAGGGGTTAATATACAGGATTGTTGGGATTTTCGAGCTACAGAATGGCGAGGAGACGCAGCGGTTCTCTACTCAGAAGAGAGTTGGATAGCCTGTCCTTTTTACAGACACATCCCGAAGTCCAGAGACATTTTTCAAACGTAGGGTGTATTGAATTTGTTGAGAGGTTGCAAAATGATTGCCACCAGTCTACAGCAGAAGCTTTTTCCAAGACTTTCGATGGGAACAAAGCTCTTGTTGGGTCCATGGAAATTAAAGTAGATGAAGATGCCATTGTTGCAACAACAAGCCTACCAAGAATCGGTCAGAGATGGTTTAAAACCACTGCTCCCAAAAATTTGGATTTCAGAGCTTATTTGAAAGAGGGGTACAGGCACAAGGCATGGAAAAAAGGTATGTTGGTTTCCTATCTAGAAGAAGAATGGCAGGAGTTGTTCAAAGGCATCCAACTGTACATTACCTCGGAGGGCAGGTATGATAAACTTATGATGTATCACATGAAACTCTTAGACCATTTCACAGGCAAGATTCCCCTTAATTTACCTTTTTTCCTACATAAAAGTTTGACTAAGGTTTGCAAGAAGATTAGGGCTCGACCCTTGAGCATAAAAATTACTCTATGCCACTTCGGCCTCATAAAATTAATCATCCTGGAGGAATTGAAACAGCAGGGAAGGAGTTGGGATCATTTTCTATTCTGGGAGGGTTTTGAAACACAGACCCATCCTACAAATGAACCAGGGAAAGGTTCAAAGAAACAGTCTTCTCCTCAAAGTAGTTCAAGAAAAAGAAGGCCCCTGCCAGGACCTACAGAAGACGGAATTTCTGGAGCAAAGCCCCACAGGTCGAAGAAAAGGTTAAACTTTGAGCAGACCACAGAGCAAACCACAGAGCATCCTACAGAGCAGAGTACAAGGAAGAATATATTAAACTTACCCTATTCAGACTCAGAATCAGAGCAACAAGATCAATGCCCTGTCACCAAAAATCCTGAGCAGTCAACTGAGTGTGCACAAAACTATGAGACCTTCACTCATACACAAGAAGGAGAAACATCAAAAAGCTCCAAGTCAAAGAAGTCTTAGAAAATCAAGCATCTGAAAGAGGTAATTGCCCAGCAAGAGGTTTTGGAACGGGTTATCAAAGGAAGGTATAAGAAGTTGTCTGAGAACTTCGAAAAAACTAATGCTGCATTTGAGAGATTGGCTAGGGAAAGTGTTAAAGAGAAGAAAAGAAAGAAAAAACTCACCAAAGATTACAATAGCCTGTGGTGGCTTGCCAAACACCTTAAAAGGTAGATAAGAAGGTTAAAACAAAAGAAAAGACAAAAATCTCATCCAGACCTGAAGGTACTTGCTCAAGTCGTTAATATGCAAGGTGAGAAATCGGAGACACACTGAGTTTTGATGAAATCAAAATTTTGGAGGTGAAAACTCGTTTTGAGCGCAATCGGGGCTTTCACCAGCGCAAAGCGATATTTTATGACCCGTTAGCTGTGGAAAGTGGCGACTTTCAACAGATAACCCGCGAAAAATTAAACGAGTTAGCTGTTGAAAGCTGGAAAAGTATTTTTTGAAACCAAGAGCAAAACAGATCATTTTGAACAGGTTATGAAAGAGTTTCAGAGTATCAATGGACTATCAGATCGCATGAAAAGGGCTCAGCATCAGAGGTTCGAGAGAATTTTGGCAACCACATGCAAAACCATTTCCTCAAAAATCGACCATGAACGTTGGGGAGATCCAACTGTCAAGACAGGTGTCCTGCCATTCTTCACCACATTGCAGATACCAGGAGCTGAAGGATGCAGATGGAAAATTTTGGAGATTGAAGACAGTTCGAGTTCTAAGTTTAGTTGTTAAGACTTTATTTTCAAGTTGTTGAATTAGATTTGAATTGCTTTTATTAAATACAGATCCATGTTTTTAGGATCTGTAAAACTGTTTGTAAGAGGCTATAAATGCCTATTTTTGAGATGAAACAAGGGTTCAAACTGGGAGATATTTCATGCCATTGTATAGACCCTTTTTGCAGAAATAAAGTGGAGTTTCCTTTCGTTTGCAAAACCAGAATTGTTCATCTTTCATTCTATGTACTTTAATTTCAGTTTATTTTAGTTCATAAAGATTTTTACCTCTTTGTTGAACTCATAGGCTTGAAATTAAATGATTCCTTGTTGTCTTGTATTAGGCCCTACTTTTACTTGTATTGGCAAATCAAGAATAGTATTCTCCATCCTCTCTTTCAATTATTTGATCTGGTTATTGTTTACTGAAAGCACTGTATCTTTAGACGTGTGATGAGTTGTTTCTTATACAAATCATTGAAGACCCCATTGTCCCAAACACATAAAAACCATTATTTCTAAGTTACCAAGCATCCTTACCCTACAACCCTAAGGAGTTTCTTGGAGTGATAACAGCGTCCAAGCTGGAGGTGTTGCGTCCAGGATGGAGGGAGATTAATCTTGTCTCTACAAGGTATCTGGCTATCTATTGTTGCAACATCCATGATCCTTGTGAAGAATAAGCTCTGGGGTACTCTGCCCAACCTATGGGATTCCAACCCATTTGTGTGCCATCGTGATTGAATCTGCTCAAACCAAGCCCATATTTCCATCGTCCAAGGTTTTAAGAATGTGAGAGAATATGTCTAAGGGTGGTCAGTCACTGGATGACTTAGTTCTCTGCATCACACATGTCAAAGTCCTGCAATAAAGGCACATCCTCCTGGGTACAAGCTCAGGACGTCCCTCAAAGAACCATGTCAGGACACTCCAAAACACAACAGAGTATAAGACAGAGTTAGCCAATGTTCACAAGCAATATTAGTCCTTAAAATATGTAAAGTAAATTATTACTTAAGATATAATTCATGTAAAAAATTCACCTCGGTATCCCCTTCAAGCATCGCACTAGTGCAAGACCTCATGTGAGTTGGCAAGTTTAAGTATGGGAGGGCCTTCATCCAACCCTATTAGGTGTGCCCACCTAGATAGGAAATAAAATACCCAGGTAGAGGGATATGTACGAAGGGAAGTAGAAATAAAGAAACCCTTCAAAAGTAAGTATGATAGCGATGTGGATCAAGGATTACTTGATGGCTTATGGTGTCATTAAATTCGTTTCTATGAGCGCCTTTGTAGAGGGAGTGATTACTTGCTTGAGATATCCTTTCCTTAGTACTTTTTTCATTATGAACCCCTTAATTTTCCTTTTGATACCCAATTATCATTTGCAAGTCCCCTTTATAAGGTTTCAATCTTCATTCCTTCTTTTTTTATTAGGCTTTTTTTGTTTATAATTTGGTGCATTCAGTCGCATCTGCACAAAGGATATTACCATTAGAGGGGGTAGAAATCAAGCTGGCCTGAGGATTTTATGGTGGCCTTTATAATTTAGCAATACATGTATAGAGAAACTACATCAACCTCTGGGCCATCAACCCCTTCTTCTCATGAGAGAGTGGACCATGACCCTTACCAAATATTATTGCACTATGAGAGGGCTCTGGGATGGAAAGTGTTAAGTATGTTGGGTAATGGAACATTACCCTTATGAGGCCCTTCCAGTGGTACCCTTTTTCCCTAGACGATGACAACACAGGACTAGGGCACAAAATCTAACCACCAAGATGAAACAAGGCAACTGACACAATTTCCCGAGCTAGTGATTCGTTATACAACTTCAACCAAAGATCCTCATCCACATGCCCAACAAATTAAGCACAAAACTTCACATGAAATAAGGACTAACATACCTTATGGTGATGTTGGTTTACCATCTCCCATACACTGGGCTACTTGGATGTGATGAGCCTTGGTTGAAATGTAGTTGTAAAGGATAATGAGGGGGGCTGCTAGGCTGCCATATGTTGACATGTTGATCATCATCATGGTCGGAATCATTGTCTCCATTGCAGGATAAGAGACATGATCTCCTCTAGCTACCCCTAGGCATGTGGGGGGTAACAAGTCCTAGCAATCTCTGACATAGGGAAATAACTTAAGGAGCGTGAAGGTGACCTTCTCACTGTTATAAAATTTAACTCTCTACTAGACTTAACCATTTCTCAAAATCATATACATCTATATTTCCCTCAAACAAAGGAATGGAAAATTTTGTACCTTCAAGGATGTTATAACTCCAAAGTGACTGCTTATCGAAGGTACCTCCATTGATGTTGGGAGTCACGAAAGGATCTTGGTGAAATTATCCATCATATTGTTCCTTTGTAACCTAAGGGATTTCTCAAGCGAGATCTTGACAGGATCTCCTTATCTTTATTTTCTTTTGTCATGGGAGGTTGCTTGGATCGACGAGGAAAGTCTTCACTAGGATTAGTCATAATTTGTGGAAATTTCTGGAGATAAATTATGTAAATAGTTTTGAAATGTCCAACATTTCAAGTGGACACTCCACCCATCATCAGGGACAAGAGAAGCTAAGTGATTAGAAAAGAGTATGTTAAAGGGTAGGTATAGAGGGATAAATTCAAGAAATAGTTGTTGGAAAAGGACCATTGTGAATAAAATTAAGGATTAAAAATTAAAATTTTAAATTTAATTAAAACCATTGGGAATGTTATATTGAAGCAATTATTGATGGAGAGAGGATATGAGAAAAAATATTAGTGAGAAAGGGAACAAGAAATTAGGAGGTGCAAATTAATAACAATGTAAACTAAAAGGCAATATAAGTAGACAAGATTAAACCATAGAATGATAGCGAGGATAATGATAGTGAGGACACAAACCACAACTAGATCAACAAGTTTGTTATTGTTGAACACTCCTTCAAATCTAATCACCTTATTTGCTTTGACCAAACCAAAATTCGAGCCTCAACACCTTATTACTCCTCTAGTATCATTTGAGAATCGTTTGAAACTGAAAAATACCCCAATAACTTTAATCGAGAAGATGGATACAAGCTCAACTAGTCTTGGAAACCCCTCATTCAATACCTAGATCATTAAGCATTTTTGGATTTATTTTAATATTATATATCTTTATTCTATTCTCAAGTGTCAATCCTTTTCTCATACATTAAGTTTGTTATTTCTCATTTAAAACTTGGTTTTATCTAAGCATGCCTCTCCTTATACTCACTCATTATTTTCTTCTATTCTTTTTAATATTTTTTTCTATACCTTACTTGTATATATTCATTATTTGATTATCATTATCCTCGATGTCATTCTATGGTTTAATCTTGTCTACTTCTAATGCCTTTTAGTTTAAATTCTCTTGAATTTATACCCCCCAATTTCTTATTCTCTTTCTCACTAATCAATCTTCTCATATCATCTGTCCATCAATAATTGCTTCAATATAGCATTCCCAACGATTTTAATTAAATTTCAAATTTTTAATTTAATTTTATTCACAATGGTCCTTTTCCAACACCTATGTTCTAAATTTAACCCTCTATATCTACCCTTCAACATACTCTTTTCTGATCACTTTGCTTCTCTTATCCCTGATGATGGGTGGAGTATCCACTCGAAACATTGGACGTTTCAAAACTATTTACACAGTTTATCTCTAGAAAGTTCTACAAATTACAACAAACTGTGAAAAAATACACACTCAGATAGGTTTAGTTAATTTGAGGCCCAATTCCTTGTACCTTGACTTTGTTGGGGTCATGTACAATAAAACAACAAAGAGTAAATTTCTTTGATACCAGAGATATAGATTATGTTTAGAATGAAATGAACATAGAAAAAATGGATGAAATAACACATAGATATTGCAAAGAGCATAGTAATACTGAGAAACCCAACTTTGTCAATGAATGAAATAGTGAAAACATTGCAATATGCAAAGTTTCATGCCCACACAGTCTACTTGGTGATCCAACACGACTTGGTGCACCCAAGTCGCCCAACACTTGAGGGTTGTACGACACCGCAGATTTTCCAACTCGACGGCTAAACCAAACCAAGAGTACTATATCTGAACTATGCCTCTTTCACTCAAGATCTGCCCATATCTACACCTTGACCTACTTGATTTAAGCCTTCGTGCTCAACTCTTGGTAGCCAAGGTTCCCACACAACCAAGCACTTCATTACACTTGCATTATTTACATCATATATAGTTAATATTTCTATGCTTAGCCAAAAATGAAACCAAGAACATCATACACATGAGAAAGAGACAAGTATGGTTGGCTAGCATCAATGGTGTGTAACACCGATACAAAACTTCATATTATACAATACGTTACAACATGTGCAATACAACACATGATACAAGAAATGAGCACTTGGGTCATGCACAAGACTCGATTTTTCCAAGTCCCTTGACTTGCTTGCATGCTACCTCACATCCTCTTCACATCATCGCAACCATGCTCATCTCACGTCTTCGCTGCAAGACTTCTCACCGTTGTGTTCATTGTCTAACTCCAAGATCACCAAGCCAACATAATTCAAACCAAACAAAAATCGCCCCAAACAATATCTACTCCATCTCCTCAAGGTGGCACAAGTTGTCTTATATGGAGCAACTTGGCCCCTTGGGAGGAGCGCACCTCTTTTTCCAAACTCACCTCAGACGTCTTGTGTTGTGCTTTCCCAACTGTGTAGTGTTGTGTATTAACTCCAACTCACTCCCTTATATATGCATCATCTCCCACAAATGAACCATAGCATCTATTGGGGCCGACGTGACAGTTCCATGTGTCGTGCCCTTTCACAAGGTCAAGCTGACCTCAAGTGTGGGAAAGTTCGGGTGACTTGCCTAGCCGACTCACCGAGGTCCCACTCTATTGTTCGGGCGACCCCCACATCCAAATTTGTCCATCTAGCCAACTCCCCATGCTTTTGATCGACACCCACTACTCATCCAACTGACCCATCTCTTGGGTGTGAATGTCCCTTAGGTGTGTCAAGTCGACTCACCTAAGCACACCCTCCCTTGCCTTAGTCGACTTGTCTTTTGGTGATGCACCTAGTATTTCCCACAACTTCTTTCCAAACCACTCGACCAGTTGCTTCCATCACAATGTGTCCACACCTTGCACTTAGTGTCTATGTCACATATTGTTTGAGTCGATCTGTGTTGCATCACATGCTCAAGGTGTCCTGACTCACCCGATATATGAAGACATCACATCTTTGTGTGTGTTGAGTGTCCTTCCTACTCAGATGATCTACAGTGTGAAGGTGTGTGCCTGAGGGCTTACATCCTCCCCCACTCCAAGTTGTTTTTGCCCCCCGACAACATCCACAAAAATATGTGATCTCCAAGTCTCTACCTAAACTTGTGCCACCATCGCAACTTCGGTACTGGAAACCCCAAGTTTCATGTTGATTGGAAACCCCAAATTTCAATCAAAATGGAAACCCCAAGTTTCCCTACGAAGTGGAAACCACAAATTTTCACAACACTTGTGACCATCTGCAACATTATGCAACCATCCACACTGCCCTCTACCCGAATTTGTGTTTGACCAAATCTTCCTACTACATTGGAAGGACATCTCCTTCCCAACTTTTTTTGCACTACCCAAGCTGCCACTACCCTACTTTGATGATCACACTCTGCTCTGTTTTTTTTGCCTCCACTATTGAAACCTCAATCAGACCATGAAAATTTCTAAGTGTTGAACATTAGCAACCTCTTGTTGCACCCATAATTTAACCATTTCTTCCATGTCTTTGTACATTACGCATCCCAATTCCTCCACTGGTTGAGTAGCTAATCCAACCATCATGTACAAGTCCTGAGATGTACATCCCCATGACGAAACTTAGTCTTTTATGTCTACATCACCATCACTTCATCCAACTCCAAAGAACAAGGCAAGTGTCTCCCCTTGCCCTACTACTGCTACCATCATCCAACCTTCGTTAAGAAGATATTTTACAATATCCAAGTGTTGTGTATCCAAACCTACTATATGCTTTGGTTCATCCAGTCAACAATATCGATTCAAGATAAGGTCGTACCTCACCCTACTGCACTCGAAGTCACTCCAAGGTGAAGTCATATGTGGCAAATTGAATCCATTTTCCAACTCATGGCACATTTATCCAATCTACTTGATTTTCACATAGTCCATTCCATATCCAATTATGTGAAGAATCAAGGAAGTCATCATGCATCACACATCCAACCAACTATGCCCTTGCGACTCAATCTGCGATCGAATCCACAAGTCTAGCTTTGTTGGTTGAATCCTCCTACATTCTCCATCTGCATTCTTGAACATGAAATGTCCCAAGAAACATACATCCAAACTAGCATCGCACCATTACTTCACTCAATCATGCTACTCCTCCTTTCTCCCCATGCCTTGAGATGATTGAACCCTCTCAACCATGTTGTCCAAGACAATGGGTGTGTGCATTCCTAAGTGCTCTTTTCATACTGCAATCTAGGTTGTCTGCATAATTTTCCAATTTTCGGACTTCACCATCTACGTTTCTATGAAAACTATTGTCACTTCCTCCCATCATTGCACCCAACTCATCCCACATCAAATTTATCTGAAAATTCAAGGAAATCACCAAACATCTACCACATGTGAGACCAACCAAATCCACTGTCGCACTCATCCCACAAATTGTAGGATCCCTGGACCACCTCATCATTGCCACAACCGTGCCCTCCATGGCACCATGGTTTGCTGACAAGTATGCCCAAGTCAAGTGTGAAATCAGCTTCATCGGTCAATATCCCATCCTCTCCATCACATGTCTATGAAATACTTTAAGTGCAAAAATCTCGCACATCCAACAGTCATCACCACACTACTACTTCATTCATGTTGCATTCTAACCTATCTGTGTGATCCTCTGATCTATATAAGTCAACAACTGCTTCATAGGTGTCTCAACATACTATCCAAAGTGCTCCAAGGAAAACGAGTCATCATAGTTGGCATTCGTCTCTTGGAATGAACCAACTTGCTTCTGCCTAAGTCATTTCATCCTTTGGATTTTTGTTGTGATGATCAAGTCAACACATGATGACTCAATAAAACTGACTATAGCACCCATGCTCCAAGGCACCTCATCCATCCTCTCAAACAAGGCACAAGTCTTATTGTCTTCTTTGTCACAGCAAGCCCTCCAACACACCTCATAAAATAGCTAGGAAACACTCAAACTCATCCCCATATCTACAACCAAATATACCTAAGTCCACCTCTGAACTTTCCCAAAAAAATCATTCCATGTTCTCATTTGCATCACCCACACTATGGTGCTCCAAATTGTTCTATGACTCCAATGAAGATTGTAGCACTTGGAACTCCCCCAAGTCTACGGTGGAATTATGCCGCACTTGTCTTCCACCAAGTCTCCCCATATCCCTCCAAAGAACCCATCATAACAACTCAAATCTTGCAAAGAAATCGAAACAATCAGGCTCATTCATGTCATCTCCAACAACCCCACGGTTCAAGTCATCATGTTATCACAGGTCTGAAACTCACCCCAAACCACTAAGTTTGATTGTGAAAAAAACCTCCTTGTTATTGCTCAAGATTAAGTTCATCCCCATACAAAATACAACTAAGTCACAAACAATGGTGTGTCCAAGTCACCCAACCTCAACTGAACTCTTTTTCTGCACCTTGGTTATCTTCATCACCAAGGTGCCAAGCTCCACGACACACCCTATCACATCAACATATCATTGCAAACCAAGGTTTGCAACAACATGACCCAACAATTGTGTATGGTGAAGCTCAACATAGACATGTCTCGGAAATGTGCATCCAAATTGTTTGTGCCAAGTCTCCAAATTAGCTCTACGATATGCAAAACTTTGTCTACGCCCTTGTCTTTAGGCAACCAACCGAACCCATCTTCGCTACCCTGTCATCTTCGTGCCATGATTGCTTCTGCATCAAGGCACCATGCACACACCACCTAACTGCTAATTCATACTGCTACTAACTATCTTGCATAACTTTGCAAAGAGTCACCTCATTTGAAGGTTGTGGTCGACCTCACTCGCCCAACAACCTAGATTGACCCAACTATTGTTCCTAGTGATGCACGACATGAAGGTGGCATGGTGAAAATATTCCCGGCTAACTTCCTTGTAACTCAAATTGTGCTCTGATACCAACGGTCACGCCCCCACATTTTTCTCGGGGAACCAACACGAATTGGCACACCCAAGTCACCCGACACTACAGGGTTGTGCAACATTGTGATGTTTCCAACTGGGCATTTGAACAAAACTAAGGGTACTATGTCCAGACTATGTCTCTTTCACTCAAGGTATACCCATATCTACGCCTTACGCTACTTGGGTCAAGCCTCTATGCTTAATTCTTGGGAGCTAAGTCACCCACCCAACTAAGAACTTGATTACACTTGCATTATTTACATCATGTATAGTTAGCAGTTCTATACTTATCCAAAAATGGAACCAAGAACATCATACACATGAGAAAGAGACAAATATGGTTGGGTGGCACCAATGGTGCCTAACACCAATACAAAACTTTTTATTATACATGATGTTACAACATGTGCAATACAATGCATGATACAAGAACTGAGCACTTGGCTCATACATAAGACTCAATTTTGCTAAGTCACCTGACTTACCTCCATGTTGCCTCACATCCTCTTCACACCGTCGCAACCAACCAAGCTCATCTCATGTCTTCATCACAAGACTTCTCACTATTGCGCACATTATCCAACTCTAAGATCACCAAACGAGGATAAGTTGGCCCAATGATAACTTGCCCCAAACACTATCTACTCCAACTCCTGGAGGAGACACAAGTCATCCTAGATGGAGCGACTTGTCCCCTTGGGCGGAGCATGCCTCTCTACCCAAACTTGCCTCATACGTCTTGTGTTGTGCTTGATCAAGTGTGTTGTGTTGTGTCTTATCTCCAACTCACGCCCTTATATATACACTAACTCCCATAATTGAACCATCCTGTATATTGGGGCCAAGGTGACCATTCCATGTGTCGCGCCCTTTCACAAGGTTGAGTTGACTTCAAGTGTGGGCATGTTCGAGCAACTCGTCGAGCATCTCAATCTACCATCTAGTCGACCCCCATGTCCACATATATCCATCTAGCTAACTCCCCAAGCTTTCGACTGGGGTCTTGGGTGTGTGCATCCCCTAGGTGTGTCGAGCCGATTCACCTAAGTGCGTCATCCCTTGCCTTAACCGACTTGTCTTTCGGTAATGCGCTTGGTCTTGCCCACAACTTCTTGCCAAACCATTCGACCGGTTTCTTCCATCATACGACGTCTACGCCCTACACTTAGCGTCTGTGTCACGTATCGTTTGAGTTAATCCTTGGTGCGTCACACTCCTAGGTTGTCCCGACTCACCCGATATATGAAGACATTGCATATTTGTGTGTGTGGAGCATCCTATCTACCTGACTAATCTATAGTGTAAAGGTACGTGCCCGAGGCCTTACATAAAGCAATACAAACTTGATAAAATGGTGGTAGCTCATCTTTGAGAAGAAATATGTCTACTAATTTGTTAAAAAGGCCATTATAAGAGGCTAAAATTTCCTTTTAACATAAATTCTAAAACCATAAGATCCAAAATGCTAACCTTGAGAGATGATGTGGTAAAAGGAGTGTGACCTCTTAGGAGCCTAGTTGATATGTTAACTTCCCAATGATGAAACGTTTTCACATGAACTCCGATCTCTATTTGTTCAGCTGACCTCACAATCCAAGACTTGTAGGCCATGTCAATTTCCAAAAAAGCATGGTAACTGCCCAAAAATGAGATAAATGTTCAAGGTCTACAAACTATTGTAAAATTGGCAAGTTGTAGGACCATTTCTAAGATGATGGTAGATTTTGGTGGTCTCCTAGATCAACAAAAAGGTAAATTGATTATCAAAGGAAACCACGAGACTTAATTAAGTTAGATCTATGTCAAAGGGTTGATGTGGCAAAGTAAATATGTTCCACATAGCATATCATGGACAAATATGATATCGCCATGCAACAAAAACAAATTTTAGTCAAGGGTGTCCCTTAAAAAGAACAATGAATATGTATTTTATGGGGAACAAGATTTGGTGTGTCTACATGAAGGTAATTAAATCTTTGAGTGGAAATCCCAAGGATTAAGCATTTATGTGTGCTACCAACTATCATTGTTATTAGGGTTCTTTCAAGTACTTAACTGGAGTGTGCAATGAAAGCATGGGGATGAGACTCCATAACCGCATCAAATGTTAATTCCTTCAACACACTAAAATAATCCCTTTGGTTATGAACATTGTTAATAATATGAGAATATCTCTTTGCTTAACAGCGCCATCAGAATACTTGTTAAAATTAAGATGAAGAATGTAATCCCTAATTTAGAACCTTACATGAATGAAACAAACAATTATCAAAGACATGACTTAAATAAAAAAAACATAAATTGGTGTGGATTTTGGAATAGCCTCCAAGCGAGATGTTACAATGTAAGCCCTAGGTTGATGTGATACCTTTCCACATTCTAATTAATATCGCTAAGAGGTGTTTATGCATTTTGTATGACAGTAATATTGTTAGAGTTGCTCATGTACTTTGTTGGGTATTTAGGGTATTGATATGGCACATAGGTGCTTATGTTATTGAGAGGTACTAATATTGCTTAGAGGTGTTTATATGCTTTGTGGGGTACTATATCACTTAGAGGTGCTTATGTGCTTTGTAGAGGACTAATATTACTTAGATGTACTTATATGCTTTGTGGGATGCTAATATTCCTTAGAGGATATTATGTGATTTGTGGGTACTAATATTGTTTATAAGTTCCTTTTGGTAAAGGACATTAATATTGTTTAGAGGGGTTTATTTTCTTTGTAGGTAGCTAGTCTTGCTTAAAAAAAGTATTAATGTGAAATGAAACAATAGTGTAAAAATACGTCACTATGTTAAAATTGATTGCAACATCATAGATAACAAGCACAAGCCAAAGGCTATCTATAAGACCCTCACCCGGAGTGGCACTGGGCACCTACGCCAGATGATCACCTTGGTGGTTAGTGATGGGCACAGATGGACATATTGAATGGTGATTCCTTAGACAAATTGGATGAGATTCATTAGCTTGTTGGCAAGACACACCTCGAGCATATGCCTTGGCCTATTGACAAGGCATACTTCCAATAGTTTGACACCTTGGCCCATTGGCAATGCGCACAACAAATGGAGTTGGGTGCCCTTGTGGAAAAATAGGGCACACCACAAATAATGACAAGTTGGATGCACCAAATAAGTTGGACAAGACTTGGATAGAGGTAAAGTAGGTTTCTACAAGTAGCTTCATCTACAAACATGCATTGACATGTCAAATGGAAAAGTTGGCTTAAGAAGGCTTGATGACTTGGGTGTCTAAACTTATATGGATCGACGAAGTTAGGTGGTCCACACTTGGGGATTGCAATGGATTTTCGAGGTGCCTTCGGGCACAAGTTGCAACAAACCACAACCGTAGGGCACACTCCTTTGGGTATGCATTCACTAGGCCTACATCTTTCATATGCCTTGGACACACTTGGATGCACTTGGGCACAATTGGATAGACTCAGGCATATTAGGCATAGTCATGAGGACTCAAGATGCACTTGGGATTATTAGACCGATCGATACGAGTGGATGGAGTTGCCTTTAGACAAATTGATATGGATCAGACGTGTTGGCCCACTTAGGCGCATTTGGGGCCAATTGGGCATGGTCATACGGAAAAATTGGGCATATGGGATGACCTAAGAGAGATTGAGATTACCTAATAGATGGGATGACCTAGATGGGTTAGGAATGACTTGGGTGGAATTCACATAGTTTGGAATGACTCAATGGACCAATCACTGGAAAAATCAAGTCGACTCAATGAAACTTGGGTCCACCTTGGAATGGAATGAGTTTAACAAGGCAAGGTAAGCTCATATAAATAGATGGACGCCTCAAAGTGCTAAATATTCATTCAAGTAAGAGTTTCAAGTGTCATTCAAGTGGTCTACAATTGTTAAGTTCAGGGTTATGTATCGCAAGTTGAATTGCATTGGCTAAGTGACAAGGAGACAAAAACATGACCTGTAGGAGGTAGGCTTGTGATTGCTTCATGTGTTGGTTTGTGCAAGGTTGGGTAGTCTTGGAAAAAGGTTGTTTTCCTTAGTTTCTTTTCACATTTATAATTGATCCGCAACCAGTTGGTCGCATTGCCCCATTGTATCATGTAACATTATTTATATATAATAAGATGTTAGGCACCTAGCTTGGGTGTCACCCATTCATATGTGTTGTGTGTTATGGATACTTTATGTGTATTGAATGTTGTTGTTCCTTGCATATTGTTAATTAGCCAAGTTGTAATATTGGCTAAGTGTTGTATTGCTAGGATGTTTTAAGGTTGTGGTAGGACGCATGCCTAAGTCTTGATTGTTGGATGAACTAAATGTTTCAAACTTGGCTAGGCACCTAACTTGTTATAGCCTAAGGTCAAGTTATGGGAAGACCTAAGGTGAAGAGGCATAGCCTAGTTATAGTAGGCACAGGTTGGCTAAGCCACTGTACTGGTTGAGGCAAGGCAATGCCACATGACTGCAAGTGTTGGAACTCAAGTCACAGAAACAAAAAATCCGAGCAGACTGGAGTTCCATGACAATTGGTATTAGAGTATTTTTGTGATTGCAAACTTGACTTTGTGACAGTTTAGTGTGCTCTGTTGGACAAGTGAATGAACTTGAAACAGGGTAGCAAGTTTTGGGATGAGTTGTTCGGAACTTGGTTGAGTGATGTTGGTTGGTTCGCATGCACAAGATAGTTACAATGGGAAACATCCAAAGACACCAAGGATGAAGAACAAACTTGCAAACTAGGAGAAAATTGTCAATAATACGACAACTTCCCTTTTCAATCATGAAGAGAAGGTTAAAACTTTGGAAGAATAGATGGTCTGCATGTGCAAAACCGTCACTACTACTGTGAACGAATGTCAAAATTAGGACGAAGACATGATGACTATAGGCTTGAGCACTAAATTTGATGATCGGTTGAAGGCAGTAGAGGACTTGTTGAACTCTGTTGTGGAATGGGTGAAAGACCAAGAAAACACTATCAATGTGTTGAAACTAATTGTTGCCAATGGGTAAATTTTGTTGATTCTTATGAGGATAAATATTAAAGATCCAGAACTGTATGATGGCACCCACAATGTCAACTTACTTGGTAACTTCTGTTGGGACATTGAGCGGTATTTGGAACATAGGAATGGAAGTTTGGACAAAGCCAAGGTGAACATTGTTGTAATGTTCTTGACAGGTACCACGAATCTTTGGTGGAGAAACTAGAAATGAAATTGGTCGCTTTTCATCTTGTGGTTATGTTTATGAATGCATTTAAGTGTAATGTTGTTTCTCTAGTGTTGGCTAATAATTCTCTTGGATTATTCTTGAACAAACCCTTGTTGTCAAATCTCTTGGAAGGTATCTACTAGAGAACCTTCCCTTGATTCATCCCTTAACATTTTAGGAGGATCTCTTGGGGTTAGTAGTGGAAAACCCCTAGGTATCACCCTAAAATAATAGACACATTTCTCTCCAAAGAGATCTTTAATTGACCCCATATGCCCCCCAAAAAGAGTAGGAAGTAGTCTTTTCTCCCAATAGTCAATCATTAATGTTGAAAACTACTCTCTTTAACTATTTTAGGGTTAAATTTAGGGTTTTATTGCAACAAATTTTCATTTCCAACCATAAAGACTAAGACATTTTAGTATTTAGGCATACTATTGACCTAATATACATTGTTGAAACCCTAATTTATATTTTTGAAGTGTTATAACAACCATCTAGGGAAAAATTTCTAGGGTTTTAAGGTTGTTTATTACACTTTAATTTTTATAATTTTGTTAGAAATTAAAACCATAATTTAGCTCATTGTTTAGTGCACTTTATTCATTGAATTATGGCATGTTAAAGGGATATTTTATTTGCTACTATAATAGTTTTCCTTATTGTTGTAATAACTTACTTTATTGTTGTAATTTATTATCTTTTTCATTTGTTTTATAACAGCCTGAGACTTTTTCTTCATTTTTAGTGTTCGGGGATCCTCTTGAGCCTATACTTTACTTGGAAAACCTCTTGAAGGTCCTTAATTTTTTATGGAGAAGCGGTTCATTGCTCTCAGAACCTTAGGGAAAGCATCTAGAAGGATTAGTTATGGATTTTATCTTTTGCTAGCTACAACACCTATGGGCCTTTATCCCCTTATTCCCATGAAATGAGGTATAAGCCCTTCTTGGGGTCAATAACCCTGAAAAACCCAAAACATGAGGAAACTAAAGGGAAGAGGAGTGGAAAGTGGTAAGTATGTGCAGGAATGGTACGATTACCCTTCAAGGAGACCCCCTAGTAAAAACCCTTTTCCCAAGGGTGATCCACTAACTAGGAAACCATGTCAACCGCCAAGGTGAAATGAGGCAAAAGGTATAATTTCCATGTAAAAAATTTCATAATCAAGAAAGGACTCTTTTCAACATGTTCAAATGCTTCAATTATTAAAATGGCACTTACCACGAGACCAAACTTATTACCTCGTGAAGAAAGACCCGTTGTCCCTTCCTGGCCATCCTGGTGTGGTGGATGTTGTTGTTGTTGATGAAGGGTGATGTGTGATGAAAGGAGGGGCTATCTTCTCATCTAGCTCTCGACGCTGCATGTCTTCAACTTGTGGGCCTCGAGACATCATCTCATTAGCTACCCCTAGCCTGGGAGGGGTAACACCTAGCTCCTACATGGGGACATGTGATCACCGTAAAGTACATGAGAACCCAACATCTCCTGGTAAGACCTATGCCTACACATACTCAAGAAAAATATTAGAGAATCAAAGGGTGGCTTGCTCACCCTTTGTTCATATAATCAAAACTTCAAAAATTTCAACTATTAAGAAGAAAAATTTGCATTTTTTCAAAAAAACTTCTAACCAACATGTAATATGATTCAAGCAAAAATATCATATATGCAACCATAAAGTGAAGTATGAAAGCAAATGAAACTAAACTAGGATGAACACACACATGCAAATGGAAGAAAGTAAATGACCTACCTACTTACCCGAGGCCCGAGGCTCGTGGAGATCAATTCCCATCAACATAAGGCGGAGGATAGACCCATCAACTAGTAATCACATCCTCCTCCCATCCATGGAAGATAAATAGTAAGTTCCCTTCTCTAACTTCTTCTTGACGATGTAAGGGCCAAGCCATAAAACTTCACTCATCTTGTCATACTTCGGCTTTCCCTTTCTCTTATCCCATGTGAGTGCAAGGCTTCCTTCGTCAAACTCAACATAAGGTATCTCTTCAATGTAAGGTTGTGTAGGTGGATCTTCCTTGACCATGTCCTTAATAGCCTCTTCTCACTTTTTATATTTCTTGTCTTCATCTTTCTTGAGTATATTGATGGACCCTGCATCTTTCCCTTGGTATTTTGAAAGCTTCTCCTTATATTTCGCTGTCTTCGAAAGTATTGTATCAATACAATATTCTTGTGCAAAAGGAAAATCCCAAGGACCATACTCAATGACCTGAGATGCCACATCATACTCACATTTACTCTAATAGTCTGGGATAATTAAGGCAACTACATGATTCTTTGAGACATGTTAACTGTATAGAATCTCAAAAGTTCCATCCCCCATAGGTATATGTGCACGAGTAAGGTCCATGCTGAGAAAATGCCCAAGGGTAGAAGACCATCTTCTTGACAAGAGAATGACCTAAGCATCTGGTACATCAATCAAAATTATATTCACGATGAGGCCAATGTGGGGGAAATCATGCAAATACACCTTCACATATCCTATGAGACCATATACTTTCACCTTCTTTTAATCAATACCACAAGAATTCCCATAAGGGTGAGTTGTCTTCAAACGATGTTGTTTCATGGCCTTTGGAGACATTACATCCGTCGAAGCTCCAAAATCCAACATACAATTACTCAAAGGAAAACCATTTATTCCCAAGGAAAGGTAAAAAGGAGGATTGTCCTCTCTTTGTCTCCCATGATACATAGTATTTAGGATTACTGAAGGATCTCCTGCCTCATCCTGTACCTTTAAAACTTCTATTCTTATGGAGGGAATCTTGCACATCTCCACTAGAGGTACCGACATATTCATCTTCCCCGTCATACCTAGTACATTATATTTAGGTGAAGCTCTTCATTTGTTGGTGCATGTTGTGGCAGAAACTCACAAACTTGACGTGGAGGAGGCAGAGGCACCTCCTTTGTTTCCATAGGTGGTGGGATCAACATTTTATTTCTTCTCGAGTATGTCAATATTTCCTTTTTCCTCAACTTATCCTTTAAGCCTTCATCCATTTGGTTCAATACTTCCAACCAAGCTCGTTTCTTGATTTCCTCAAGTTGTTCCTTTATGATATCAACGTACTCCTCATCATGGAGAGAAAAAGTTGTTTCAATGAAGTTCAACATATCCATAGCTCCTATATATTCTTCTTCCCTTTGTATCAGAAACTCATTTTCAGAATGAGGTTTCTGGCAAGGCAGACACCATGGTGATCCCACCATGTTGACCATCCCAACAGGATTCAAAGTGTCTGGTGGCATTGCCTCTTGTTATGGTCATGGTTTCCGACCTATGTTCTCCCTTTGTTGTCTGATAAAATAACGTATTGGAGCAATATGATGCCTCTCCAAGGTTGTCAACCTGTTCATGATCTCCTTTTGACTATGGGTAAACTAGGAATTCATTTGATCTAAATTATTATCCAAGAGTGTGACTGGATCATGTACACTTCTAGTTGATGTCTTCATATTTGCTTATGTCCTGACACGAGGGAACCAAAAAGGCTAAATCTTTGAGCTAATAAGATGATCTTCAATCTGTACACTATACTCTTTGGGATTTGCCAAATTTTCAAGAATCTTTTCCTTTAATATGAAACCAAACTACCCTTCAAAAGCATTCAAGTAGATAAGAAGAACGGTTGCTTCTGGCGGGCACAAGTTCTTAGGGATTTGACTATGCAAGTTGTCAAATCTGGCATCAAATTCCTTCATTGTTTCATTCTCTTTCTTCTTAATTTGGTTGAATTGCGTCAATAACATTCCACTATCCTTCTTTGTTGTCCATCTTCCTTTGAACAACTTAGTGAAAGCGTCATAAGATTGCAAGTGATTGTCGAGAAATCCTTTGAACCACTTCTTGGCATCTTCATCAAGAGACATAGCTAGTGGCTTCATTGCAACTTCTTCATGTTCTATACCATTTCCTTCCATGGCCACACCAAAATTCGCGAGATGAACTTTATGTGAAGCTCGTCAAAAGTGGGAAGGGAACTACCCTCAAATGGAACCGCCAAGAAATATAAGGGAAAGGATTTGGGATAGACTTGCCAAGTGTTTTTATGGGTCGGAAAGGATTCAAAATCCTCCCCGACAATGGCACCAAAAATGTTATCGCACAGTTTGTAGTTTAGGCAAAGCCAAAGCCAAACCTAAACAACAAGTGTGTGATACAACTGGGAATACCTATCATTGTCACCTCAATAGATATCCCCCTCGTTCTAGTGAAGCACAACTCCAACACAAGGGAGGCTTCCTGGGTGACCCTAGGGAGATTTCAAAGGGAGAAGTAAGGAGCTTGAAGAATACCCCTATAGGTCAAGGATGAAAATGAGGCTTGAGGAAAAAGTATTTGGAGATGGTAAATGGTTGCCAATGTTGTGTACCTGCAAAACATTGTTAGACAAACCAAAACAAGACAATATATGATGATATAAGCCTCAAAACCGATGGGGAATCAACAAGAAACCTTGTTGTCCAAAAATTGCAGCAGTATGGAAATATATATCAGCAACAAAGAGACTATGACGACTACAAATTAAACCATCAAAATCAAGTGTATGATGTTGGAAACAAAAGATAGCAATTAGTGTACAATATTCCAATATTTAAACCAAGACTTTGATAACAAGATAGGGTTGTTAATAAGTGTTATCAAAAGAGTTTTATAACAACCTTATGGTTGTAGAATTATTTTTCTATAGCATCAAGTTCTAGCCACTAATATCGGCAAGTAAGCCACCCAAACAATAACTCTTAAGCAATAGATCAATTATCACAACTTGCAAGTGAATTTCAGTGATAGAAATTTGAGTAAGAGTGATAAAAAGAGTGAGCTTGTTACAACCCTATTGGTTGTATCTTAATGATTTTTATAATGGTTTAATCACGTGTCAAATCAAGACGCCCCTAGGGCACAAGATAACTTATAGCACATAAAATTTGGTTCCAAATTTGAACAATTCAATCTCTTTAAAATTATGTTTACCAATGCAACAATATTCAATCTCCAATGCAAAGATCAGTGTCTTATTTATTGGGTTATGGAATCTCTTGTTATGAGCTAGGGTTTAACACTCTTCTAGGGGTATAAGCCTTTTTACTCCCCAGAGAAGATAAACCTAAGCAAGGTCTTGCTACAAGGGTGTAAGCCCTTTTACTCCTTGTAACAATCCTTAAGCCTTTTCAATAACAATATAAAGAAATTACTTGATGGAGGGTGTACGCCCTTATACTCCTCCAAGGTTTGGCAAAATAACCTTGAAATCAAGAACAAACACAAAAAATAGCAGAAATTTCTTACCTAATCCAAGAGATAGCATGCAAAACCCTTACTTATCAAATATATTCCACCAAATTTCCAAGAGAAAGCATCCAATAGAAGTCGTTATCCTTTATTCCACCAATAGACAAGTATTCCATCCATTTGCATAAGAGACAAGAGATAGCAAATTTCCCAATGAGGGTGGAAATTTAAGCCAAGAGTTATGTAATTATCATGTGATGAGATGTCAAAATGAAAATGAGATGGCCTCTATTTATATGAGGCCATCTAAACCAAATTGTCCACATAAAAATGTCAACAACAAATTAAAAGAGGGTCGACCCCATTTATTTGCCTTTACAACTTACAAATATAAAAATTACAAAAGATAAAACCCTAAAAAAGGGTGACGTCATGCCCTAGAAGAGTGACATGAGGCTTATAAGTGAGACATTAAACCTCAAGAAGCAAATCGTTGGGCCTCCAAAGGCCATGTGTCAAGCTATCATGTCCTAGAGTGTCATGTCATGCATCTTCTTTCTTCAAGCCACATCACAATACCTTTGAAACCATCAAGCCCCCCAAAACCCTAGCTTCCACATGATGTCAAGGGCTTAGGAGGTGACATCCTAGGCCTCAAAAGGCCAACATCCATGTGAAAAGGGCTATGATGTCATTCTCTAGTGCTGTCAAAGTGCCTCCAATGGCAACCTCATCTACCCTTTGCACACAAAGGCTTTAGAGTCATCAGCCCATCCTGTGGGGTATGACATCCATCCTTGGGGTTTTCAACCCCCCATGAAGGCTCAAATGGCATAATTCCTCCATGGGTAGCTTTCACTGAGTAAGGCCTTGTTGTTTTATAACACAAGTATTCCAACAGAGGATGAACACCTTCAGTAATCACTCACACAACCAGATCAAAGATCAACACACCAATATTTTGACGTGGCAAAACCCCTATAGGAAAACATCCATGACCCCAACCAACATGGTCACTCGGAGAAATTTATTAATGCAAAATAAAATGATTATAGAGAGATTTACAAGAGATTTTCTCACAATCGATCATCGACAAATGACCCTCCATGCTCTTTAAATAAATATCGTGGACCAATCGGGTGTTAAGCCACAGATGAATGTAGGCATTAAGATTGAGGAGAATATGAACCGTTGGATCACTCTATGTCGAGAACATATTGTGACTATCGAATTTCGTAACTACAAATTCATACTAATACATACTAAATAAACACACTAAGAAACACACTTTAATCTAACGATACATTAGACCAAGTTGAACTTAACTAACTCCTAAGTGTCGGAATATCCTAACATCCCCCTTTAAGAACAAATTGGGATAAGATTGAAGGATTTACAAAGATGACACAATAGGAGAAGGAAGGAGGCATTAGATCTTATCCGCTCTTAAGGACAACTTCCTGAACTCCTAACATAGATCGAAGTTTGGAAAACTTCACTTCTGTAAGAGACTTTATGAAAATGTCTACAACTTGATATTCTATAGGGAAAAAGAGCACTTTAGTAACTCAGTCATGAATGAGCTTTCTGATTAAGTGCATGTGTAGCTCGATGTGTTTGATCCACTAATGTTGAACTCGATCTTTGGTGAGGTTGATGGCACTCTAATTGTCGCACCAAAGGTTGGTCGGATGATACTATTGTTGATTAAGGTTGGTTGTCATTGATGTCAACCCTTGAAGAAAGCCCCATAGCACAAGGTTTGGGTAATGGACCCAAGATTGTTTGATGTAAATATGACTCATTATTGTCTTGTCATGGTTGATAAGAAGTAAAATTGGATGAACTCCAAAGTGGTCCCCTTATGGTGAAATCCCTCATGGGAAGACGTTTTGCGGAGTGAGAGAACCCATGCTTAATGGTGGAATAATGAGATGAAGTACAGTGAATTTATCAGTTAAACTATCCTAGATGCATATTTCTTGTCACGCCATTTCTGGTGGTATGTGGAACGTCACATAACTCCTCACGGTTAGAGAGTTATGGCCATGTGAAGTTGGAGAACCCAGGTTTGGGTAATGGACCCAAGTTTGTTTGATGGATAACGATATGAGTTTTGATATATTTGTAGGTAATACTATTCTATATGGATAGTACATGTCATGCCATTTATGGTGGTATGTCTAACATCACATAACTCCTCACGGTTTAAGAGTTACGTCCTTACGAAGTTGGACGACCCTCAAATGTTAGCTTGAAGCCCCAAAAGATCAAAGTAGTCAAAGTGGTTTAAGAGATTTTAGAAGGTAAATAATAAATTTAAGTGGTGAGTGTACTATAATTCAAAGTGAATACAAAATAAATTATTTAAATAATAAATTTAATGGAGAAATTAGAAGTGGGTTAACCCTAAAATAAGGAAAGTGGACAAAGTGACCTAGAAGATGTTTTTAAGGAAGCTACTTGGAGAGTATAAATAAGAGGCAAGGCTCTCTCATTTGAATCACACTTGAGAATATTGAATACCTATAGGTTTCTAAGGTAACCAAAGGATATGTAAGCCTAATTTCTGAGGAAAGTGAAGAAAAGAGGGTCAGAATTCAAGGAAAGATAAATTCTTTTGATGATGTTTTCTAAGGTATGGTTTTCTCAGGTCTTCTCACCATTTTCGCAATAACGATTTTTCTAGAATGATTCAGACCATGAAATTTCTATTCCATTGATGACACATATCCAAGTATATGTGGTAAAAAATTCATCTTTTAGTTCATTGTATTTTTGGAGTTACACTCCATGGAAAATAGGGTTTGTGGTCAGTCCTGAAACTAGTCAAAAAAAGGTGTTTCGGGTAAAAATGTCATAACTTATTCATAAAAAATACAAATTCAGTGAGACCAAATGTTTTGGTTAGAGTACAGTATTTAGTATTTTGTGTAACATTTTCATATCAATTCAACAAATATTTCGTGCAAGGCACGCTCTACAATGTCGCTCTCTAGAATAAGCCAGAATTCAGCAAGGTGTGTCATTTTTGTTATAACTCCATTTCTGAGAGGTTCCAAGTAGTGACACCTATAGTAATTGTATAAAACACACTGAAGAACATTGTGTATCAGTTTCATATCTTTATTCATTACAAGTACAAAGTTATGATTATTTCAAGTTAGAGTTGTTGACTAATCCAAAACTAGTCTTGTGAGACTAAATAAACGTTTGATGAAAATGTTAGTCTCTTGTTGTTAAAGTTAAGGAAGGTTTGCAGGTATCTGATCATATACACCAGGTATATTATAGAGTTACAAATCATATTGTGATGATGAAATTGATGAGGGCTTTTGGTTGAGGTACAAGTTGGGTACATGGTTGAGACAAGTAGTTGATGAGTTGGCACATACATGAGGTGTATAGTTGATGATGTTGGTACATATTGATGAGTCATAGTCAATGAGTACTTGACACATGATTGGTACATACTTGGTACATGCTTGGTTGCACTTTTTTATGGTACAGGTTGATTACAGATTGTTTGGTACAGGTTGGTGCATGGTTGATGCACTTGTTTATGGTATAGGTTGAGGTACAAGTTGATGCATGGTTGATGCATGGTTCAGTTTTATTGGTACAAGTTTACAACGGTATATATCACAGTGATAGTGTGACAATGGTTCCATCATTCTACTTCTACTTCAGTGCAGTTGGACGGGGCAAGGACAGGTGGTTGTAGTCAGAGAACATAGGGGGTTGTAGCCTCCTTCTGGTTGTAGCCAAAGAATTGGGGAGTTGGAGCTTCCCTCAGGTTGTAGCCTAAGAAACTAGGGGGTTGGATCCTCCTTCCAGTTGCAGCTGTAAAACAAAGGAAGTTGGTGCTTCCAATGAATGTAATTCTTCAAGACATGTAATAAAAAGCATTATGTGGTTTTCTCCCGATTTGGGTTTCCATGTAAAACATTGGTGTATTGTGTATGTGAATGATTGTTCATTTCTTATTGCTCATTATTGGATAATAATTCTACATTGATATAACACTTGGATTATTTGGAGAAAAAGGATTATAATTACGCTATCACTGATTCACCCCCCCTCTCAGTAATCCAACAGTTGGTATAAGAGCAGGTTCCTTCATAAATCAGTTTAACCATTGAAAGGTAGATCATGGAGAGTACCAACTCATATAAAAATGGAATACCACACTTTGATGGACAAAAGTATGTTTTTTGGAGCATAAGGATGAAGACATATATACAAGCATAGGGGTTTGAAATTTGACAATCAATTGTAGATGGATACACAGTACCAGCAGTTCCACCAACAAATGACAAAGCTGTGAAACTTGGTAAGAATAATTCCAAAGCTACAAATGCACTTTTGAATGGTCTCAGTGAAACAGTATTCACAAAAGTTTCACATTGTAAATCCGCCAAAGAGATTTGGGACAAGCTTCGAAATATTTATGAAGGAGATACAAAAGTCAAAGCAACAAAACTTCAAACTTACAGAGGTCAATTCGAACAACTAAAAATAAAGGAAGATGAGAATATTGAAACCTACTTCTTAAGAGTTGACAAAATAGTGAATGCAATCATAGAATTGGGAGAAGAAATCAAAGAATCTGTAATTGTTCAGAAGGTACTAAGATCTCTTCCTATGAGATTCAACCTTAAGATATTAGCACTAGAAGAAAGATCAAATATGAACTCAATAAGCATGGACGAACTACATGGAATATTCACAGCATATGAAATGAGAATTGAAGAGGAAAATCCAGATGTAAAAGAAGCAGCCTTCAAAGCATCCAAAATATCAAAGCAAAAGAAAAAGGAACAATAAGAATATAGCAGTAACAACGACGTCTTGGGAGATGATGAAGAAGTGACCAACTTCATCAAAAGACTGAACAAGGGAACCAATGGTAGGAATAGAGGTAAGCTTCATTTAATTTGTTTTAATTGTGATGGTATTGGTCATTTTTCTAACAAATGTCCTCATAAGAAAAAGAGAAATGATGAAAGTTACTCAAAAGGCAAACACGCATATAAGGGAAAAAGAACTACAAAGAAAGATTTCAAAAAAAGATTATGCATCAAATAATACATCTCATCATTAGATGAAGATTAAATCAGTGACAGTGAGACATGAAGAGTTATATTCATGGCAGTAAAAGATTTTGACAAAGAAGACTCCGAAGAAGAATATGAAGAAGCCAAAGAAGGATATGAAGAAGTCGAAGACGAAATTGAAGAGGCAGAAGTTAACTATCGAGAAGAATTAATGTGTGCCATAGAAGTTATTGGAAGAGAAAATAAGAAAAACAAGAAACTACAAGTAGAATTAGAAAAGAAAAATGACGCTCAGGAAGTAGAACAAATGATCACAAGATTGAAGGTTCAAATAGAACAAGATAAAAGAATTGAAGAAGCACTCAAAGAACAACTAGAAGAAAATGACAAGATCATTGGAAACTTAGAAGCATAGATTGTCACACTAAGAAATGATATTCAAAAGAAAAATATGCAGAATAGCTCAAAAGTTATGGATGACATTATCAACAGTCAAAAATATCAGCTTGACAAGTCTGGACTTGGATGCAATTAGACAGAAAAGGGATCAAGCTCCAAAACAACAGAGCAAGAAACAAATGCAAAAAGCTATGCAAAAACAATCAAAGGGGATAGGAATATATACAAGGAATATTACAAGGACACTCTTCCACCGAGAAGATTCAGATTTCAGAATCAACAGACAGATAGACCTCAAGAAGAAGAAGGATTCATAAGAGCATCTTCTTTCAAAAGATCTTCAACTCCCAGGTATCAAACTATATTTTTTGGTTTATGTTATGCATGTAATAATTTTGGACATAAAGTTGTGAATTGTGGAACTAACAACAGGAACAATAACAACTTTGAGAGTCATACAGAAAGGGGTTACTCAAGAAGACCTAGTGAAACACAAAGAAGAAGTTACAACAGGTTTGAATCTTTGAGCACTGAAGTGGAATGTTACAAATGTAATAATTTTGGACACATGGCCAAAGATTGCAAAATGACAGTCCCTCCTAAAGAACCTCAACAAAATAACAACAATCACAAACAAGAACCTCAGAAAATGACATGGATAAGAAAGCAAGATCAATATAGCAATGAAGAATGCACAGTCGCTCTACAAACTAAGCAGAAGAAACACGGTTGGTATGTTGACAGTGGGTGTTCAAAACACATGACAGGTGATAGAGACAAATTTCTTACATTGTGAAAGGAAAGAAATAGATCAGTCTCCTTCGGAAATGATAATTCAGCCAAAATCATTGGAGAAGGCACGGTCTGAATTGGGAACAAGAATAAAAAGGCACAAAATATTCTACTGGTAGAACATATGAAACATAATCTTCTAAGTGTGAGTCAAATATGTGACCAAGGTCATAAAGTTACTTTCAATTCACAAAAGTGTGAGATAAGAAGAGAAGGTTCAGGGAAATTGGTCAGTACAGCTGCAAGAACTTCAAACAACATATATGTGTTAAGTGAAATTGGAAATGAAAAGTTTTATCTAGGAAAGGAAGATGAAAGTTGGCCATGGCACAGAAGAATGGGTCACATGAATTTTGATAACCTTGTCAAAGTCAACAAAAGAGAAGCAGTCAGAGAAATGCCCCAGATCATGAAACCAACCAACACTTTATGCAAGCATTGTCAACAAGGAAAGCAAATAAATACCAGGTTCAAATCAAAGGAATATTCAACAACAAGACCACTGGAAATTGTGCATATTGATCTAGTTGGACCAACTACAACAAAGGGATTAAAAGGTGAGAGATACTTTATGTTATTAGTTGATGATTATACAAGAATGACTGCAGTTTGTTTTCTCAAGAATAAGTCAGAAGCTTTTGAAAACTTCAAGATCTACAAGGAAATGGTTGAAAATGAGATGGATTCAAGAATCAAATGCTTGAGATCTGATAATGGAGGAGAGTTCAGTTCAAAGGAATTTATGGACTACTGCAGCAGTCATGGAATAAAAAGACAATTCTTCATTGCTAGGACACCTAGAACAGGACAGTACAGGAAATGGTTCGAACAATGCTAATGGATTCCAAATTGACAGATATATTTTGGACACAGGCAGTGCATATAGCATTTCACATTCAAAATAGAGTAATGCTCAGAAACAACACTGATAAAACTCCCTACAAGTTATGGAAAGGAAGACCAACAAATGTGAAGCACTTCAGATGTTTTGGAAGCAAATGTTACATCAAAAGAGAAGATGGAAGAATGGGAAAGTTTCACTCTCGTGTGGACAAAGGAGTACTTGTTGGTTACTCAAGTACAAGGAAAGCATACAAGTGTTATAATCTAAGATTGAACAAAGTTGTGGAAAACATCAACGTAACAATTGATGAAACAGGCGGACCAGAATCAAAGAAAGAAGAAAACAAATCAATGGAACAACTTTTCGAAGAAGAAGAAGCAGAAGATGATGTAGAAGAGGAAGATGAAGATGAAGAGAATACGACAGAAACAAAAGAGAAAGTTAGCAAGTATCTCCAAAGACACCTATCAAACGAGTACAGAAGAATCATCCTTCAGATCAGATTATTGGAAACAAAGATGCAAGAGTTGAGACTAGAAGAAAAATACATTCACCAGGACAAACACACCTAGCACTCTTATCTACAATTGAACCAAACTGTTTTGAAGAATCCAACAAGGATGAATTTTTTAATAAGGCCATGAATGAAGAATTGGATCAAATAGAGAAAAATGACACTTGGGAACTGGTTCCAAGACCAAAGAATAAGAATGTGATCGTCACAAAATGGGTTTTCGGGAATAAATTAAATGAAGATGGACAAGTTACAAAGAAAAAATCTAGATTGGTATGTAAAGGATATGCACAGATTGAAGGAATCGACTTTGAAGAGACATTTTCCCCAGTTGCCAGAATGGCAGCAATCCAGTTGCTTTTAGCCTATGCATGCTCCAAAAATGTTAAAGTATATCATATGGATGTAAAATCATCTTTTCTGAATGGGGAACTTGAAGAAGAAGTCTACATTGAACAACCAGAAGGATTTCAATTGTCAGAGAATGCAAATTATGTGTGTAAATTAAAGAAGGCCTTGTATGGTGTAAAACAGGCTCCTAGAGCATGGTACTCTAGACTGGATAAGTATCTACAACAGGCAAGGTTCAGAAAAGGAAGTGCAGACAACAACCTCTACATCAAGGTAAGTGAAGGTAATATTTTATTAATTGAAGTTTATGTTGATGATATTATTTTTGGTAGTGACGATGACAGGTTAAGCCAGAAATTTGCAAAAGATATGCAG
>ML798234.1:104330-121340 GCA_009831015.1 Picea engelmannii | reverse complement strand
ATGTTCCCTTCAAGGTTTCAACAAAATAATATTTCTAGCAACAAAATAGCAAATTCATCATTTACATCAACAAAATACCATAGAATTGTAGAAAATTACTTACTTTATCCATGAAACCAAGAGAATAAAGCCTACTTGCAGAAGTATCCATCCAAAATCATCAAAATCATCCACAAGAGACCATTTACAAGCATAACACATGAGAGAGAGAGACCAAGAAGGCTGAAATAACAAAAATGATAGAAGTATTACCCCACAAATGATGAGGAATCGTGATGAAAATGAAAAAGGCTAGTGACAGCCTAACGTAATTTGTCCACAAACATAAAATAACATTGATTCAGGTGGGGCCGACCCCTCATTTAACACTTTACAAAATGCTAAATGCCAAAATACATCATAAATGAGCCACATGTGTGAGACGTCGAGCCCTCGTAGGGAAGGAAGAGGCCTCCAAATGCCATGTGTCGCCAATCAAGAGAGAAGTGGGAGAAAGTGATGTCTCTCCTCACCCAAATTCATGCCAACCATCACCAGTACTCTAGGTATCTACCAAATCCTAGCTCCATCAAACCCTAAAAGATGACATCATCATCAAAATAGGGCCAACGTCTAGGATCTAGGTGTTGCGTCCAAGCTGGAGGTGTTGCGTTCAGGCTGGAGGGAGATGCATCTTGTCTCTACAAGGTATCTGGCTATCTATTGTTGCAACATCCATGATCCTTGTGAAGAATAAGCTCTGGGGTACTCTGCCCAACCTATGGGATTCCAACCCATTTGTGTGCCATCGTGACTGAATCTGCTCAAACCAAGCCCATATTTCCATCATCCAAGGTTTTGAGAATGTGAGAGAATATGTCTAAGGGTGGTCAGTCACTGGATGACTTAGTGCTCTGCATCACACATGTCAAAGTTCTGCAATAAAGGCACATCCTCCTGGGTACAAGCTCAGGACGTCCCTCAAAGAACCATGTCAGGACACTCCAAAACACAACAGAGTATAAGACAGAGTTAGCCAATTTTCACAAGCAATGTTAGTCCTTAAAACATGTAAAGTAAATTATTACTTAAGATATAATCCATGTAAAAAATTCACCTCGGTATCCCCTTCAAGCATCGCACTAGTGCAAGACCTCATGTGAGTTGGCAAGTTTAAGTATGGGAGGGCCTTCATCCAACCCTATTAGGTGTGCCCACCTAGATAGGAAATCAAATACCCAGGTAGAGGGATATGTACGAAAGGAAGTAGAAATAAAGAAACCCTTCAAAAGTAAGTATGATAGCGATGTGGATCAAGGATTACTTGATGGCTTATGGTGTCATTAAATTCGTTTTTATGAGCACCTTTGTAGAGGGAGTGATTACTTGCTTGAGATATCCTTTCCTTAGTACTTTTTTCATTATGAACCCCTTAATTTTCCTTTTGATACCCAATTATCATTTGCAAGTCCCCTTTATAAGGTTTCAATCTTCATTCATTCTTTTTTTATTAGGATTTTTTCGTTTATAATTTGGTGCATTCAGTCGTATCCGCACAAAGGATATTACCATTAGAGGGGGTAGAACTCAAGCTGGCCTAAGGCTTTTATGGTGGCCTTTATAATTTAGCAATACATGTATAGAGAAACTACATCAACCTCTGGGCCATCAACCCCTTCTTATCATGAGAGAGTGGACCATGACCCTTACCAAATATTATTGCACTATGAGAGGGCTCTGGGATGGAAAGTGTTAAGTATGGTGGGTAATAGAACATTACCCTCATGAGGCCCTTCTAGTGGTACCCTTTTTCCCTAAACGATGACAACATGGGACTAGGGCACAAAATCTAACCACCAAGATGAAACAAGGCAACTAACACAATTTCTCGAGTTAGTGATTCGTTTTACAACTTCAACCAAAGATCCTCATCAACATGCCCAAAAAATTAAGCACAAAACTTCACATGAAAGGACTAACATACCTTATGGTGATGTTGGTTTACCATCTCCCATACACTGGGCTACTTGGATGTGATGAGCCTTGGTTGAAATGTAGTTGTAAAGGATAATGAGGGGGCCTGCTAGGCTGCCATATGTCGACATGTTGATCATCATCATGGTCGGAATCATTGTCTCCATTGCAGGCCAAGAGACATGATCTCCTCTAGCTACCCCTAGGCATGTGGGGGGTAACAAATCCTAGCAATCTCTGACATGGGGAAAGAACTTAAGGAGCGTGAAGGTGACCTTCTCACTGTTGGAAAATTTAACTCTCTACTAGATTTAACCATTTCTCCAAAGCATATACATCTATATTTCCCTCAAACAAAGGAATGGAAAATTGTGTACCTTCAAGGATGTTATAACTCCAAAGTGACTGCTTGTTGAAGGTACCTCCATTGATGTTGGGAGTCACGAAAGGATCTTGATGAAATTATCCATATTCATATTGTTCCTCTGTAACCTAAGGGATTTCTCAAGCGAGATCTTGACAGGATCTCCTTATCTTTATTTTCTTTTGTCATGGGAGGTTGCTTGGATCGATGAGGAAAGTCTTCACTAGGATTAGTCATAATTTGTGGAAATTTTTGGAGATAAATTGTGTAAATAGTTTTGAAATGTCCAACATTTCAAGTGGACACTCCACCCATCATCAGGGACAAAAGAAGATAAGTGATTAGAAAAGAGTATGTTAAAGGGTAGGTATAGAGGGATAAATTCAAGAAATAGTTGTTGGAAAATAACCATTGTGAATAAAATTAAGGATTAAAAATTAAAATTTTAAATATAATTAAAACCATTGGGAATGTTGTATTGAAGAAATTATTGATGGAGAGAGGATATGAGAAAAAATATTAGTGAGAAAGGGAACAGGAAATTAGGAGGTGCAAATTAATAACAATGTAAACTAAAAGGAAATATAAGTAGACGAGATTAAACCATAGAATGATAGCGAGGATAATGATAGTGAGGACACAAACCACAACCGGATCAACAAGTTTTCTATTGTTGAACACTCCTTCAAATCTAATCACCTTATTTTCTTTGACCAAACCAAAATTCTAGCCTCAACACCTTATTACTCCTCTAGTATCATTTGAGAATCATTTGAAACTGAAAAACACCCCAATAACTTCAATCGAGAAGATGGATACAAGCTTAACTAGTCTTGGAAACCCCTCATTCAATACCTAGATCATTAAGTATTTTTGGATTTATTTTAATATTATGTATCTGTATTCTATCCTCAAGTGTCAATCCTTTTCTCATACATTAAGTTTGTTATTTCTCATTTAACACTTGATTTTATCTAAGCATGCCTCTCCTTATACTCACTCATTATTTTCTTCTATTCTTTTTAATATTTTTTTCTATACCTTACTTGTATATATTCATTGTTTGATTATCATTATCCTCAATGTCATTCTATGGTTTAATCTTCTCTACTTCTAATGCCTTTTAGTTTAAATTCTCTTGAATTTATACCGCCCAATTTATTATTCCCTTTCTCACTAATCAATCTTCTCATATCATTTGTCCATCAATAATTGCTTTAATATAGCATTCCCAATTATTTTAATTAAATTTCAAATTTTTAATTTAATTTTATTCACAATAGTCCTTTTCCAACACCTATGTCCTGAATTTAACCCTCTATATCTACCCTTCAACATACTCTTTTCTGATCACTTTGCTTCTCTTATCCCTGATGATGGGTGGAGTATCCACTCGAAACATTGGACGTTTCAAAACTATTTACACAATTTATCTCTAGAAAGTTCTACAAATTACAACAAACTATGAAAAAATACACACTCAGATAGATTTAGTTAATTTGAGGCCCAACTCCTTGTACCTTGACCTTGTTGGGGTCATGTACAATAAAACAACAAAGAGCAGATTTCTTTGATACTAGAGATATAGATTATGTTTAGAATGAAATGAACATAGAAAAAATGGATGAAATAACACAGAGATATTGCAAAGAGCATAGTAATACTGAGAAACCCAACTTTGTCAATGAATGAAATAGTGAAAACATTGCAATATGCAAAGTTTCATGCCCACACAGTCTACTTGGGGATCCAACACGACTTGGTGCACCCAAGTCGCCCAACACTTGAGGGTTGTACGACACCGCAGATTTTCCAACTCGACGGCTAAACCAAACCAAGGGTACTCTATCCAAACTATGCCTCTTTCATTCAAGATCTGCCCATATCTACGCCTTGACCTACTTGATTTAAGCCTTCGTGCTCAACTCTTGGTAGCCAAGGTTCCCACACAACCAAGCACTTCATTACACTTGCATTATTTACATCATATATAGTTAACATTTATATGCTTAGCCAAAAATGAAACCAAGAACATCATACACATGAGAAAGAGACAAGTATGGTTTAGCTAGCATCAATGGTGCATAACACCGATACAAAAATTCATATTATACAATATGTTACAACATGTGCAATACAACGCATGATACAAGAAATGAGCACTTGGGTCATGCACAAGACTCAGTTTTTCCAAGTCCCCTGACTTGCTTGCATGCTACCTCACGTCCTCTTCGCATCGTCGCAACCATTCTCATCTCACGTCTTCGCTGCAAGACTTCTCACTGTTGTGTTCATTGTCTAACTCCAAGATCACCAAGCCAACATAATTCAAACCAAACAAAAATCACCCCAAACAATATCTACTCTAGCTCCTCAAGGTGGCACAAGTTGTCTTATATGGAGCAACTTGGCCCCTTGGGAGGAGCGCACCTCTTTTTCCAAACTCACCTTAGACATCTTGTGTTGTTCTTTCCCAACTGTGTAGTGTTGTGTATTAACTCCAACTCACTCCCTTATATATGCATCATCTCCCACAAATGAACCATAGCATCTATCGGGGCCGACGTGACAGTTCCATGTGTCGTGCCCTTTCACAAGGTCAAGCCGACCTCAAGTGTGGGAAAGTTTGGGTGACTTGCCTAGCCGACTCACCGAGGTCCCACTCTATTGTTCGGGCGACCCCCGATCCAAATTTGTCCATCTATCCAACTCCCCATGCTTTTGATCGACACCCACTACTCATCCAATTGACCCATCTCTTGGGTGTGAATGTCCCTTAGGTGTGTCGAGTCGAATCACCTAAGCACACCCTCCCTTGCCTTAGCTGACTTGTCTTTTGGTGATGCACCTAGTCTTTCCCACAACTTCTTTCCAAACCACTCGACCAGTTGCTTCCATCACAATGTGTCCACACCCTGCACTTAGTGTCTATGTCACGTATCGTTTGAGTCGATCTGTGTTGCATCACATTCTCAAGGTGTCCCGACTCACCCGATATATGAAGACATCATATCTTTGTGTGTGTTGAGTGTCCTTCCTGCTCAGATGATTTGCAGTGTGAAGGTGTGTGCCTGAGGGATTACATCCTCCCCCACTCCAAGTTGTTGTTGCCCCCCGACAACATCCACAAAAATATGTGATCTCCAAGTCTCTACCTAAACTTGTGCCACCATCGCAACTTCAGTACTGGAAACCCCAAGTTTCATGTTGATTGGAAACCCCAAATTTCAATCAAAATGGAAACCCCAAGTTTCCCTACGAAGTGGAAACCACAAATTTTCACAACACTTGTGACCATCTGCAACATTATGCAACCATCCACACTGCCCTCTACCCGAATTTGTGTTTGACCAAATCTTCCTACTACATTGGAAGGACATCTCCTTCCCAACTTTTTTTGCACTACCCAAGCTGCCACTACCCTACTTTGATGATCACACTCTGCTCTGTTTTTTTTGCCTCCACTATTGAAACCTCAATCAGACCATGAAAATTTCTAAGTGTTGAACATTAGCAACCTCTTGTTGCACCCATAATTTAACCATTTCTTCCATGTCTTTGTACATTACGCATCCCAATTCCTCCACTGGTTGAGTAGCTAATCCAACCATCATGTACAAGTCCTGAGATGTACATCCCCATGACGAAACTTAGTCTTTTATGTCTACATCACCATCACTTCATCCAACTCCAAAGAACAAGGCAAGTGTCTCCCCTTGCCCTACTACTGCTACCATCATCCAACCTTCGTTAAGAAGATATTTTACAATATCCAAGTGTTGTGTATCCAAACCTACTATATGCTTTGGTTCATCCAGTCAACAATATCGATTCAAGATAAGGTCGTACCTCACCCTACTGCACTCGAAGTCACTCCAAGGTGAAGTCATATGTGGCAAATTGAATCCATTTTCCAACTCATGGCACATTTATCCAATCTACTTGATTTTCACATAGTCCATTCCATATCCAATTATGTGAAGAATCAAGGAAGTCATCATGCATCACACATCCAACCAACTATGCCCTTGCGACTCAATCTGCGATCGAATCCACAAGTCTAGCTTTGTTGGTTGAATCCTCCTACATTCTCCATCTGCATTCTTGAACATGAAATGTCCCAAGAAACATACATCCAAACTAGCATCGCACCATTACTTCACTCAATCATGCTACTCCTCCTTTCTCCCCATGCCTTGAGATGATTGAACCCTCTCAACCATGTTGTCCAAGACAATGGGTGTGTGCATTCCTAAGTGCTCTTTTCATACTGCAATCTAGGTTGTCTGCATAATTTTCCAATTTTCGGACTTCACCATCTACGTTTCTATGAAAACTATTGTCACTTCCTCCCATCATTGCACCCAACTCATCCCACATCAAATTTATCTGAAAATTCAAGGAAATCACCAAACATCTACCACATGTGAGACCAACCAAATCCACTGTCGCACTCATCCCACAAATTGTAGGATCCCTGGACCACCTCATCATTGCCACAACCGTGCCCTCCATGGCACCATGGTTTGCTGACAAGTATGCCCAAGTCAAGTGTGAAATCAGCTTCATCGGTCAATATCCCATCCTCTCCATCACATGTCTATGAAATACTTTAAGTGCAAAAATCTCGCACATCCAACAGTCATCACCACACTACTACTTCATTCATGTTGCATTCTAACCTATCTGTGTGATCCTCTGATCTATATAAGTCAACAACTGCTTCATAGGTGTCTCAACATACTATCCAAAGTGCTCCAAGGAAAACGAGTCATCATAGTTGGCATTCGTCTCTTGGAATGAACCAACTTGCTTCTGCCTAAGTCATTTCATCCTTTGGATTTTTGTTGTGATGATCAAGTCAACACATGATGACTCAATAAAACTGACTATAGCACCCATGCTCCAAGGCACCTCATCCATCCTCTCAAACAAGGCACAAGTCTTATTGTCTTCTTTGTCACAGCAAGCCCTCCAACACACCTCATAAAATAGCTAGGAAACACTCAAACTCATCCCCATATCTACAACCAAATATACCTAAGTCCACCTCTGAACTTTCCCAAAAAAATCATTCCATGTTCTCATTTGCATCACCCACACTATGGTGCTCCAAATTGTTCTATGACTCCAATGAAGATTGTAGCACTTGGAACTCCCCCAAGTCTACGGTGGAATTATGCCGCACTTGTCTTCCACCAAGTCTCCCCATATCCCTCCAAAGAACCCATCATAACAACTCAAATCTTGCAAAGAAATCGAAACAATCAGGCTCATTCATGTCATCTCCAACAACCCCACGGTTCAAGTCATCATGTTATCACAGGTCTGAAACTCACCCCAAACCACTAAGTTTGATTGTGAAAAAAACCTCCTTGTTATTGCTCAAGATTAAGTTCATCCCCATACAAAATACAACTAAGTCACAAACAATGGTGTGTCCAAGTCACCCAACCTCAACTGAACTCTTTTTCTGCACCTTGGTTATCTTCATCACCAAGGTGCCAAGCTCCACGACACACCCTATCACATCAACATATCATTGCAAACCAAGGTTTGCAACAACATGACCCAACAATTGTGTATGGTGAAGCTCAACATAGACATGTCTCGGAAATGTGCATCCAAATTGTTTGTGCCAAGTCTCCAAATTAGCTCTACGATATGCAAAACTTTGTCTACGCCCTTGTCTTTAGGCAACCAACCGAACCCATCTTCGCTACCCTGTCATCTTCGTGCCATGATTGCTTCTGCATCAAGGCACCATGCACACACCACCTAACTGCTAATTCATACTGCTACTAACTATCTTGCATAACTTTGCAAAGAGTCACCTCATTTGAAGGTTGTGGTCGACCTCACTCGCCCAACAACCTAGATTGACCCAACTATTGTTCCTAGTGATGCACGACATGAAGGTGGCATGGTGAAAATATTCCCGGCTAACTTCCTTGTAACTCAAATTGTGCTCTGATACCAACGGTCACGCCCCCACATTTTTCTCGGGGAACCAACACGAATTGGCACACCCAAGTCACCCGACACTACAGGGTTGTGCAACATTGTGATGTTTCCAACTGGGCATTTGAACAAAACTAAGGGTACTATGTCCAGACTATGTCTCTTTCACTCAAGGTATACCCATATCTACGCCTTACGCTACTTGGGTCAAGCCTCTATGCTTAATTCTTGGGAGCTAAGTCACCCACCCAACTAAGAACTTGATTACACTTGCATTATTTACATCATGTATAGTTAGCAGTTCTATACTTATCCAAAAATGGAACCAAGAACATCATACACATGAGAAAGAGACAAATATGGTTGGGTGGCACCAATGGTGCCTAACACCAATACAAAACTTTTTATTATACATGATGTTACAACATGTGCAATACAATGCATGATACAAGAACTGAGCACTTGGCTCATACATAAGACTCAATTTTGCTAAGTCACCTGACTTACCTCCATGTTGCCTCACATCCTCTTCACACCGTCGCAACCAACCAAGCTCATCTCATGTCTTCATCACAAGACTTCTCACTATTGCGCACATTATCCAACTCTAAGATCACCAAACGAGGATAAGTTGGCCCAATGATAACTTGCCCCAAACACTATCTACTCCAACTCCTGGAGGAGACACAAGTCATCCTAGATGGAGCGACTTGTCCCCTTGGGCGGAGCATGCCTCTCTACCCAAACTTGCCTCATACGTCTTGTGTTGTGCTTGATCAAGTGTGTTGTGTTGTGTCTTATCTCCAACTCACGCCCTTATATATACACTAACTCCCATAATTGAACCATCCTGTATATTGGGGCCAAGGTGACCATTCCATGTGTCGCGCCCTTTCACAAGGTTGAGTTGACTTCAAGTGTGGGCATGTTCGAGCAACTCGTCGAGCATCTCAATCTACCATCTAGTCGACCCCCATGTCCACATATATCCATCTAGCTAACTCCCCAAGCTTTCGACTGGGGTCTTGGGTGTGTGCATCCCCTAGGTGTGTCGAGCCGATTCACCTAAGTGCGTCATCCCTTGCCTTAACCGACTTGTCTTTCGGTAATGCGCTTGGTCTTGCCCACAACTTCTTGCCAAACCATTCGACCGGTTTCTTCCATCATACGACGTCTACGCCCTACACTTAGCGTCTGTGTCACGTATCGTTTGAGTTAATCCTTGGTGCGTCACACTCCTAGGTTGTCCCGACTCACCCGATATATGAAGACATTGCATATTTGTGTGTGTGGAGCATCCTATCTACCTGACTAATCTATAGTGTAAAGGTACGTGCCCGAGGCCTTACATAAAGCAATACAAACTTGATAAAATGGTGGTAGCTCATCTTTGAGAAGAAATATGTCTACTAATTTGTTAAAAAGGCCATTATAAGAGGCTAAAATTTCCTTTTAACATAAATTCTAAAACCATAAGATCCAAAATGCTAACCTTGAGAGATGATGTGGTAAAAGGAGTGTGACCTCTTAGGAGCCTAGTTGATATGTTAACTTCCCAATGATGAAACGTTTTCACATGAACTCCGATCTCTATTTGTTCAGCTGACCTCACAATCCAAGACTTGTAGGCCATGTCAATTTCCAAAAAAGCATGGTAACTGCCCAAAAATGAGATAAATGTTCAAGGTCTACAAACTATTGTAAAATTGGCAAGTTGTAGGACCATTTCTAAGATGATGGTAGATTTTGGTGGTCTCCTAGATCAACAAAAAGGTAAATTGATTATCAAAGGAAACCACGAGACTTAATTAAGTTAGATCTATGTCAAAGGGTTGATGTGGCAAAGTAAATATGTTCCACATAGCATATCATGGACAAATATGATATCGCCATGCAACAAAAACAAATTTTAGTCAAGGGTGTCCCTTAAAAAGAACAATGAATATGTATTTTATGGGGAACAAGATTTGGTGTGTCTACATGAAGGTAATTAAATCTTTGAGTGGAAATCCCAAGGATTAAGCATTTATGTGTGCTACCAACTATCATTGTTATTAGGGTTCTTTCAAGTACTTAACTGGAGTGTGCAATGAAAGCATGGGGATGAGACTCCATAACCGCATCAAATGTTAATTCCTTCAACACACTAAAATAATCCCTTTGGTTATGAACATTGTTAATAATATGAGAATATCTCTTTGCTTAACAGCGCCATCAGAATACTTGTTAAAATTAAGATGAAGAATGTAATCCCTAATTTAGAACCTTACATGAATGAAACAAACAATTATCAAAGACATGACTTAAATAAAAAAAACATAAATTGGTGTGGATTTTGGAATAGCCTCCAAGCGAGATGTTACAATGTAAGCCCTAGGTTGATGTGATACCTTTCCACATTCTAATTAATATCGCTAAGAGGTGTTTATGCATTTTGTATGACAGTAATATTGTTAGAGTTGCTCATGTACTTTGTTGGGTATTTAGGGTATTGATATGGCACATAGGTGCTTATGTTATTGAGAGGTACTAATATTGCTTAGAGGTGTTTATATGCTTTGTGGGGTACTATATCACTTAGAGGTGCTTATGTGCTTTGTAGAGGACTAATATTACTTAGATGTACTTATATGCTTTGTGGGATGCTAATATTCCTTAGAGGATATTATGTGATTTGTGGGTACTAATATTGTTTATAAGTTCCTTTTGGTAAAGGACATTAATATTGTTTAGAGGGGTTTATTTTCTTTGTAGGTAGCTAGTCTTGCTTAAAAAAAGTATTAATGTGAAATGAAACAATAGTGTAAAAATACGCCACTATGCTAAAATTGATTGCAACATCATAGATAACAAGCACAAGACAAAGGCTATCTATAAGACCCTCACCTAGAGTGGCACTGGGCACCTACGCCAGATGATCACCTTAGTGGTTAGTGATGGGCACAGATGGACATATTGAATGATGATTCCTTAGACAAATTGGATGAGATTCGTTAGCTTGTTGGCAAGACACACCTTGATCATATGCCTTGGCCTATTGACAAGGCATACTTCCAATAGTTTGACACCTTGGCCCATTGGCAATGCGCACAACAAATGGAGTTGGGTGCCCTTGTGGAAAAATAGGGCACACCGCAAATAATGACAAGTTGGATGCACCAAAGAAGTTGGACAAGACTTGGATAGAGGTAAAGCAAGTTTCTACAAGTAGCTTCATCTACAAACATGCATTGACATGTCAAATGGAAAAGTTGGCTTAAGAAGGCTTGATGACTTGGTTGTCTAAACTTATATGGATCGACAAAGTTAGGTGGTCCACACTTGGGGGTTGCAATGGATTTTCGAGGTGCCTTCGGGCACAGGTTGCAACAAACCACAACCGTAGGGCACACTCCTTTGGGTATGAATTCACTAGGCCTACATCTTTCATATGCCTTGGACACACTTGGATGCACTTGGGCACAATTGGATAGACTCCGGCATATTAGGCATAGTCATGAGGACTCAAGATGCACTTGGGATTATTAGACCGATCGATACGAGTGGATGGAGTTGCCTTCAGACAAATTGATATGGATCAGACGTGTTGGCCCACTTAGGCGCATTTGGGGCCAATTGGGCATGGTCATACGGAAAAATTGGGCATATGGGATGATCTGAAAATAGAAGGTTGAATTGTTATGCTATGCAAGCACCCTCTACTTCATGAAAATAAACTTTACAGGACCTTGCTTCATGTGTTAAAACATGCCAGATAAATTATGTGCTAAGTTTTATGTATCTTCTTGTAAATGTTTATCTATGAGAAATTGTTCTTTTAAATGGTTAAATATGTGCTTTAAATGAAAACACAGCAACATAACTTGCAGCAAATAAACCATCAAACTCAGAACAATCACAACATGATAAAGGAGTTCACCCCCCTCCGGGCTACATCTCCTTGAGCCTCCATAATGGACTTGGCTCTCTGGGATTAATTAGTAAAAAGTTATTTTACAAGCTGTTTCTCAACTCCAATGGAAAAACAGACTGTACCATTGAGATCAGAACACATAAAAACCCCAAAAATGACTAATAAAACTCTGAAAACGGATCATGGCTCATCCGAGCCTGACCTCTTCTACATGTGGCCATAAGCTTCCCTGAGATTCTCTTTAGCAAAAACACCTGTAAAAGTCCTCAACAGCCTCTGAAACCTGTCCCAATGTGTTCAGAGCATAATAATTAGCTAAAAATGATTATTCAATCACAGAAAACAAACATAGGCTCACCAAACCATGTCCTCGATCAATGAGGGCTTCAAGCTCCCTAGAGCTTGTTGAAACTTCAATGGTGAAAAACTTGCAAAAGAAGTCTTCAAATGGCCTTGAAAACAGCACCAATGGATCCATCACGTCCAAAAACCCCTAGCTGGGCTTTTACGGCACCTCAATCGGCCAAAAGATGAAGAAGTTAGGCCTCCTCCATTTTCCTCCTTCAAGCTTTCTGAAACTGGTTCGCCAAAACGCACCTCTGTGTGCATGAACCAAGAACACGCTCCAAAATGCACGTTAAAACCTGGCCCCGTGCATAACCGAAAACCGATCCAAACTGTAAGACGGTTAGGGCGCCTTCAGCCCCCAACCGCCAAGCTCTCGGGCATATAGGAGTCATATGACCACGCATATAGGTAAAAAGTCTAAATGGTTACAAAACCGTTTTGAAACCAATTTCATAACCCCACGCGCAAAGAGACAGGGTGATATGCTAATTCATAAAACCACGGGCTAAATATTTTAACCCTGCGCACAAAACCTCCGTTTACAATGGTCATATGGTAAAGTAATGAAATCGTGGGTCGTTTACATATTCGCGCGCCATTTAACAAGGTTATGGTCATATATAAAGGCGTGCGACCAGGGCTGGGGCTAAGCCCCAGCCCGGACGCGCCCCATATAACATTTCAAAGCAATTTAAATATAATAAAACACATAAACCTTATAAGAATCACCGCATGGCGTGTTGGCAATGTGGAGTTTGCAAAGGCTTTGGTAAATGGGGAGGTCTGGGGTTCAATCCCCACGGACTCCACAAACTTTTGAACAAACCATTAAAACAACAACCAATAAAGGGGTGCCATGTGGCAGACCATGACTGGGCCACATGGCACCTTACCATTTGCCAAAAACAATGCCACGTGTCAAGATACCATTCGACCTCAACTGCCAACCAAAATCTGCCACGTCATCGTACGGATGTACGGTCAAGCCACGTCACCTCTGCCAAGTCAGCGTACGGTCATGCCACGTCAGCATTCGTACGGACTGCACAGTTAGCACTTTTTTTCCTGTTTGGCGATTCGAACAGATCGCTATATCTCTCGCTCCCGATGTCCATTTGAGATGAAATGAGTTGCGTTGGGTTCGTGACGACGAGGGCTACGCTCACGTCCGATTTGAGGTAATTCTGAGAACGTTGATTTTTTGGCTAAAATTTGACCCCTGGTCCAGATTTTGATCATGGGATGACCTAAGAGAGCTTGAGATTACCTAATAGATGGGATGACCTAGATGGGTTAGGGATGACTTGGGTGGAATTCACATAGTTTGGAATGACTCAATGAACCAATCACTGGAAAAATCAAGTCGACTCAATGAAACTTGGGTCCACCTTGGAATGGAATGAGTTTCACAAGGCAAGGTAAGCTCATATAAATAGATGGACGCCTCAAAGTGCTAAATATTCATTCAAGTAAGAGTTTCAAGTGTCGTTCAAGTGGTCTACAATTGTTAAGTTCAGGGTTATGTATCGCAAGTTGAATTGCATTGGCTAAGTGACAAGGAGACAAAAACATGACCTGTAGGAGGTAGGCTTGTGATTGATTCATGTGTTGGTTTATGCAAGGTTGGGTAGTCTTGGAAAAAGGTTGTTTTTCTTAGTTTCTTTTCACATTTATAATTGATCCGCAACCAGTTGGTTGCATTGCCCCATTGTATCATGTAACATTCTTTATATATAATAAGATGTTAGGCACCTAGCTTGGGTGTCACCCATTCATATGTGTTGTGTGTTATGGATACTTTATGTGTATTGAATGTTGTTGTTCCTTGCATATTGTTAATTAGCCAAGTTGCAATATTGTCTAAGTGTTGTATTGCTAGGATGTTTTAAGGTTGTGATAGGACACATGCCTAAGTGTTGATTGTTGGATGAACTAAATGTTTCAGACTTGGCTAGGCACCTAACTTGTTATAGCCTAAGGTGAAGTTATGGGAAGACCTAAGGTGAAGAGGCAGAGTCTAGTTGTAGTAGGCACAGGTTGGCTAAGCCACTGTGGTTGAGGCAAGGCAATGCCACACGAATGCAAGTGTTGGAACTCAAGTCATAGAAAAAAAAAATCCGAGCATACTGGAGGTCCATGACAATTGGTATTAGAGTATTTTTGTGATTGCAAACTTGACTTTGTCACAGTTTAGTGTGCTCTGTTGGACAAGTGAATGAACTTGAAACAGGGTAGCAAGTTTTGGGATGAGTTGTCCGGAACTTGGTTGAGTGATGTTGGTTGGTTTGCATGCACAAGATAGTTACAATGGGAAACATCCAAAGACACCAAGGATGAAGAACAAACTTGAAAACTAGGAGAAAATTGTCAATAATACGACAACTTCCCTTTTTAATCATGAAGAGAAGGTTAAAACTTTGGAAGAATAGATGGTATGCATGCGCAAAATCGTCAATACTATTGTGAACGAATGTCAAAATTAGGACGAAGACATGATGACTATAGGATTGAGCACTAACTTTGATGATCGGTTGAAGACAGTAGAGGACTTGTTGAACTCTGTTGTGGAATGGGTGAAGACCAAGAAAACACTATCAATGTGTTGAAACTAATCGTTGCCAATGGATAAATTTTGTTGATTCTTATGAGGATAAATATTAAAGATCTAGAACTGTATGATGGCACCCACAATGTCAACTTACTTGGTAACTTCTGTTGGGACATTGAGCGGTATTTGGAACATGGGAATGGAAGTTTGGACAAAGCCAAGGTGAACATTGTTGCAATGTTCTTGGTAGGTACCACGAAGATTTGGTGGAGAAACTAGAAATGAAATCGGTCTCTTTTCATCTTTTGGTTATGTTTATGAATGCATTTAAGTGTAATGTTGTTTCTCTAGTGTTGGCTAATAATTCTCTTGGATTATTCTTGAACAAACCCTTGTTGTCAAATCTCTTGGAAGGTATCTACTAGAGAACCTTCCCTTGATTCATCCCTTAACATTTTAGGAGGATCTCTTGGGGTTAGTAGTGGAAAACCCCTAGGTATCACCCTAAAATAATAGACACATTTCTCTCCAAAGAGATCTTTAATTGACCCCATATGCCCCCCAAAAAGAGTAGGAAGTAGTCTTTTCTCCCAATAGTCAATCATTAATGTTGAAAACTACTCTCTTTAACTATTTTAGGGTTAAATTTAGGGTTTTATTGCAACAAATTTTCATTTCCAACCATAAAGACTAAGACATTTTAGTATTTAGGCATACTATTGACCTAATATACATTGTTGAAACCCTAATTTATATTTTTGAAGTGTTATAACAACCATCTAGGGAAAAATTTCTAGGGTTTTAAGGTTGTTTATTACACTTTAATTTTTATAATTTTGTTAGAAATTAAAACCATAATTTAGCTCATTGTTTAGTGCACTTTATTCATTGAATTATGGCATGTTAAAGGGATATTTTATTTGCTACTATAATAGTTTTCCTTATTGTTGTAATAACTTACTTTATTGTTGTAATTTATTATCTTTTTCATTTGTTTTATAACAGCCTGAGACTTTTTCTTCATTTTTAGTGTTCGGGGATCCTCTTGAGCCTATACTTTACTTGGAAAACCTCTTGAAGGTCCTTAATTTTTTATGGAGAAGCGGTTCATTGCTCTCAGAACCTTAGGGAAAGCATCTAGAAGGATTAGTTATGGATTTTATCTTTTGCTAGCTACAACACCTATGGGCCTTTATCCCCTTATTCCCATGAAATGAGGTATAAGCCCTTCTTGGGGTCAATAACCCTGAAAAACCCAAAACATGAGGAAACTAAAGGGAAGAGGAGTGGAAAGTGGTAAGTATGTGCAGGAATGGTACGATTACCCTTCAAGGAGACCCCCTAGTAAAAACCCTTTTCCCAAGGGTGATCCACTAACTAGGAAACCATGTCAACCGCCAAGGTGAAATGAGGCAAAAGGTATAATTTCCATGTAAAAAATTTCATAATCAAGAAAGGACTCTTTTCAACATGTTCAAATGCTTCAATTATTAAAATGGCACTTACCACGAGACCAAACTTATTACCTCGTGAAGAAAGACCCGTTGTCCCTTCCTGGCCATCCTGGTGTGGTGGATGTTGTTGTTGTTGATGAAGGGTGATGTGTGATGAAAGGAGGGGCTATCTTCTCATCTAGCTCTCGACGCTGCATGTCTTCAACTTGTGGGCCTCGAGACATCATCTCATTAGCTACCCCTAGCCTGGGAGGGGTAACACCTAGCTCCTACATGGGGACATGTGATCACCGTAAAGTACATGAGAACCCAACATCTCCTGGTAAGACCTATGCCTACACATACTCAAGAAAAATATTAGAGAATCAAAGGGTGGCTTGCTCACCCTTTGTTCATATAATCAAAACTTCAAAAATTTCAACTATTAAGAAGAAAAATTTGCATTTTTTCAAAAAAACTTCTAACCAAC
>ML798234.1:61490-79149 GCA_009831015.1 Picea engelmannii | reverse complement strand
TTTTGCAAGAAAATTTACTTACATGTCATGAAGAAAAGCACAAGCAAAACCCTAGTTGTAAACCTTCCTTGAGAGAAATGTCATAAATGCCAAAAATATCCTTCCAATAGCAAGTGCGCCTCACTTTAGACAACAAATTTACCCAATAAGGGCGCAAGAATCAGATCTCACTTGTGTGAGTGAAGTGTGCTATGTTAAAATGAGGGAAAACATGCTCAATTTATATCATCCAATGACCTTTAATTAAAAATTAGGTCATTAAAACAGCCGACAAGGCTGATAACTAAAAATCATATTGTTTTACATAAAACTACTAAATAAAAACCCTAAATGAGCAATGAGCAAGACGTCCAACCCTTTTGAGGGAGACGTTGGCCCTTTTTAGGGCAAATCTCAGCACTAGAAGACAAACGTTGGCCCTCACTGGGCCTCCAAGCTCTGCCATACGTGCCAAAATGCTCTGTCAAGGTACCACTCAGTGGAGGTGACGTCATGGCTCCTAGATGACGTCCTGGGGCATCAAAAAGCACACGTTCCACCTGTAGTTGGTCAATCCCCCTGGGTTGGGCTTAGCCAAGGCATCCTGGATGAAAACGTCCTCCTTCTTCTCTCGTACAAAGGCTCAATCAATCATTGTCCTGTCTCTGCCCCTGATGAGGTCCCAACAACCATCTGATGGGCTCTTCAGCCCCATGGAGGTCTGAACTAATCATCTCCCCATGTGTACCGGTCCACTTAGTACCTGTCTGTCGGGCATGGTCCTGGAAATCAAAAACTTCGCCCTCCATGGGCTCATTAGTCCTTGGGATCATAGCAACGTCAATCATATTTCATCATTAATTTTATAAAACGCATGCATAAAACCCCTAGCATATCATCTAATAGCTCAAAGACATTACAATGACCTACTATACAAAGCTGAAGAAAAAGACAAAGTGCCCTATTGGGCCAGCATCCATAAGAAAAGGAAAGTTCCCAAAGGATATCATCCAAGCCATGTAATACGAGGTGGTATGGTTTAAGGATGTCCAGACATAGTGAAAGACATGGGTGGATATTATCCGTGGGTGCCTTTGTAGGAGGTGAGTTGTACCTGTCATGGATGCAATTTTTTCCAAGCCCTTGCTTTTATTCTTTCTTTTCTTTATTACTTTTTCTTTCTTTTTATTTCAAGATATAACTAGAAGACACTGCCTTGGCGTGGTGACCAAAGCTGACAGTGTTACCCACGAGTACTTTCACAGAGATGATAAGGTTGGCTCGTGATGAGACCCCCTTTCCCTTGGCCATGCAACCAAAGGTCACTACCCTGGCATGGTAACCAGATGATAGCAATGTCATACTGCTAGGTACCTATGAACATAATGGGTTGGCTCGTGATGAGACCCCCGATCCTCTTGGCTAGGTCTTGTTTTGTTATTTTTCTTAGGGTCCCTCTTGTTTCTTATTGAGAGGTTTTTTATTGCCTTCTCGGGGATCCCTGGGCGAGGCATCTCTAGGTTTTATTTTTTATGGATTTTATCTCTTACCAGCTACTTTTACCCCCTGGGCCTTTAACCCCTTCTTCCCATAGGATAAGGTGTAACCCCATAAATAGGTCATCCTAATGTCCGAACTAGGGGAATGGGATAGATGAATGGGAGATAGATGTAAAAGTGATATAATGATGGGAGCAGGCGATGGCTCTTCAAAACCAAAACCCCCTGGTGGCTAACCAAAACCCCCCCTAGTGGCTAACCAAAACCCATGGATACAAGCTTGCTAGGGTACCCCGTTAATCCCCCCAACCATGGTCAAGTGGGTTAGTGTAAGATCCAAGCAGTTGTCAGAAATGAAAGGAATTTGATGCATATATCTGAAATTTATAATGATCAAACATGACACATACCATGATACCTGGACCAATTACCTCATGGAGCAAGAGTCTTTTCCGATGCAAGTCCAAGCTGAAGGTGATGGATGTTGTTGTTGCTGACAGGAAAAATCTGATGAAGAAGAAGAAATATGGGCCCTCCAGGGCCATGCTCAGGTCAATCCTGCTCTCGGTACTCCATGTCTAGGACCTGTGGGCCTCGAGACATGATCTCCTAGTTATCCCATGAAATCGGGGATAACAAGAGGCAATACAGGTCAATGATTGGCAGCCTACTATATGTGACAACATCCAGACCAGAGGTAATGCAGGCAGTTGGACAGGTGGCATGATTTCAAGCAGCACCAAAGGAGTCACATGTGTTAGCAGTGAAGAGGATTTTTAGATATCTCAAAGGAACAAAAGAGTTTGAATTATGGTATCCAAAAGGAAAGGATCTATCACTTATTGCCTACACAGATGTCGATTGGGTAGGTTGTATTGATGACCAACGAAGCACCAGTGGAGCAACGTTATACTTGGGTGAGTGTTTAGTATCATGGCTAAGCAAGAAACAATCATCGGTATCTTTATCTACAACCGAGGCAGAGTATATTGCAGCAACATCATGTTGTACACAAGTTCTTTGGATGAAACAAACTCTGACAGATATACAAGTTGAGTATGATGATCCCATTCCAATCTATTGTGATAATACAAGTGCCATCGGTATCTCGAAGAACCTGGTGATGCACTCCAAGATGAAACACATTCCAATAAAGTGTCACTTTCTACAAGAGCAGGTTGCAGAAAAGAACATTAGAGTTGAGTATGTGGGCACAAAATAACAAGTGGCAGACATCTTCACAAAACCACTTCCACGAGAATCCTTTGAATATCTTCGCCAGAGACTTGGAGTTATTTCTACCCCAAAATGAATGTTTTTTGAATGATTATCTTATATGTCTTAGATTTACACGAGGAAGCACCATAAGAAGACAGTTCGGTCAGGGGGAGCAACCCCGGATGGAAAGATACCTTTGCCATTGATGAAAAAAGGGCGAGAGATTTATCAGATGCAGAGGACAGAGGCATGGTTCCAGGGAGAGTAGATTTATCAGATACAGAGGACAGAGGCACGGTTCCAAGGCGATCATGAGTGATATGATTTCAGTATTGCATTAGAGTGTTGTCATCAATGCCAAAGGGGGAGATTATTGATTAAGGTTGGTTGTCATTGATGTCAACCCTTGAAGAAAGCCCCGTAGCACAAGGTTTGGGTAATGGACCCAATATTGTTTGATGTAAATATGACTCATTATTGTCTTGTCATGGTTGATAATAAGTAAAATTGGATGAACTCCAAAGTGGTCCCCTTATGGTGAAAGCCCTCACGGGAAGACGCTTTGCGGAGTGAGAGAACCCATGCTTAATGGTGGAATAATGAGATGAAGTACACTGAATTTTTCAGTGAAACTATCCTATATGCATAGTTCTTTTCACTCCATTTCTGGTGGTATGTGGAACGTCACATAACTCCTCACGGTTAGAGAGTTATGGCCATGTGAAGTTGGAGAACCCAGGTTTGGGTAATGGACCCAAGTTTGTTTGATGGATAACAGTATGAGTTTTGATATATTTGCAGGTAATACTATTCTATATGGATAGTACATGTCATGCCATATCTGGTGGTATTTGGAACATCACAAAACTCCTCACGATTTGAGAGTTATGGCATTATGAAGTTGGAGGACCCTCATATGTTGGCTTGAAGCCCCAAAAGATCAAAGTAGTCAAAGTGGTTTAAGAGATTTTAGAAGGTAAATAATAAATTTAAGTGATGAGTGCACTATAATTCAAAGTGAATACAAAATAAATTATTTAAATAATAAATTTAATGGAGAAATTAGAAGTGGGTTAACCCTAAAATAAGGAAAGTGGGCAAAGTGACCTAGAAGATGTTTTTAAGGAAGCTGCTTGGAGAGTATAAATAAGAGGCAAGGCTCTCTCATTTGAATAACACTTGAGAATATTGAATACCTATAGGTGTCTTAGGTAACCAAAGGATATGTAAGCCGAATTTATGAGGAAAGTGAAGAAAATAAGGTCGGAATTCAAGGAAGGATAAATTCTTTTGATGATGCTTTCTAAGGTTTTTTTTTGTTTTTTGTTTTTTTCAGGTCATCTTACCATTTTCGCAATAAAAAAATTTCTAGAATGATTCAGACCGTGAAATTTCTATGCCACTAAGGAAACATATCCAAGTATCTATGGTAAAAAATTCATCTTGTTGGTCGTTGCATTTTTGGAGTTACACTCCATAGAAAATAGGGTTTGTGGCCAGTCCTGAAACTAGTCAAAAACAGGTGTTTCGGGTAAAAGTGTCATAACTTCTTCATAACAAATCCAAATTCAGTGAGACCAAATGTGTTGATTAGAGTACAGTCTGTAGTATTTTTTGTATCATTTTTATATCAATTCAACAAATATTCTGTGCGAGGCACGCTCTACAAGGTCGCTCTCTAGAATAATCCAAAATTCAATAAGGTGTGCCATATTTGCTATAACTCCATTTCTGAGAGGTTCCAAGTAGTGACACCTAGAGGAATTGCATAAAACACACTGAAGAACATTGTATATCAGTTTCAGATCTTTGTTCATTATAGGTACAAAGTTATTATTATTTCAAGTTAGGGTTGTTGACTAATCTAAAACTAGTCGTGTGAGACTAAAGAAACGTTTGATGAAAATGCTAGTCTCTTGTTGTTAAAGTTAAGGAAGGTTTGCAGGTATATGATCATATACACCAGGTCTATTACAGAGTTACAAATCATATTTGGATGATGAAATTGATTAGGGATTTTGGTTGAGGTACAAGTTGGGTACATGGTTGAGACAAGTAGTTGATGAGTTGGCACATACATGAGGTGTATAGTTGATGATGTTGGTACATATTGATAAGTCATAATTGATGATTACTTGACACATGATTGGTACATACTTGGTACATGGTTGGTTGCACTTTTTTTTGCTACAAGTTGATTACAGATTGTTTGGTACAGGTTGGTGCATGGTTGATGCACTTGTTTATGGTACAGGTTGATTACAGGTTGAGGTACAAGTTGATGCATGGTTCAGGTTTATTGGTACAGGTTTGCAACAGTATATATCACAGTGATAGTGTGACAGTGGTTCCATCATTCTACTTCTACTTCAGGGCGGTTGGACGAGGCAAGGACAGGTGGTTGTAGCCACCTTCTGGTTTAGCCGGAGAACATAGGGGGTTGTAGCCTCCTTTTGGTTATAGCCAGAGAATTGGGGAGTTGGAGCTTCCCTTGGGTTGTAGTCTGAGAAACTAGGGGGTTGGAGCCTCCTTCTAGTTGCAGCCAAAAAACAAAGGAAGTTGGTGCTTCCAATGAATGTAATTCTTCAAGACATATAACAAAAAGCATTCTGTGGTTTTCTCTCGATTTGGGTTTCCACGTAAAACACTGGTGTATTGTGTATGTGTGTGATTGTTCATTTCTTATTGCTCATTATTGGATAATAATTCTACATTGATATAACACTTGGATTATTTGGAGAAAAATGAATATAATTACGCTATTACTGATTCACCGCCCCCTCTCGGTAATCCAACAACTATTGGAATCAAAACTCTGAAAGGATTTGTCGAAGCCACAAGGCTTGTTGACTTACATTAACCATTGCTTGGTGTTTTTCTTCTGCTAAAGAAAGAGAAATAGATTTTTGTTTCTTATAGGCCCAAGTGGCAGGTCCTACACCAAGTGATTCATGTGGACATCAATCACCACCCACCTATTCCAACTAGATCAAAACAATCTTCTGAAAATTTACTATTTTTAGCAATTTTTCGGTTCCTGAACTTCTAGGGCCATTTTGAGGGATTAAATGAATATTTTTCAAGATCGAGCACCACAATGATAAGAAATTTCTCTTATTGAGCCCCCAAAATTAATCTCCTCGTCGATACATTTCCAACGAGTTATCGTGCTCCCCAAACAGAGATCGTATGCCAAAGTTACGCCCCTAGAAAGTTGATACACTAAACTACCCAAAACAAGGTCCACAAAACTGTTGGCTTTTCATCTTTTGGGGTTAGGGTTTTGGATTTTATTTATGTTAGAAAGGCATTTGGAGCCTCATTTTAACAATCATCTTCTTGTAAATGTGAGTATTCGTCACATCTCTTCTCAGAGATAAGCTACCACCATTCTAGCGAGTCTTTCACCATGTATTTATACAATTTTGTGCATTTTGCTCATTAATAGAAATTGTGTATTATTGTATCTCTGTGTTTATAGTTATATCTCTTGGTATAGACCTTTAGATCAAAATGACATCTAGGAAATTCAATGTCAAGAAGAAATTTTTCCATTTCGGTATATCAAGCTCGAGGAGTTTGCTTAAGACCATAAAGAGATTGTTGAAGGCAACAAACAACACTAGAGTCATTTTGGACATAGCCAGGAGGTTGTTCCATGTAGATTTATTCTTGCAAATCCCCATGCAAGAAGGCGGATTTAACATCCATCTAATAGACCTCCCATTTATGTGAGGCAACAAGGGAAACAACAATGCGGATGAAATTCATTTTCGCGAGAGGGGAAAAGGTTTCATTATAGTAAGTTCCTTCAACTTGGGAAAATCCTTTCGCAACTAATTGAGCCTTGTGTCTTTCAACACTTCCATCTTATGCATACTTATTTTTGTAGACACACTTACATTTGACAAGTTTTCTTCCTTTTGGAAGAGGTACAAGATCCCAAGTATCATTTTCCATTAAAGAACGATAATCTTCATTCATTGTTGTATCCCAATATGGAGGATTTGAATCTTTTGCAAATGTCTTTGGATCACGAGTCTCTGAAACTTGAGCCAAAAGAGAAGAGGCTCGTTGGAACTTTGAATGTGTCTGACGTTGATATGAAGGATCGCTGACAAGATCACCAATTGCTTCTCATGTTGAAAGGACCCATCTAGGAAGTAGTTGTGCTGGTGCAGGTTCAAGTTCAGGTTCAATGGACTCATCTGGAGGAAGGTGAGCAGGAAAGGGTGGATTTTCATCCTCATTGTCATCATATGAAGAGTAAACCAGAATAGGAATGTGAGATGGAATAAACACCAAAGATGGCTCGCAGGCCGAAGAAGGCACAAACGTCGAATTAGGCTTACATGCCAAGAGATTTTCATCAAATTTAACATCTTGTCTAATAATAATTTAATTACAATGTGGTTGAAAAAGTCAATAACCTTTGACATCTCCACAATAACCAACAAATATACTCTTCTCACTTTTAGGTTGCAATTCTTTCCTTTTCTCATCAGGAATGTGAGCCCATGATACACTACCAAATACACAAATGTGACATACATCTGGCTTAAGTTTAATCCATGCTTCTCCTGGTGTTATATTTTTAGAGCCTTAGTGGGAGTGTGATTTACTATGTAATTTTCATAGTTAATAGCTTATGCCCAATCCTTTAGATTTAATCCCTTAGATTGGATCACACAATTAGCCATTTCTTTTAAAGTGTGAATCTTTCTTTCAACAACACCATTTTGTTGTAGTGTATATGGAATAATGTGTTACATTTGGATGCCCTGTGTAGTGCAGTAACTTGTAAATTGGTTGTTCACGTATTTGCCTCCATTATTTGTTCTTAATATTTGAAGTTGATGTTCATATTACTTTTCTACAAGAGCCTTGTAGGCCAAGAAATTGTCAAATACTTCGTTCTTAAGTTTTAAGAAGTAAACCCAAGTGTGTCTAGAAAAGTCATCAATGAAAGTTAAGAAATACTTGCACCCAGAAAAAGAAGGAGAAGAAAGTGGACCACACAAGTCACTGTGAACAAGCTACAAAGAGGTCGAGGCGTGCCAAGAGGCACATTTTTCAAAATTGTCCTGATGATGTTTGTCGAGAACATAACCGGCACAAACACCATCTCTGCATGAAACAAGAGGAAGACTAGTCACCATCTGATGATTACATAATTGTTACAATGAGCGATAGTTTAGATGACCAAACCGCTCATGCCAAGGTTTGATCAAGTCATCGCCATGAGAAACAAAAATTAATGGAAAAGAAGAAGTTTTCAAATTTGTACAACCTAGTAATATCATCAACAATTCTAGTTGCAAGAACATGTTGAGGATCTTTTAGATCCTTGATTACAACTTGGTGACATGAAAACTCTACAGTTTTACCTTTACCCGAATGAGTGATTTGATATGTTGATAGAAGGTTACATGAAAGACTTGGAACACATAATACATCATTAAAATGACCATTATCTACATGAGTTGTTCAAGGTCCTACAACACTAAGAGATATATCATAACCAACATGTATTTTATTGGTGTTACATCCATTTAGAGCAAAAAATACGGCTTTATCCTTAGCCATATGACAAGATGCTCCATAATCAATAAGCCACTCATCATAAGAAGAAGTAGAAGTTGCATTGAAGGAGAAACTAGAAGCAAAAAGTGCATGTTCATGAGAAGAAGTAGAATCAATTTTGATGTTGTGCTTCTTCATCGCTTCTTCTAACGCTACCATCTTCTTGAACCATTTGGGCTCATCATGACCATTTTTCCCACAAAAGTTGCAATGTCCATCAATCTTCTTATTTTTAGATTTTGCTCCTTTTTCACCATTAGGAGTGGAAGATGGATGAGTGAGTTTGGGACCCTTCTTTTGAATGTTGTTGTGGCTAGGATGTTTCTTCTTGGGATTTTTAGATTTATCTTTCTTTTGGGCCACTAAGGATTTTTTGGAGGTACCTGAAGTGATGACCACTCCAAGTTGCATGAGCTTATCTTGCTCTCTTATTAAAGCATCACAAAGGGATTCAAGAGAGGGATTTTTATAAGAAGTCCCTAGAGATTCTTTGGTGGCATAGAAGGTAGGTACAAACATTGAATATTCTCTACCAAGCTTAGCAGGAATAATATATATGCAACACTCTTCTTCCAACTTTATGTTACATTCTTCACAAAAAGTTCTAAGTGTTTTGAACTTGGATAAATGGTCTTCAATGCAAGAATAATCATTTGGAATTAAATTCATTATCTGATTTTCTATCTAGTGGGCTCGAATAATATTGTGTTTACCAAACACAGATTCAATAGTTTTCCCAAGCTTCATTAAGGTCATAAATTCCTTGAAGTTGAAACCTTAAATTAGGAGAGATGGACATTCCAATCAATCCACGTGCTTCGTCATTCTTATTTGCCCATTTGATTTTATTTTCATCATCGGTAGGTTCTATTTCTTTTCCCAAGGTAACTCGGTACAGTCCTTTACTTCTTAATAAACCTTCCATATGGGATTTCCATTGGAAGTAGTTGGTGTTGATGAGCAAAAGATCGTTGAGAGAAGCCATATTTTTTTTTTACTGGTGGAATCAATAACTAGTCGTGCACGTACTCGCATGACACGTGGTCGTATTATCCAAATACTACCACTATAACCTCTAGGTATTCCAAGGCGGCCTCTCATGTGACACACAAGGCTAGTCAAGGGTTTTGAACCGGTGACTTCACATAACAAAGTGCCTTAATAATAGACTCCATCACTGATTGTTCTACACCCCTGGGGCTAGGGAGAAGCCATATTAAATATGTAGATAATATGGTTTTAAATTAAAACTCATGGTTTTGATGGAAAGATCTCAAAAAATTGGGCTGTTTAAAAAAAAACGACAAAAAAACGGACTTCGAATGTGAAAGTTATGCCTTTTTAAAAAAAATGCATAAACGGTGACCAAAGATCCACATGACAAGTAGAAGTCGGTCCATGTGTTGATACTTCTCCTAATTGTGCCTATAAGCTCACTTTTAAATAAGTTACTTATGAAGTGTCTCACTTTTATAGAACAAGTGAGAATCACTTTTACAATGAAGTTTACTTTATAAATGAAAGTTGCATGCAAAAAATAACTTAAAATAAAATATTTAAAGTTATTTAATAGTGATTCACTTTTATAACTTAAGTGAAATGCACCTTAGAATCAATGCATGAACTTTTTCAAAAAAAGTAACAAAAGAGAGACTTGAACTCAAGGCCTTTTAGTGACCAAATTAATTTTTAACCAAGTGAGCTAGTGGAAAACATATTATATTGTTTAGAAGGAAGATTGAGGGTGTTGTTGTTGAAGACAACCTTCCAGAGCGTGCTCATAAAAAACTCTTTTCACACAAGAATTGTTTTCACTTCTCGACGACAACAAGGGTTAGATCTCGGTTCACTTATCCGGAAAATGCACATTTCCCTCTATTTCTGATTTACCGAGATCTCACAGAGCACACGACAAAGAGCATACATAGACATGAAAACTCTTTCCGATATGTTTCTAATTTGTCGAGATCGCACAGGGTGCGAGGCAAAGAGCATACACAGATCCAAAAGAGTAGGAACATGGAAACAAAAAAATAGAAAACCAAAATAATAACTTTGCAAAAATTTAAAAGGGCGTATTCGAGCTCTATACCTTCAGATTTGACTGAAATGGCAGTATCTTGGGAAAACATAAGCCTTTTGGAGTGAAACAAAAAACATTCACGACTGAAACGAGCGCTCCAGATGCAATGGAACATTCCTCTCAACCCATAAATGTATGGAAATGACGGAAACCATAGAAAATGCAACACAGCTTCACGATCTCGATCTACAACATGAGTGGGTCTTCAAATGAGCTTTGATACAATGCTCGAAAACACAGGTATTCCAACAGAGGATGAACACCTTCAATAACCACTCACACAACCAGATCAAAGATCAATGCACCGATATTTTGACGTGGCAAAATCCCTACAAGGAAACATCCACGACCCCATCCAACGTGGCCACTTGAAGCAATTTATTAATGCAAAAAAAAAAGATTACAGAGAGATTTACAAGAGAGTTTCTCATAATTGGTCATTGGCAAATGACCCTCCATGCTCTTTAAATAGAGATGATGGACCAATCGGGTGCTAAGCCACAAATAAATGTAGTCGTTAAGACCGAGGAGAATACGAACTGTTATATCACTCTAAGTCAGGAACATATCGTGACTGTTAGATTTCCTAACTACAAATGCATATTAAAGAAACACACTTTTACCTAATGATACATTAGACCAAGTTGATCTTAACTAACTCCTAAGCGTCTAAATATCCTAACACCTGCAAAGACAAATAAGTACGCCATCCAAGGGTCCTCAAGCCACATGTATCATGCCAAGTAAGCCACATTTAATAAAGGAACCACTCAAACATGTGCATCAAGTCCCCCCTTTTCAAGCTAAACAAATTCTTAAAGACCTTATAAAATTTCCCAAATTTAAGTATGGGAGGGTTGTCATGGTGCCCTATTGGGTAGAACAAATCCCCAAGTCAAAGAATGTTTCCCAAGAAGACACTCTCTAAGTCATGCAATGAATATGAGGTGGATGGGGGCAAGAATTTTGGGCACGGGGTTCTTGACATATCAAGGGCTCATATTGTCACATTTATGGGTGCCTTTGTGGAGGGTGTGTTGCATCCTTCATTTGCAATGCAACATTTTTCCAAGATCTTTTATTTGCCATTAATTTATTATGGTTTGAACATTGAGTGCTATGTGCAAATGGAAAGTAAAGAGCACCTTAATGCTACTTGAAGTTAGGAACACATTGAGTGCCATACGCGTTGGAAATGAAAAGACACTGCAAATGCATTCCCCATCAAGCGAGACATTTATTAATTATGTGTTTTCTTTTTTAAATGTCCTTTATTTTTTATGGATAAGTGTTTCATTGCTCTCAAGACCTTAGGTCGAGCATCTAGAAAGATTGGTTATGGATTTTGTCTTTTGCCACCTACAACACCTCTAGGCCTTTAGCCCCTTCTTCCCATGAAATGAGGTACAAGCCCTTCTTGGGCTTAATAAGCATTAAAACCCAAAAGATGAGGAAACGAAAGGGAAGAGGTGTGGAAAGTGGTAAGCATGTACGAGAATGGTACAATGACCCTTCAAGGAGACTATTGGTTTTGTATCTACTCTTCTATTGGTCTTGAGGATTCTTTATTAAGGTATTATGATTCTACTTGACCATCACACATTGACCCTGGTTCAATTTTAAGAAGCTTCCCAACAAAAGCCCTTTAAAACTATCGGCCCCTCTGGTAAACTAGAAGGTAATGCAACACATAGAGTGTACTGCACAGTCTCACCCGAGATAGCTCTATGGGTGGTTGCAATACTCAGGTGTTTGCAACCTGAGACTGAACAAGATATATGGTTGTGCGTCGTAAACTTTATTCATCTAATCTAACATCTAGTTGTAACATCCATTCTATGCATGCATGTGGAATCCCATATCTACTTAGTTACTTCATTTATCTAACATTCATCAACTAATCAGACATAAAGATGCATTCATTCATTCACATAACACAGTGTTACCGTGGTTCACCCCCTCTTGGGCTATGTCCACAAAGATCTGGATCTCAAGCTTTTATTATAGTTTAGAAATATCCCACATCGCACGTGGTTACAATCTTAGCTCTCCCTCTTTCCCATAGGCTCCTAGATCTATGCGAGGCTGACTAGATCGCACCAGGCTCCTCAACCTGTGATCTAACCGTAGGGATCGAATCGCTCACTCCTTCCTTAGCTCACCATCTTAATGATTCATACATTTCTTACAATTCTCTCTCTTTCTATCTCTCTGTATGAGTCCTCTCTCCCCTTTTGTCACCTAAGTACTACTTATTTATACCCTCAGATCACCAGCCATTACAATTTATTACCCAAAACCCTAACCCTGGCATCATTAGGTCTTCCTTGCATGCATGCTTCGCCTGCCTCTTGTACACATGTTGCTTTTCCTTCCAGCTGTCTTTTTCCTCTTACATGCTTCTCCTCCAAAAATAGACTTTCTTTTTTACTAGGCCTACATCCAACAGGCCCCCAACACTGACATGTGTTTCATCCCAAGCCACCTAATCCTTGTGTGCTTCTTCAATCTCTTCTGCGAGATCCTTGAACTTCTCTGTGAGTTCCTTTGCTTGCATTTCAACCTGCGCAGTCTTCTCCTTGAGTGTGTCTAATATCTGCACTGCAATCTCATCGTTGATCATCTCTGCGCACTCTGCCTGAGTTTGTGCCATGTTTTTCTTTGCATCTTTTTCCCACACAATGATCTTTGTTGCTCGCTCCTTGAGTGGTTCCATTTGAGCTTGGCGCTCCTTCTTCTGTGTATGTGCGGCTATGAGTTATGTCTATAGTTTTTTCATATCCTGTACTCCTTTGACGCACTCAGTGATCAACCTTGTCTTTTGCCTTAGCTTGAGGTCCTGGATAGTTGCACTTATCCTTTCTTCTTTTTGGTCCCACTGCTGGACCTGTTGATCCTCTTCCAACTTCGTCCATAGTTGTGTTGCTTTCTCGAACAAGATGGTCGTTGCACTGACTTATCGCTCCATCTCCTCTATCTGCATAGTTGCTTCCTGCTTCCACTACTCCTTCACCTCTGGCAGAGTGGTAGGTATGAGTTGTTCTCGGAGGTGCTCGATCTCTTGCTTGTATTAATCAATTATCTGCACAATTTGATCAATCTTCTGCGTTGTTGTGAGATCTATTGTCTATGCGCTCTTTGTAATTTTCTCATATGCTACTGCCAATCCTTGTTCCAGCCTATCCGCGCGGTCTTTCTCATCTTTGGTCTCGAGCTTGACCTACTAGAGTACCAATTCCAACTCGTCTCAACTATCCTTTGTCTGTTGCAATTCTATTGCGTCTGTGCGTGCATGCGTCTATACCTCCTGTGCGACACTGACTTGCAATTTATATAGGGCCTTGGTTGGTATCTTCATCATTGCCAACTATATTTGGGCCAAATCCTCTAAGGGTGTCTACCCCACAATTTCATCCATGCACAACATGTTGGGTGTGACGTGAAATGTCGAGCTCGGTTGTGTTGTCATCTAGATCCTGTCCTACTCACTTGATCGAGGCTCGACTCCTGTCTGTGATGCTGATGGGATTGTTTCTATGCCTCTATCGGCCCTATGTGTTTCTCTGAGTTGTTGGAGGAGCTACCTCATGTCTGCCAACTCCTCCTGAATCATGTCCCTTTGGCATTGAGCATCCTTAAAATCTTCCATTGTTCGATCCTGGACCATTTGGGCCAAAAGGTCTACATCGTCCTCTGTGATCATATATTCTAGTGGCGTTCTGTGTGCCTTAGCTTTCTTGCACGCACCCCCGTTTGTATGAATGACCTCTTGGTCTGGCCTTGCTCCTGCTGAGTAACATTTGATATAGTTCCCTGTGTTGTCTCAGTTTATTTCTCCTTTTCATGTGGCGCCTGGGTGTTGTTCTTCTTCCCTGCATGAGTACCTGCCTTGGACACACCCCCTTTCTTATGTTGCGTCAGGTTCTGACCTATCCTTGGCTTCTTGGGCACCATTTTGTCTTAAGCGAGTGTTTGTTCCTGCCTTGCCTTTGCCTCCTTATCTGCGGGCATCTCTTGATTCAGGACTGGAATCCTCCGGTCATCGTCCCAATCCTCGATGGCCATTTCTACATTCTCTTTCGAGACGTAGTAGCGCATTTGTAGTCATTGGTTGTCGGGATCCTTCCATGCTTGGATCCACATTGTATGCCTTGTCGCTTTAAAGTTGTCTATGCCCTGATACTGTGCGACCACCTCTAGTGTAATTCATCAAGTGTTGCGATGTTGCAAGTCATTCTAATAGCCTTCGAACATGTCTGCATTCGCCTTTTTGTTCTTGGCGTTTTGAGTGGTCCCCAACGATAGGTATCGCATTGCGTGGAAAGGAATGGATCTCGTGGAAAAGAATAAATACTTGGGATCCTTCCATCCGACTAAGGTGACCAGGACGAGTAGCCATGAATAATGAAATCATGTCCCCAAGTCCTGCACATCCTTATAGTCTTCAAAGAATAGATTCAACAAATACGGGGCCCAACTGAGTGTGGTGCCCTCCGCACTCTGTGTTGCAGTTGCGACAACCCCGACAGGGACTTCCTCCTTGCAACATTTCCTGAGTAACTTGCATGCCATCATTTTTGTTGCCATCCTTGTCGTTGCGTCACTAATATGCTTGATTATGATTTTGCACAACCCCCTTTCTGTACCATACTTATTCTTTGTTTCCTCAATCAGTTCCTTCTCCTTCGTCTTGTCCTCAAGGAACTGCGTGAGTGTCTCCCCCCATGATGGCAGCCCTGTGATGTATGCAATGAGCTCTACGTCTATTGAGACAATCTATTCCAGCCACAGGTATCCTTCATGGGTGACTGCCATCAACTGCTTGACACAGTTGTTTATGTGTTGGCCCCTCCCAAAGTGTAGGATGTCCAACATGCCTATAATCCCAGTTTTGGCTAGTTTGGTTGCCCACTGGCTTGGTTGGTTAATTGGTTCACCAAAGGGTCCTATACCCAATCTCTAGATAAAATTTATTGGAAAACTCCATAAACTTGTCTGTGTTCATCACATCATGGTCTGAGTACCTCAATTTCTCCACATGGCCTAACATGTTGCCTGTGATACGTATCTCTTCCGGAATACGTGGCAAGACTATGGTTGTGGCGGCTTGCTTGCGCGGTGACCTTGTGTTAGAGATATTTCTTGTAAGGAGGTTAGAATACAAAAGAAGGGGTTAAAAAGCCACTTATCCTAAGTTTGAAACCCAATTGCACCTGGGGTAAGTGGCAAGCAAGTTCGAACGACGACGATTTGCGCGCCCGGATCAACGGCGCATGTTGAATTCCGAACCCCCCTACCATTCTACCTTTAAGCGGAGGGGGGGGGGTCCGGAATCGGGGGCGCACCTCTCCAACGGTCTAGATTAGCACGCCCGGATCAACGATGATAAAGGTAATTCCGGACCCCCCCCCGCCTTTCTACCTTTAAGCGGAGGGGGGGGGTCCGGAATCGTAGGTGCAGCTTTAGACGGCCTGGATCGACGCGCCCGGATCAACGGCGCTTGAACAACTCCGCCCTTCTCAGCCGCTGTATGCTTAGCCAGCGTGGGCCATTCTCCTATCTTGTCATCTTCCAGTTCACCTTTCCCCTGCTGCCATGTGTCATCCATCCGCCTCCCCTCTTTGGTCCACATGGTCCACCCTCCTTCTCGTCACCCACTTATCATGTGCCATGTGTCCCACTCCTCTCCACATCAGCCCCTCACCAAAAGGCGAGTTCGATATCTCCCGTCTTCCTCCCTTCCGTCCGATGTCTTCCGCCATGAAGCATTCTCCGTCACCCTTCTCACACCTCGCCATTTCTTCCATGCCCTCATAATCCGACGCCATCACTCCTACCATGCGCCCCAGTCTCCGCGCTGGCCTCCATGCCTATCCCTCTAGTCATTCAGTTATTCCAGGTGGCAGCGCGAGAAGTCTTCCACATCCCAAGGTGTTGAGTTGGCCAGATTGTACTCAATCCCAAGAAGCAGTTATTGAAGCAGTTGGTGGTGGTTAGACATCGTCTCCGCCATAATGGGAGAGTTCTGCAATAAATTAAAGGCACATCGAGTCGCCGAAGAAACTGTCAGAAGATCGATCGCGTCTGCCATAAGTTGCACGACCATTCAAAGATTGCAGTTCTGTGTTGTCAGAAGCCATGCAGACGCAAAGCTTTCAATGCTACGTCTCGATTTTGTTGTTGTTGTTAGTTTGAGTATATGAAGGCATTTTCACCATTTTCCTATCTATCGATGGTAGAGCTAAGCTCCCAACAGTAAAGTTTCAGTAAACATTCTAGCTTTCTGGGTTATGCATCAATGTTTGATATTTCTGGGTTTATAACAAACAATTTTCCTTTTCCATCTATGTCTCATCTCTTGCTGGAGAGTTCATGATCGAATGCTTCGTATGAATTAACACAGTTCTGTTATGATAAATGATTTATTGTTGCATTGTTGTTTTCTCTGGTTTCCTGCATTTGGAAGTAAGAGGATCTTGTTTTCAGATGCCTGCTCTCACAGTCTGTTAGAAGCTTGATGCCTATAGCAGACCCTTGCACCCTTCTTATGAAGTCTTCCACCTCCTCACCCTTTATTGCAACTCACTGTTTGAAGTTTATCAAGACCTCACTCGTTCATGCATGTCTGGCCTAGTTTCTGAGTTGAGACCACTGTTCTGAGTTTGCCTCCATTTGATCACCCCTTTCAAACAAATCGTGACATTAAACTGATGGGCGTCGGGCTTTGCTCCTGCAAGCAATCCAGGAGTGACTTCCGGCTCCAACATTTTTGGCGCCGTTGCCGGGGACGAAGTTGAATATTTTCCCTGGATTTGAACGACAAAGATCAACTGATTCTAAAGGTGCATCAGATATCAGAACTTGAAGATTGCTACTGTGCACCTGGCGACTCCATTGTGACGACTTCGCTGGGGAGAACTTGCTCTATCAACTGTGGCTTCGAGAGGCAGACACACGAGGTCTCATCCACACCTGCCTCTAGTGACACCTGAAGCTGACTCGGAAGCAACGCGCAGAAAGGGAAAGAGCTCTGTGAAAGAAGTTTCCATCGCCGAAACAGGTATTTCCCCACCTCCTTCTGTAAAGACCCCACTTTCTTCCTCTCAGCTTCCTAGTCACCTTCCCTCTGAGGTTTCTCGTTTTCTGAATTTTGAGAGTGTTCCTGCTGAGTTTTCTCCCCCTGGTCTAGTGTCAGAGGGAGAGATCCTTGTCACTCCCCCTTCCCTGGAAGCTGTGCCTTCACTCCAACATTTTTCAGAAGGTTTCACTACCCCTCTGTTTATTACTACTGTTGCAC
>ML798234.1:28273-61329 GCA_009831015.1 Picea engelmannii | reverse complement strand
TCTCCCCCTGGTCTAGTGTCAGAGGGAGAGATCCTTGTCACTCCCCCTTCCCTGGAAGCTGTGCCTTCACTCCAACATTTTTCAGAAGGTTTCACTACCCCTCTGTTTATTACTACTGTTGCACAGAGAGAAGCAGCTGCGCACTCTGGTCCATTAGACTTCTCTCTGTTTTCTCCCTCGTCTCCCGTCAGAACCTTTTTCCCGACATCCCCCGGTCACACTCCTTCTCCTCCTAGTTCTCCTCCACCTAATATCCCTATGGCTGGTATTAATCCCCCTCCGACCAGAATGGATGCCATAGTCGCTGCTAGATATGCTCCTTAATCCTACCTCATCCTATGAATCCTCTCCCTGCTGGAGACTACTTGAAGTACATGCCCAAGTTCACCGGGGAAGGAGACATAACTGCAGAGGAGCACCTGGTTGCTTTCTACAGTTATGCAGACAATCTGAATATTGAAAATGAAGATGTTTGGATGAGAGTCTTTGTTCAGAACTTGGATGGTGAAGTTAGAAAATGGTTTAGGGGACTGGCCCCTGGATCTATTGCTGGAATCGAAGCTCTGGATGTTGTTTTCCTGAGGCAATGGGGAGATAGAAAAGATTACATATATTATATGACTGAGTTTGGGTCTCTGAAGAAGCAGGAAGGAGAGTCGGTCTCTGACTTCTCCAAAAGATTCAACAAGATGTATAACAAGATTCCTGCAGAGGTAAAGCCTTCAGAAGCCTCTGCCCAGATTTCCTATGCTGGTGCATTTGACCATGACTTCTGTCTTTTATTAAGAGAAAGAAGAGCCACCTCTTTAGCTCAGATGCAAGATGCAGCTATAGAAGTGGAATCCAATATACTAGCAGCTGACAGACTGAGGAACCAGGCCGACGCAGATAGAAGAAAGGGAAAATCAGAAGCCTTAACTTCTGGCCCATCACTACCTCACCCTCAAGCGAATGAGCTGACCCAGGTGATGAGATTTCTGAAAGAAGAGATGGAGAGGTTGAAGGTGGAAAGGAAATAAATGAACAAGGGCCCTCAAACCACCGAGAACAGAGGAGGTTTCATAAGGCCAACTAATTTTTCTCCTCCAGCTATGCACAGGGAGAAGGAGAGAGACAGGGACAACCAAAGAATTCAGGCTCCCTTCCAGAACAATTTTGTGGCCGATGAACAAGAAAGGGAAACAGACGAGCCTGAGCCCAAAATCCACAGTTTAGAGGTCACTCCCCCTTTTTACTCATCTGACCTAATCAGCATATGAGGAGTCTCTCCTAAACAGTCAGCTAAATGAATTGAGCAAAGAAGACAAATCTAGTGGTGGTCGAGGCAGATATAACCTGAGATCCGACAAAAGAGCAACACCTGATGTTCCTGAGCCATCCACTAGAACAGAGAAACCTGCTAATGAGCTAGCAGACAGTCACAGAGGCAAGAAAGCTCAACCTCTTTCTCCCATTGTCCATAATCATGTTCCTGAAATTAGAGAAATCCCAAAGCCCATGTCTTCTTTCAATTTCGAACATGAGATTCAAAAGATCAGAATTCATGTGCCACTCACTGAGTTAATTAAACATGGGGAATTCAAAAAATGCTTCTCTGAGCTGTTAAAGTCCGAGGCCTCATACCCTCTCACAGAATCCATAAACCTCCAAGATGAAAGGCCTGCAGTTGTCCTAGGTCCCATGGTAGAAGACAGGGATGATTCATCCCCTCCCTTCTACACATCCCTGAACATACATGACAAAGTGCTGCATAATTGCCTTATGGATTTAGGGGCCTCCCACAACCTCATGCCTAAAACTGTCATGGAGGAATTAGGACTGGAAGTCACCCGAGCCTATCATGACCTCTATTCTTTCGACTCCAGAAGGGCACAATGTTTGGGAGTCGTTAAGGACCTGGTAGTTTCCCTGTTTCAGCTTCCCATGAAGAGTATGGTCATGGATATTGTGGTAGCTGATGTCCCCCCTAAGTTTGGCATGTTGTTGTCAAGATCCTGGATAAAGAGACTAGGGGGAACCTTGCATATGGACCTCACATACGCCACCATTCCAGTCTTTGGAGGAGAACATAGGAGGCTGTACAGAGAAGCCCAGCTGGCCTACATAATCAGTGATGAAGCCAACCCTACCAATCATCCCATCTATGCTTTGGACACTGATTTAGGCTCCAGTTTACTACAGCTTACCAACACCCCTGAGGCTCCTTTACAGATCAGAAAGCAGCCCATTCTTAATCAGGAGACACCCCCTCCAACCACCTATGTTTGGAATATGTTCTTTGATGGGGCTTCCTCCAGTATGGGTGCAGGTGTCGGGGTGGTGTTCATATCCCCCTCTCATGAGACCATATCTCTGTCATACAAGCTGGAATTTGAAGTCACCAACAATGTGGCGGAGTATGAAGCTCTGGTTCTGGGATTAAGGGCCGCGCAACATATGGAAATAAGAGAGGTGGTTGTGTTTGGAGATGCAGAGTTGATCGTTCAGCAGGTCAAAAACGTTTATCAAGCGAAGAATCCTCGGCTCAAGAATTATAGGAACGAGGTATGGGACCTGGTTGATAATTTCTTCCTGGCTTTTAACATTTCTTACATTCCGAGGGGAGAAAATATTCCAGCCGACTTTTTAGCTTTCACGGCTAGTGTGCTCGAAGTTCCTGCGCTGCCCTCTGTCGGGTCCAATGTCGAAGTAAAGTATAGGCCCTCTGTACCAGACAATGTCAAGCATTGGAGGGTATTTGAAGATGATCAGGAGATCGCAAAGTTTCTCCAATCTGTGGATGAATTTTCTGCGTTACACATAGATGAGGATTCTGACGTGGAAAGTGACCACCACCCTGAGGAGTTTTTGAATGAAATGGCTAACCACCAGATTATTCAACTACCGAGCAATCACATACCAAGTGGTATGATCCCATTAGAAATATTGTTCGATGGAAATGATGTGGCAGTAAGGGGAAGAATCTCAGGTGATGATGTTGATATAGCTGAGTGCAACATAGGCACACCTGAGGAGCCTAAATTAGTCAAGCTGTCAAGAAGTTTGACTGAGGAGCAGAGGGTCGGATATACTTAGTTGCTGAGAGAGTTTTTCGATGTGTTTGCATGGACCTACGAAGATCTCAAGACATATGACACATCAGTCATCGAGCACAAGATCCCACTGAAAGAAGAGGCTAAGCCGTTCAAGCAGAAGCTGAGACAGATAAATCCCATGTTGCTACCTGTCATGGAGAGGGAAGTGAAAAAGTTGTTGGATGCCCAGATCATTGTCCCCTTGAGATATTCTGACTGGGTAGCCAATTTGGTCCCAGTAAGAAAAAAGAGTGGTGAAATCAGACTCTGTGTTGATTTCAGAAACCTGAATAGGAACTCAAGGAAGGATAATTATCCTTTGCCCAACATGGAGCACATATTGCAGAGGGTCATTGGTGCTTCCAGAATATCCATGATTGATGGTTTCTCTGGCTACAATCAGATATCAGTCATGCCTGAGGACAGGGAAAAAACAGCCTTCACCACTCCTTGGGGCACATTCATGTATGCCAAAATGCCTTTCGGATTGATGAACGCAGGAGCAACATTTCAGCGAGCCATGGACATAGCCTTATCCGGGGAGAAGGATCGGTTTGTGGTGATATATCTAGATGACATCACAGTCTTCTCCAAGACTGATAAAGAACACCGCCATGACTTGAAGAAGGTTTTCCAGAAGTGTTGGAGGTATGGCCTATCTTTAAACCCCAAAAAATCATTGTTTGCCATGCAGGAGGGAAAGCTGTTAGGCCATATAGTATCAGCAGAGGGAGTAAGGATTGATCCCAACAGGGTAGAAGCAATTCAGGCCCTGTCCCTTCCCAGATCTAAGAAAGAGGTTCAGGCATTTTTGGGAAGAATAAATTTTTTGAGGAGATTCGTTTCAAATTTTGCTGAGTTGGTGAAACACATCACAGCCATGCTCAAGAAGGGAAATGAAGTGAAATGGACCTTCGAGCCCAGAGAATCTTTTGTCCGAATAAAGAAAATGTTGACTGAGGCGCCTGTGCTAATCAGTCCCGATTATTCCAAAGATTTTCTGATATTTTCTTTTGCTTCTTTTGATACAGTAGCAGCAGTCTTACTGCAGAAAAATGATCAAGGACAAGAGCAGCCTATTGCTTTCTTTAGCAAGGAACTGAGAGATGCAGAACTCTGATACGAGATCATGGAGAAGAAGGCTTATGCCCAGGTGAAAGCCCTCAAGGCTTTCAGAGTCTATGTCTTGCATTCAAAAATCACTGCATATGTCCCTTCAACCTCTGTGAAGGACATTCTTGTACAGCCTGACATAGACGGGAGAAGAGGTAAATGGATCGCTAAGATCCTAGAATTTGACCTGGAGATTAAGCCCACCAAGCTGATAAAGGGGCAGGGTTTAGCCAAGTTGCTGGTTGAATCCAACTGTAGAGTCTTGGGAATCAATTGCATCAACGAGCAAGCTAAGTCATTCGACAGTAGTTCCCAAAGAGCTTTGCCACTAGCAACGTGCACCTGGTACAAGGATATCTTGTACTTTCTGCAAGAATTGAAGCCTCCTGATGGGATGGAGAAAAGCAAGGCAAGGGCTTTAAAGCTCAAAGTTGTCAGGTATTGCCTCATTGGCCAAACCTTGTATTGGAAGGACCCTTTAGGGGTACTACTAATGTGTCTGGACCCACAACAGGCACAGAAGGTTATGACCGATTTCCATAGCGGTCTCTATGGAGGTCATCATTTTTGGAAGACCACAATGCACAAGATCCTCCGAGCAGGGTATTATTGGCCCACCTTATTTCCTGATGTCTGCAGAGAAATCAGAGCTTGTATCAAGTGCCAAAAATTCTCAGGAAAGCAGCAGTTCACATCCCTGCCCTTAAATCATGTGGTAGTCTCAGCACCCTTTCAGCAGTGGGGATTGGACTTCATCGGGGAAATTCATCCTCCCTCAAGTGGCCAGCACAGATGGATTCTAACTGCAACCGACTACTTCACCAAATGGATAGAAGCTGTCCCTACCAGAAGCACTTCTCACAAAGTAATTCTCAGCTTCCTGGAGGACATCATAACAAGGTTCGGCTGCCCCAGTAGAATCGTCACCGATAATGCCTCCCCCTTTCGGTCTGAGCCTCTGGTCAAATTCTGTGAACAGTTCGAAATTTCACTGATCCATTCTACTCCCTACTATCCTCAAGGGAACGGACTGGCAGAGTCTTCCAATAAAAGCCTAATCAAGCTTATCAAGAAGTTACTGGAAGATAATAAAAGGGCCTGGGACTCAAAGCTCAAATTTGCTCTTTGGGCTGATCGGGTAACAACAAAGAAATCACTGGGCATCTCACCTTTCCAGCTGGTTTATGGAATAGAGGTTGTTTTCCCCACCCAGCTTGCCTTATCTGTGGCTAAATTCCTCCAAGACCTTGAAGGAGAGCCTAACCATGTGCTCATAAGGATTCATCAGATGGTGGAAGTACAACAAATCAGAGAACAGGTCAGAGATAGAGCCTACAATCATCAGCAGAAGATCAAGCAGGCGTTTGACAAAAAGAGAAAAAAGAAAGAGTTCAAGCAGGGTGATCTGGTGCTCAAATGGGATGCACCCAGACAGGAGAAGGGCAAACACAGTAAATTTGACACCCTCTGGTTCGGGCCTTTCAAGATCCTTGAAGTATTTTCAAACAACACTTACAGGTTGCAGGATCTGGAAGACAATGAGGTTTTTAGCAGCCCAGTAAATGGGCATTTCTTAAAAAAGTGTTTCCTGTGAGCCACGGATTGGCTCTTTTTGTTTTGTTTTGTAAATATTGTTTTTGTTTTTGTTTTTTGGACTAATAAATGACTCCATAGCCCAACAGCAAAGGCACTGAATCTGCAAAAAAGTTCTTAGAGCATCACAGGGACGACTCTATCCCCATGGAGCCAAATGTTAGAGATATTTCTTGTAAGGAGGTTAGAATACAAAAGAAGGGGTTAAAAACCCACTTATCCTAAGTTCGGAACCCAATTGCGCCCGGGGTAAGCGGCAAGGAAGTTCGAACGACGACGATTTGCGCGCCCGGATCAACGGCGCATGTTGAATTCCGGACCCCCCCTGCCTTTCTACCTTTAAGCGGAGGGGGGGGGGGTCCGGAATTGGGGGCGCACCTCTCCAACGGTCCAGATTAGCGCGCCCGGATCAACGGCGATAAAGGTAATTCCGGACCCCCCTCGCCTTTCTACCTTTAAGCGGAGGGGGGGGTCCGGAATCGTAGGTGCATCTTTAGACAACCTGGATCGACGCGCCCAGATCAACGGTGCTTGAACAACTCCGCCCTTCTCAGCCACTCTATGCTTAGCCAGCGTGGGCCATTCTCCTATCTTGTCATCTTCCAGTTCACCTTTCCCCTGCTACCATGTGTCATCCATACGCCTCCCCTCTTTGGTCCGCATGGTCCACCCTCCTTCTCGTCACCCACTTATCATGTGCCATGTGTCCCACTCCTCTCCACATCAGCCCCTCACCAAAAGGCGAGTTCGATATCTCCCGTCTTCCTCCCTTCCGTCTGATGTCTTCCGCCATGAAGCATTCTCCGTCACCCTTCTCACACCTCGCCATTTCTTCCACGCCCTCATAATCCGACACCATCACTCCTACCATGCACCCCAGTCTCCGCGCTGGCCTCCATGCCTATCCCTCTAGTCATTCAGTTATTCCAGGTGGCAGCGCGAGAAGTCTTCCACATCCCAAGGTGCTGAGTTGGCCAGATTGTCCTCAATCCCAAGAAGCAGTTATTGAAGCAGTTGGTGGTGGTTAGACATCGTCTCCGCCATAATGGGAGAGTTCTGCAATAAATTAAAGGCACGTCGAGTCGCCGAAGAAACTGTCAGAAGATCGATCGTGTCTACCATAAGTTGCACAACCATTCAAAGATTGCAGTTCTGTGTTGTCAGAAGCCATGCAGACGCAAAGCTTTCAATGCTACGTCTCGATTTTGTTGTTGTTGTTAGTTTGAGTATATGAAGGCGTTTTCGCCATTTTCCTATCTATCGATGGTAGAGCTAAGCTCCCAACTGTAAAGTTTCAGTAAACATTCTAGCTTTCTGGGTTATGTATCAATGTTTGAGATTTCTGGGTTTATAACAAACATTTTTCCTTTTCCATCTATGTCTCATCTCTTGCTGGAGAGTTCATGATCGAATGCTTCGTATGAATTAACACAGTTCTGTTATGATAAATGATTTATTGTTGCATTGTTGTTTTCTCTGGTTTCCTGCATTTGGAAGTAAGAGGATCTTGTTTTCAGATGCCTGCTCTCACAGTCTGTTAGAAGCTTGATGCCTATAGCAAACCCTTGCACCCTTCTTATGAAGTCTTCCACCTCCTCACCCTTTATTGCAACTCACTGTTTGAAGTTTATCAAGACCTCACTCGTTCATGCATGCCTGGCCTAGTTTCTGAGTTGAGACCACTGTTCTGAGTTTGCCTCCATTTGATCACCCCTTTCAAACAAATCATGACATTAAACTGATGGGCGTCGGGCTCTGCTCCTGCAAGCAATCCAGGAGTGACTTCCGGCTCCAACACCTTGGTACTGGTTTTTTACCCTTCCACTGTGCTGGTTGACTCGAGGTTCCAACCTCCATTGTTCTCTCTTGTGCATACTCATCTGCTCGACTGGTGACATCTTCCACTGTGCCCTCTTGTGGTTGTTCCAGCGTGGTTGTGTGTGACCTTTCTAGCGCGGTCGTTTCTACCTGGGTCGGGACCATCCCATTAACTCTCGGGGCTTGTTTAGGGTTTTCAGAGTGCGAATGATTGCCTGGGTCCTCAGCCTGTTGGCCCTGTCCCCCTTATGGCACATCAATGTCCATGCCCACTGATGTTGTTTGCTGGGTTTCCTCCACGATAGGTGTGGGGCTTCCTGGTGTCATATCGAGCGACGAGATTTCATCCACGTTGACAACTTCTGGAGGCTAAGGTGGTTGTTATTCGCTTCCCTGTGGCTATGGTGGTGGTCTGACATTGCTTCGAGGTCATCTACAAGTCTGGCTCAGTTCTTCTAGTTTCGGTGGTGCCATGGTGTTAAAGAAGTTGTCCACCAAACTTAATGGCCTATGTAACTTCTGCAAACTCCGCTCGCTACTCTGTATACTCTATCGCTCTATGCTTTTCTCAATTTCACAATAACCCTTTCAATCCTGGCGTGCTTCCCTTATATAGAAATCGGGTGAAAATTCTTGGAGACGTTACCCAAATTGTGTTTTAATTGCACTAGCGCTTCCCGCGTACTTGCCATTGAATTCCCTGGCCGTCACCAGTTAGCGCGATTAATGCAACATCTCATCAATCATGTTTGTCATTCAAGTTTGATAGTCGTTGTTCGTTGGTGGTTATTTGTCATACCCGCCATTCCCATTGCTTATGCTTTTTAGTGATCGTTGGTCCTTTCTCCATCTAGCATTTTCGAGTGCGCGCACTCATTCAAATTTTTCGGTGCACTATGCCTTTATTGTGTTTTTTTTTCAAGTGCCAGGAGGTCGATTGTCCCTATACAACTTCAGTCGACTCCCATTGATCATCCCTTCGAGTTTTGTTCCTTCTAAATCCTTCAACTATACAACTCCCCCATCTATGACAGTCTTTACTTCGTATGGTCCTAACCAATGCATTATGAGTTTCCCTGGGTGCTGAAGGGATTTACTGTCATACACCAAGCCTAAGTCTCCTTGAAATATTTTCTCTTGATATGTCTGTCATGCCAAGCCTTGTCCCTTACTTTATGTACTTCTTGATGAAATCCTGCTAGAATCCTGTCTTCCTCCATGACCATCAGTTGATTTAGCCTTTCATGTAATGTGTCTCGTTCTGTCATGTTTGTAATTGTTGCTACATGCAGACTAGGTACCAAAAATTCTAATGGCACCACCACTTCTTGTCCATACACCAATCTGAATGGTGTCTGTCCTGTCAACTTTTTGCACGTGGTCATGTACTCCCATAGTACTGTTGTTATCTTCAATTCCCAATAGTCACTATTAACGTTGCATTTCTTTGTCAGTGCATTCTTGAGGATTTTGTTAAAGGCTTCCATTGTTCCATTTGCTTGAGGGTGATATGGTGTAGTCTTTTGATGATAAACTTCAAACTCCTCAGTCATAGCTCTAATAGTGTTGTTAATGAAGTGGGTGCCTTGGTCACTCATCAAAATCCTTGGGCATCCAAATCTAGTGATCACTTGCTCAAACAGGAAGTGTGTTGTTGTCTCTACGATGCAATCTTTTACTGGTGCTGCTTCTGCCCATCTTGTTAGATATTATGTCACAGTGATAATGTACCTCACTCTTGACCTTTTTGCTGGTGGGTTAATTGGTCCCACAAAATCTATTTCCCATTTGTCGAATACCTGTAAGATTACTTGTGGTCTTAGGGGCATCTCCTCCCTTCTATTCAGTTTACCAACCCTCTAACATACATCATATTTTTGGCAGTAGTCCTTTGAGTCTCTATGAATGGTCGGCCACCATAGTCATGCACGCAATACCTTCTGCGCGGTAGCTTTGTCTGCATAATGTCCTCCTGCTATTCCCTCACGGGCTTCTGCTAAAATCCTTAGTCTTTCATGTTCTAGCACACATCTTCTCAAGATTCTATCTGCACCCATTTTGTATAAGTGTCCTGCAATCAACTAATAGTTTGCAGCCCCGACTACAAGTTTTTTCTTCTACGCAGTATTGAATTCTTATGGCGCGGTCCCTGTACTCAAGTACTTTATGATGTCGACAAAGTATTCATCGGCTATCTAGACTAAAAATAGTTGTGAATCGGGAAAGTTGTCCTCTAGATTCGTAGGTTCCTCCCCATTAGTGATCCTCGACAAGTGACCAAATCCTGCGTTCAATTTTCCTGGTTTGACTATCACTTCAAAATCAAATTCCAGGAACAACAATAACCATCTACAAATTCTCCCCCCCCAACACTAGCTTGTTGACGAGGTATTTGAGCACTGAATGGTCTGTGAACATCTTGAACTGTTTTCCCAATAAATAATGCCTGGATTTCTCAAGCGCATAGACCATAGCTAAGACTTCCCTCTCTGTGGTGTTGTAGTTCTGCTCTGATTCTGATAGTTTTTTGCGAGCAAATGCTATAGGATGGTTCAATTATTCTTCTCCTGGGTGTGCCAGAATAGCTCCAAGTGCTATGGATGATGCATCTACATGTACGTGGAATGTCTTTTCCCAATCCAGGAATAATAGTATTCGTGCGGTTACCATCTTCTCTTTCAGGGTGTCCAATCTATGCTGACAGTCCTCATTCCACTGAAACTCTGTGTCTTTCCTTAGTAATTTCTCCATTGGCGCAGTGATCTACGCATACCCCTTTATAAATTTCCTGTAGTATTCTATATGTCCCAATGTCGCTCTCAATTGGCGAACTTTATTTGGTGGTGATAGGTTAACAATTACTGCAATCTTGGCGGGATCTACTAGCAAGCCTTGCTTGCATACTATATGGCCCAATAATATTCCAAAAGGTGTTATGAAGGTGCACTTCTTGATATTTAACGATATCTGACATTGCCTGCATATTTCTTACATTAGCCACAATACCTATACATGGTCTTTCAACAGACTTTATACTGTCCAATTGTCCAGATATACTTCTAGAAATTGGTGGATAAACTCTTTGAATGCATATATGACTACTCTTGAGAATATTGTTGGTGCATTCTTCTGTCCAAACGACATGACTGTGTACTGGTAGGATCCCCATTCCATGGAAAAAGTGGCCTTATATTTGTCTTTTGGTGTTATCTTGATCTGATGGTATGTTGAGAATCCGTCGGTGAATGACTACGCTTCATGTCCTCCTACATTTTCCTAGACTTCATATGTGAACGGAGTAGGGCATGGGTCATGTAGGCACGCATCATTCAACTTCCTCAAGTCGACACATATTCTTATCCCCCCTTGTTTCTTCTCTTGACCTACCATTGAGCTTACCCATTTGAATTCCTCTATAGGTTCTATGATTCCAGCCTCCAACATCCTATCGATCTCAACTTTGACTTTTTGCTTATATATTAGGTTTAGACTGTATGGTCGTTGTCTGATCGGTCTTGGCTCAACTCTGAGTGATATATTCATTCCACCTAGCTCTCCTGCTATGCCTTTCATTTCTGTGAACGTTGTTGGGAATAGATCATTGTACTCGCGCAGTAATTTTGTTATGCTTTCCACTGTTTGCTTATCCCAATAGTCTCCGATGCTGGCCATTTTGGGATTCTCAACTGTCCCAATGTTGACTTTCTTTACTTTGATCGGCGCAATAATTACTTCTAATTCTAGAGGTAGACCTTCCACTTCTCTCTCGCCTTCAACTTCCTCAATCTCGATATCGTGCAGGTCATATTCATTTGGTGCTTCTTCCTGCACATGGTAGCATGACAGTAGTTCTTTTACTGTCTGTTTGTTTTGTTGTTGTTCTTCTGTCATGATTTCAACTTCTGGTTCCTTAATGAATATCACCCCTCTGATTTGTTTAAGTGTTGCGTCTATGTTGGGGTTCTCATGCTCAAATGAGAAAATGACTGTAAAGTTCTATTATAATACTGTCTGACTCGTAGTTCCTCTACGCAGTTCTTGGTCTGCATAATAGTTTTTCAGGATGCCTTCTAATGTGTGAACAAACTGGTGGGGCCAGTCCTCTGGTGGTGTCATTTTCCATATCACTCTGCACTTCTCCAAGTGTTCTGTCGGTGGCCCCTATCCATAATATTTATGTAGCTGGTTATTTCCTTGTTTTGCGCCAAACCTAATGCGCAGTAATCGCTTACATTGGTACTAGTCTTTCAGTGTTTCTTTGTGCGCACCCCACCATCTTGCAAGTGTTGCCTTGAGTGCTATATCTAGGGATAAGAGCCTCTAATACTATACCACTTCCTTTTTGTATCGTGTTAATAATGCTTCTAAGTCGTTCACCCTATGGAAGCTGGGAGGTTCCGTTATCTCCGTACTTACCCATCTTACTGCGCGGTTTATTCTTGCGCATCTTCTTGTGGAGACTTCGTGTAACCTCTGCTGCCAATTTTCTAAGCCTGTATCTGAGTCTGACACACGTGAGGTGATGCTTTGCCAATTGAGTACCCCATCTATAGTTGGGTTCACATAATCTTCATCTCACGCAGTTGTTCTATACAATTGGTTGATTTCCTCCAAGTCCAAGCAAGTAGGTTCTACAAACCTTTCCCCTTCTGATGGGTCCAATGGCGCAATGACTATGTATTATCCTGACTCGAAGGTCATCTTCCACGTCTTAAAGTTGATAATGTCATGGTTATCAAACGCCCAATCCAAGCCAAGAAATGTCGAGTAAGGTGTTGTGCCATCCACTATCTCGATTACTTCGAAGTCAGATTTAGTTTGTACTCCATCCAGGTCTATTGTTACTCCTTTTAGTCTTCCAATTGGTAGAACTCTGTGTTGATTTGCTAGTTTCAGCTGAACATGTGAATATCCTAATGTGGGTTTTCCCATACATTGCCATGTCTTCTTGGGTAATACATTAACTTTGAATCCTAAATCCAGTATGATATCTCCCATGTTGAAATCTCCAATGTTGGCATTCAGCCTGAATTCCCTACTTGTTCTTCTCCTTGTATGTAGGTGATTGACTGTTTTCTATTCTAACTTTCCTTCTGCCTCTATGCTACATCTTTCTAGCATATTTTGTAATACTTTAACAAAGGATGGATCATTTAGTAGTCTAACACAGGATTGCAAAAAACCTTTAATCGTACTTACTTGTCCCAGGGGTTGTGTTTCTTTGGTGTGATCCAGCGATGGGGGCATCTCGTACTCTGGCACTTCCTTATTATGCTGTGCAATTGATGTCAATGCAATGTCTAGCTTTAGAAATTCTTGTTTGGATTGCTTGAATATCTCCTTCTTGTTCTGCACATCAAACTGCTTCCTTGGTTCGACATTCTTCTTCACTCATTGGTGTTGTGTTGGCTCTTGACTTACTGCATTGTTTCCTGTTTTAGCTCCTCCCCTTGTAACTATGTTGATGTTTCTTCCTTCATCCCTCGCTTCTGTTGAAATCCACTGAACATTCTAATTGTTCTGATTTCTCTTCTCCTTGATCTTCCCTAATAGTGTCAGGCATTCTTTCGGTGTCATGATCTAATGCACGACAATACATATAGGTCACTGGTGGAAGTGGACATTCTCTTGCATAGTGTCTTGGCTGTTGACAATTGTGGCATACCATTGGTCCTCTACCTCTTCCAAAGCCTCCTCTTTCTCTACCTCCCCCTTTGTATCCAACTCGATCCCATCGCGACGCGTTATATTGAGGCTCCTGGTTATACTGCGTGGTATTATAGTGTGGTTGCACAGTGTTGTATGGTTGTTTTGTAGTGTTATATTGCTGCTGCGCAGTGTTGTACGTGGATGGTACTTGGTTAAACTAAGGCGCGTCTTCCCCAGTCATCATTTCTGCTTGCACCCTGTATGAATGCATGTTCTTTCCCTCATCCAGTCCATGGTTCTGCAATCTTTGTCATCATGGCCTACTGACTTCCAAAAGTTGCAATACGAGCTCTTCAGTATTGTATGGTACTTCTGCATCATTGGGTAGTGGTATGGATCATGACCCCGTTTCTTACAGATCTCGCACCATAGTCCTCCTGTTGGTAATGAATTTGGCATTCTTTCTACCATGTACTACGCGAATGTTGGACATTCGTTCTTATGGTGTCCTTTTGTCCTACACATGGTACACCAAACGACTTATGTTTTGTCCTTACTTTGTTATGGTTTAGTTGGAATGCTAAGATCTTCAGATTCTCCATCAGCTCCTCGATGGCTGGATCTGTCTTCTTATATTGGTTTTCTTCGAGTTGCAGGGCTTCCTAGAGAGCCTTTGCCTACGTCTAAAACTTATGTTGTCGCAGTGGATATTTCAAGTGTGGTAACAGTGAATTGACGAACATATGCCTATGTTGCATAGTTGTCATGACGTATTTTATCTTTCCCTTCAGTCGTTTGAATATCTAGTCAATCTCCCATACAGATTCGTTGGGTTTTTGTCTAATCTCTATCATCTTGTTCATGTAATGATCCTCCGAACTCGGCTTTTGGAACTCATTTATCAACAACTTCTCGATATCTCCAATCGTCCTGGTTGTCCTTGGCGGACTATTTGCAACTAAACTCATTTACCAATCCAATGCGTGATATCTTAACATGATAGCTAACTGTGCAAGTTTAGTATCCTCGTCTGTGATTTGTTTTTCTTCTCAGATCTTTTTGCAGATAAACAAGTGCTTCTCCGGGTCCTCTGACGCTTCTCCTTTGAATTCTGGTAACCTAATACTGGGATCATGTCCTGCCATCTTGAATGTTGAACTACTACCTTCACGCAGTGTAGATACTTGACTACTGCTTCCTGAACTGGCTCCCCCATTTGTTATTCCTTGTGTAGATATACTTCCTGTTGTCTTCCTTCTCCCAAAATTTGGTTGTCTAATTGGTGGTGTTCTTCTTCGTGTATTCGTCGCACATGGGTTTATGGGTTCCACACTAACATTGACATGGATAGGAGTGTAGCCTTCTATTTCCACTCTTGGACCTCTTGTCTTCCTCTCATATGTTGCATGTAGGATTTCCTTAAACTGCTCCACAGCCTGAAGATCCTTTACCTCCTATTCATCACTTGCCAAGCCTTCCCTCGTGGCTAGGACTCTCTTCTTGGTGTTCACCTTATATTGGTAGGGTACTCCACTGCGCGTCTTTCCAGTTGTTGCCATAATCCACTTGATTTGGTCTTCATCCATCATAATTGGGTCCAAGGCCTCCTCCTTCTTTCCTTTATCCCCTTCTCCTTCCATTTCTCCTTTTCCTGCCAGTGCTTCCGCCCTTCCCCCATGCACGCAAGGAAGTTTAGTTTTCTGACTCCATCATCATTACACCTTTTTTATATAGTAATATCTTAATGGAATCATATAGCGATCTGATGTACCTTCCTCGAGGTCCCTTCAAGAACTCTTGTTCAGTTGCGTTGTAGGACTTTGCTGTATCTACTGCAAACTCTATGATAAATCTGGCAACAATGTTGTCTAGCCAGAAATCTATTGCGCGTGTAAACTTATTATCAACTTGTTGTAACTGCGCGATCTCTTCAGGATTCCACTCTAGCTGTCTGATCTGATTGGTTGGATGGTTGTCTTTCAATCTTTTTATCCACTTCTGCAATATGTGTGGGAAATCACAGAAAAAGACTTCATGCAAGTCGGTGAATATGTACTTGTCCAGATATTTGCACAGTGTTAACTTCGAGTTTCTGTTTTCTTTCTTCACAAACTCTAACTTCTTTGTCTTCAACCAAATCTCTATCTCTGCCTTCGTGTGATTCCACGGTCTCAACATCCCCTTTTAGATTCTCATTCTTTCACCTTTTCATCATTCGATTCAACATTCTTTTTACGCTTGTTCAGCAGATCTCATATGCTCAATCCCATTTTCTTCCAATCAACCGACAACGAAACCATTTGTTGGTTTTTATCTATTCTTCTATTGCTCTTGAGGATTCTTTATGAAGGTATTCTGATTCTACTTGACCATCACACATTGACCCTGGTTCAGATTTAAGAAGCTTCCCAACAAAATCCCTTTAAAACTATCAGCCCCTCTGGTTAACTAGAAGGCAACACAACACACAGAGTGTACTACGTAGTCTCACCCAAAATAGCTCTATGGGTGGCTGCAATACTCACGTGTTTGTAACTTGAGACTGAGAAAGATCTATGGTTGTGCGCCGTAAACTTTATTCATTTGATCTAACATCTGGTTGTAACATCCATTCTATGCATGCATGTGGAATCCCATATCTACTTAGTTACTTCATTTATCCAACATTCATCAACTAATCAGACGTAAAGATGCATTCATTTATTCACATAACACAGTGTTACCGTGGTTCACCCCCTCTTGGGCTACGTCCACAAAGATATGGCTCTTAAGCTTTTATTATAGTTTAGAAATATCCCACGCCGCACGTGGTTATAATCTTAGTTCTCCATCTTTCCCATAGGCTCCTTGATCCCTGTGAGGCTGACTAGATCGCACCAGGATCCCCAGCCTGCGATCTAACCCTCAGGATCAAGTCACTCACTCCTTCCTTAGCTCACCGGCTTAATGATTCATATAGTTCTTATAGTTTTCTCTCTTCCCGTCTCTCTGTGTGAGTCCTTTCTCCCCTTCTACCGCCTAAGTACTACTTATTTATACCCTTGACTCCCCAACCATTGCAATGTATTACCAAAAACCCTAGCCCTAGCATCGTTAGGTCTTCCTTGCATGCGCACTTCGCCTGTCTCTCTTACACGTGATGTTTTTCCTTCTAACTATCTTTTTCCTCTTGCACGCTTCTCCTCCAAAAATAGCCTTTCTTTCTGACTAGGTCTGCATCCAACATAGACCCCCTAGTAGTAACCCTTTTCCTTAGGGTGACCCACTTACTAGGAAACCATATAAACCACCAAGGTGAAATGTGACAAAAGGTATAATTTGCAAGAAAATGTTTTCATAATCAGGAAAGGACTCTTTTCAACATGTTCAAATGCTTCAATTATTAAAATGACACTTACCACAAGACCACACTTGTTACCTTATGAAACAGGACCCGTTGTCCCTTTTGGGCCATCCTGGTGTGGTGGATGTTGCTGATGTTGATGAATGATGATGTGCGATGAAAGGAGGGGATCTATTTGCTCATCTGGCTCTCAAAACTCCACGTATTCAACATGCGGGCCTCAAGACATCATCTCCTTAGTTACCCCTAGTCCTAGGGGTAACATTGTGGTAATAGGCCTAATGTTGGAAATCAAAGACATGTTGGAAGAAGATAAGCTATTCTATTCCATGAACATTCTCCAACCTTCGACACAGAGTGATCAACGATGCAAAAATGTGCAAACCATTCCAACAACCATCATCACAATAGACAAGTTGTTGGACTATAAGGCAGAGGAAAAAGGCGGTTCAAGGAACGATGAGGATGCTCAAGGAGAGAAGCAACATGATAGGAACAAGAAGAAGGAAAAAGGGAAGGAAAAGTTGTTTGGGAAGACTAGTGAGGACAAGGCTAAGCAACAAGACACTCCTAAGGAAAAAGGTAAGCATATTTCATGTTGGATTTGTGATAAGGATCATTATGCAAAGAATTGTCCAATAAAACACAAGTTGTCCACTGTGGAGCAAGTGGAGAAACCATCCATTGGTGTTTTGCAAGTCTTGGGTGTTGTCTTAGAGGAGAAATCCATAGTAAGCCAGGAGCAAGACATTACAATCCTTTGCTGCGTTCTAACAATATTGAATGAAAGATTAGTAGTTTCCATGGTTCATAGTAGGGTGACCCATAATTTCATGAAGGAAGATGTTGCAAGAGAGCTTGGCTTGCAACTTGAGTTGGCACAAACTTCCTTCAAAGCAATAAACTCAGGGATGGAAAAGGTTATTGGTATGGCCAATGAAGTCATCGTGAAGTTTAGTTTGGAGTGGAATTGCAAGTTTCATCATTGTGCCCATGGGTGACTTTGAGGTTGTTTTTCGGCAAGAATTCTTGAGGAAGATGAAATGCATCGTCCATGACTCACTTAGAATGTTTGTTCATATTTTTAGGCTAGGATGCATGTATTGTCCCTACCATGAGGAAAAGTCGAGAAGCTTTTGGTTGAATGACATCCTTGAACATGGTTTCTACAACCAATCAAGAAGCCAAGCAACCTTGTCATAGAGAACTTGGATGAGCTAGTCTTGAAGAGCAACCTGGAGACAAGACTTTAGGAGGAGGTCTTAGATGATCTTCAATGGACATTGGTTCAATGAAGGTATTGGAGCAGAGACACTATAATTGAAGCCATAGTGGACTCCATCATGACATCAATGGCTATATTGATAGATGCCCATTTGGGTAGGAAAATTGTTTGAGATCTGGGTGGACAGTTGGAGACAACAAAAGATTCACCAAGGAAGTCGGTGAAGCATTCAACTTGTATGGGCCAGGCTTGACAACAGACCAAGATGACAAGGTAGAAGCTGACCTTGGTATTCAAGGACCGAGGAGGAGGGGGTGCACATGGGTAGGATGATTTGAAAGATGACCCATAAATCAAGTGATTGTTGGAAGAAGGTGAGGGCATAATTAGTTCGAACGTGCCTCTGTGAATGTATTTGACGCAGAAGTATGGTGATCTTCCACACTATTTATATGACTTGGTATATGTTGGATAGATTGTTGATGTTGACGGTGGCTCAGGAAGCCAATTGCAATTGACTTCTCATTAAGTTGCAACAAGTTGGCTCAATGCTTAGGAGTAGGTAGTGGAGCCTAGTGTGCCTTTGAGAAGGTGCCTTGAGAAAAACATGTTTTGAAAAATGACTTGACAGAATAACATGAATACAAGGGTGGTGACCTTGCCTTGGTCCAGGAAGATTTGTGTCGAGTGGCTGAATTCTGGAAATAAAAGAGTATTTGGGCATGGGGAAGTGCATTCTCATGGATTGGGTACAATGGTTGGATTAGCGAGACATTTATTAATTATGTGTTTTCTTTTTTAAATGTCCTTTATTTTTTATGGAGAAGTGTTTCATTGCTCTTAGGACCTTAAGTCGAGCATCTAGAAAGATTGGTTATGGATTTTGTCTTTTTCCACCTACAACACCTCTAGGCCTATAGCCCCTTCTTCCCATGAAATGAGGTACAAGCCCTTCTTGGGCTTAATAAGCATGAAAACCCAAAAGATGAGGAAACGAAAGGGAAGAGGTGTGGAAAGTGGTAAGCATGTACGAGAATGGTACAATGACCCTTCAAGAAGACTATTGGTTTTGTATATACTCTTCTATTGGTCTTGAGGATTCTTTATTAAGGTATTATGATTCTACTTGGCCATCACACATTGACCCTGGTTCAATTTTAAGAAGCTTCCCAACAAAAGCCCTTTAAAACTATTGGCCCCTTTGGTAAACCAGAAGGTAACGCAACACATAGAGTGTATTGCGCAGTCTCACCCAAGATAGCTCTATGGGTGGTTGCAATACTCAGGTGTTTGCAACCTGAGACTGAACAAGATATATGGTTGTGCGTCGTAAACTTTATTCATCCGATCTAACATCTAGTTGTAACATCCATTCTATGCATGCATGTGGAATCCCATATCTACTTAGTTACTTCATTTATCTAACATTCATCAACTAATCAGACATAAAGATGCATTCATTCATTCACATAACACAGTGTTACCGTGTTTCACCCCCTCTTGGGCTATGTCCACAAAGATCTGGATCTCAAGCTTTTATTATAGTTTAGAAATATCCCACACCGCACGTGGTTACAATCTTAGCTCTCCCTCTTTCCCATAGGCTCCTAGATCTATGTGAGGGTAATTAGATCGCACCAAGCTCCTCAACCTGTGATCTAACAGTAGGGATCGAGTCGCTCACTCCTTCCTTAGCTCACCAGCTTAATGATTCATACATTTCTTACAGTTCTGTCTCTTTCTATCTCTCTGTATGAGTCCTCTCTCCCCTTCTATCACCTAAGTACTACTTATTTATACCCTCGGATCACCAGCCATTACAATTTATTACCCAAAACCCTAACCCTAGGATCGTTAGGTCTTCCTTACATGCATGCTTCGCCTACCTCTTGTACACGTGTTGCTTTTCCTTCCAGCTGTCTTTTTCCTCTTACATGATTCTCCTCCAAAAATAGACTTTCTTTCTAACTAGGCCTACATCCAACAGGCCCCCAACACTGACATGTGTTTCATCCCGAGCCACCTAACCCTTGTGTGCTTCTTCAATCTCTTTTGCGAGATCCTTGAACTTTTCTGTGAGTTCCTTTGCTTGCATTTGAACCTGCGTGGTCTTCTCCTTGAGTGTGTCTAATATCTACACTGCAATCTCATCGTTGATCATCTCTGCGCACTCTGCCTGAGTTTGTGCCATGTTTTTCTTTGCGTCTTTTGCCTGCACAATGATCTCTACTGCTCGCTCCTTGAGCGGTTCCATTTGAGCTTGGCGCTCCTTCTTCTGTGTCTGTGCGGCTATGAGTTATGCCTGTAGTTTCTTCATATTCTGCGCTCCTTTGACGCACTCAGTGATCGACATTGTCTTTTGCCTATGCTTGAGGTCCTGGATAGTTGCACTTATCCTTTCTTCTTCTTGGTCCCACTACTAGACTTGTTGATCCTCTTCCAGCTTCATCCATAGTTGTGTTGCTTTCTTGAACAAGATGGTCATTGCACTGACTTATCGCTCCATCTCCTCTATCTGCATAGTTGCTTCCTACTTCCACTACTCCTTCACCTCTGGCAGAGTGGTAGGTATGAGTTGTTCTCGGAGGTGCTCGATCTCTTGCTTGTATTAATCGATTATCTGCACAATCTGATCAATCTTCTGCGTTGTTGTGAGCTCTGTTGTCTACGCGCTCTTTGTAATTTTCTGATATGCTATCGCCAATCCTTGTTCCAGCCTATCCGCGCGGTCTTTCTCATATTTGGTCTCAAGCTTGACCTGCTAGAGTACCAATTCCAACTCGTCTCGACTATCCTTTGTCTGTTGCAATTCTGTTGCATCTGTGCGTGCACGCGTCTATACCTCCTGTGCGACACTGACTTGCAGTTTATATAGGGCCTTGGTTGGTATCTGCATCATTACCAATTGTATTTGGGCCAAATCCTCTAAGGGTGTCTGCCCCACAATTTCATCCATGCACAACATGTTGGGTGTGACATGAAATGTCGAGCTCGGTTGTGTTGTCGTCTAGATCCTGTCCTACTCGCTCGATCAAGGCTCGACTCCTGTATGTGATGCTGATGGGATTGTTTCTATGCCTCTATTGGCCCTCTGTGTTTCTCTGAGTTGTTGGAGGAGCTGCCTCATGTCTGCCAGTTCCTCCTGAATCATGTCCCTTTGGCGTTGAGCATCCTCGAAATCTTCCATTGTTCGATCCTACACCATTTGGGCCACAAGGTCTGCGTCGTCCTCTGTGATCATATATTCTGGTGGCGTTCTGTGTGCCTTAGTTTTCTTGCACGCACCCCCATTTGTATGAATGGCCTCTTGGTCTGGCCTTGCTCCTGCTGAGTAACATTTGATATAGTTCCCTGTGTTGTCTCAGTTTGTTTCTCCTTTTCATGTGGCACCTAGGTGTTGTTCTTCTTCCCTGCATGAGTACCTGCCTTGGACACACCCCCTTTCTTATGTTGCGTCAGGTTCTGACCTATCCTTGGCTTCTTGGGCACCATTTTGTCTTATGCGGGTGTTTGTTCCTGCCTTGCCTCTGCCTCCTTATCTGCGGGCATCTCTTGATTCAGGACTAGAATCCTCCAGTCATCATCCCAATCCTTGATGGCCATTTCTACGTTCTCTTCCGAGACGCAGTGGCGCATTTGTAGTCATTGGTTGTCGGGATCCTTCCATGCTTGGATCCACATTGTATGCCTTGTTTCTTTGAAGTTGTCTATGCCCTGATACTGTGTGACCACCTCTAGTGTAATTCGTCAAGTGTTGCGATGTTGCAAGTCATTCTAATATCCTTCAAACATGTTTGCATTCGCCTTTTTGTTCTTGGGGTCTTGAGTGGTCCCTAACGACAGGTATCGCATTACGTGGAAAGGAATGGATCTAGTGGAAAGGAATAAATACTTGTGATCCTTCCATCCAACTAAGGTGACCAGGACGAGTAGCCATGAATAGTGAAATCCTGTCCCCAAGTCCTGCACGTCCTTGCAATCTTCCAAGAATAGATTCAACAAATACGGGGCCCAACTGAGTGTGGTGCCCTCTGCACTCTGTGTTGTAGTTGCGACAACCCCGACATGGACTTCCTCCTTGCAACATTTCATGAGTAACTTGCATGCCATGATTTGTGTTGCCATCCTTGTCGTTGCATCACTAATACGCTTGATTATGATTTTGGACAACCCCCTTTCTGTACCATACTTCTTCTTTGTTTCCTCGGTTAGTGCCTTCTCCTTCATCTTGTCCTCAAGGAACTGCGCGAGTGTCTCCCCCGGTGATGGCAGCCCTGTGATGTATGCAATGAGCTCTACGTCTATTGAGACGATCTATTCTAGCCACAAGTATCCTTCGTGGGTGACTGCCATCAACTACTTGACACAGTTGTTTATGTGTTGGCCCCTCCCAAAGTGTAGGATGTCCAACAAGCCTATAATCCCAGTTTTGGCTAGTCTGGTTGCCCACTGGCTTGGTTGGTTAATTGGTTCACCAAAGGGTCCTATACCCAATCTCTAGATAAAATTTATTGGAAAACTCCGGAAACTTGTCCGTGTTCATCACATCATGGTCTAAGTACCTCAATTTCTCCACATGGCCTAACATGTTGCCTATGATACATACCTCTTCCAGAATACGTGGCAAGACTACGGTTGTGGCGGCTTGCTTGCGCGGTGACCTTGGTACTGGTTGTTTACCCTTCCACTGTGCTGGTTGACTCGAGGTTCCAACCTCCATTGTTCTCTCTTGTGCATACTCATCTGCTCGGCTGGTGACATCTTCCACTGTGCCCTCTTGTGGTTATTCCAGCGTGGTTGTGTGTGACCTTTCTAGCGCGGTCGTTTCTGCCTAGTTTGGGACCATCCCATTAAATGTCGGGGCTTCTTCAGGGTTTTCAGAGTGTGAATGATTGTCTGGGTCCTCATCTTGTTGGCCCTGTCCCCCTTATGGCACATCAATGTCCATGCCCACTGATGTTGTCTGTTGGATTTCCTCCACGATAGGTGTGGGGCTTCCTCGTGTCATATCGAGCGACGAGATTTCGTCCACGTTGATTACTTCTGGAGGCTAAGGTGGTTGTTATTCACTTCCCTGTGGCTATGGTGGTGGTCTGACGTTGCTTCGAGGTCATCTACAAGTTTGGCTTGGTTCTTCTAGTTTCGGTGGTGCCATGGTGTTAAAGAAGTTGTCCACCAAACTTAATGGCCTATGTAACTTCTGCAAACTCCGCTCTCTGCTCTGTATACTCTATCATTCTATGTTTTTCTCAATTTCACAATAACCCTTTCAATCTTGGCGTGCTTCCCTTATATAGAAATCGGGTGAAAATTCTCGGAGACATTACCCAAATTGTGTTTTAATTGCACTAGCACTTCCCGCGTACTTGCCATTGAATTCCCTGGCCGTCGCCAGTTGGCGCGATTAATGCGGCATCTCATCAATCATGTTTGTCATTCAAGTTTGATAGTCGTTGTCCGTTGGTGGTTATTTGTCATACCTGCCATTCCCGTTGCTTACGCTTTTTAGTGATCGTTGGTCCTTTCTCCATCTAGCATTTTCGAGTGTGCGCACTCATTCAACTTTTTCGGCGCACTATGCCTTTATTGTTATCTTTTGATGTTTGACGTGGTATATCCTCTGTGTGTGTTTTTTTTCAAGTGCCAGGAGGTCGATTGTCCCTATACAACTTTAGTCGACTCCCATTGATCATCCCTTCGAGTTTTGTTCCTCCTAAATCCTTCAACTGTACAACTCCCCCATCTGTGACAGTCTTTACTTCGTATGGTCCTAACCAATGCATTCTGAGTTTCCCTGGGTGCTGAAGGGATTTATTGTCATACACCAAGACTAAGTCTCCTTCCTTGAAATATTTTCTCTTGATATGTCTGTCATGCCATTCCTTGTCCCTTGCTTTATGTACTTCTTGGTGAAATCCTGCTAGAATCCTGTCTTCCTCCATGACCATCAACTGATTTAGCCTTTCATGTACTGTGTCTCGTTCTGTCATGTTTGTAATTGCTGCTACATGCAGACTAGGTACCAAAAATTCTAATGGCACCACCACTTCTTGTGCATACACCAATTTGAATGGTATCTGTCCTGTCAACTTTTTGCACGTGGTCATGTACTCCCACAGTACTGTTGTTATCTTCAATTCCCAATAGTCCCTATTAACGTTGCATTTCTTTGTCAGTGCATTCTTGAGGATTTTGTTAAAGGCTTCCATTGTTCCATTTGCTTGAGGGTGATATGGTGTAGTCTTTTGATGATAAACTTCAAACTCCTCAATCATAACTCTAATAGTGTTGTTAATGAAGTGAGTTCCTTGGTCACTCATCAAAATCCTTGGGCATCCAAATCTATTGATCACTTGCTCAAACAAGAAGTGTGTTGTTGTCTCTGTGCTACAATCTTTTACTGGTGATGCTTCTGCCCATCTTGTTAGATATTATGTCACAGTGATAATGTACCTCACTCTTGAACTTTTTGCTGGTGGGTTAATTGGTCCCATAAAATCTATTTCCCATTTGTCGAATGCCTGTAAGATTACTTGTGGTCTTAGGGGCATCTCCTCCCTTCTATTCAGTTTACCAACCCTCTGACATACATCACATTTTTGGCAGTAGTCCTTTGAGTCTCTATGAATGGTCGGCCACCATAGTCATGCGCGCAATACCTTCTGCACGGTAGCTTTATCTGCATAATGTCCTCCTGCTATTCCCTCATGGGCTTCTACTAAAATCCTTGGTCTTTCATGTTCTAGCACACATCTTCTCAAGATTCTATCTGCACCCATTTTGTATAAGTGTCTTGCAATCAACTAATAGTTTGCAGCCCCAACTACAAGGTTTTTCTTCTGCACAGTATTGAATTCTTGTGGCGCGGTCCCTATACTCAAGTACTTGATGATGTCGACAAAGTATTCATCGGTTATCTGGACTAAAAATAGTTGTGCATCGGGAAATTTGTCCTATAGATTCGTAGGTTCCTCCCCATTAGTGATCCTCGACAGGTGACTAGGTCCTACGTTCAATTTTCCTGGTTTGACTATCACTTCAAAGTCAAATTCCAGGAACAACAATAACCATCTATAAATTCTCCCCCCCAACACTAGCTTGTTGATGAGGTATTTGAGCACTGAATGGTCTGTGAACATCTTGAACTGTTTTCCCAATAAATAATGCCTGGATTTCTCAAGCGCGTAGACCATAGCTAAGACTTCCCTCTCTGTGGTGTTGTAGTTCTGCTCCAATTTTGATAGTTTTTTGTGAGCAAATGCTATAGGATGGTTCAATTCTTCTGCTCCTGGGTGTGCCAGAATAGCTCCAAGAGCTATGGATGATGCATCTACATGTACGTGGAATGTCTTTTCCCAATCCAAGAATAATAGTATTTGTGCAGTTACCATCTTCTCTTTCAGGGTGTCCAATCTATGCTGACAGTCCTCATTCCACTGAAACTCTGTGTCTTTCCTTAGTAATTTCTCCATTGACGTAGTGATCTGCGCATACCCCTTTATAAATTTCCTGTAGTATCTTGTATGTCCCAATGTCGCTCTCAATTTGCGAACTTTTTTTGGTGGTGATAGGTTAACAATTACTGCAATCTTGCCGGGATCTACTAGCAAGCCTTGCTTGCATACTATATGGCCCAATAATATTCCAAAAGGTGTTATGAAGGTGCACTTCTTGATATTTAACGATATCTGACATTGCCTACATATTTCTTACATTAGCCACAATACCTATACATGGTCTTTCAACAGACTTTATACTGTCCAATTGTCCAGATATACTTCTAGAAATTGGTGGATAAACTCTTTGAATGCATCTATGACTACTCTTGAGAATATTGTTGGTGCATTCTTCTGTCCAAATGACATGACTGTGTATTGGTAGGATCCCCATTCCGTGGAAAAAGTGGCCTTATATTTGTCTTTTGGTGTTATCTTGATCTGATGGTATCCTGAGAATCCGTCGGTGAATGAATACGCTTCATGTCCTCCTACATTCTCCTAGACTTCATATGTGAACGGAGTAGGGTATGGGTCATGTAGGCACGCATCATTCAACTTCCTCAAGTCGACACATATTCTTATCCCCCCTTGTTTCTTCTCTTGACCTACCATTGAGCTTACTCATTTGAATTCCTCTATAGGTTCTATGATTCCAGCCTCCAACATTCTATCGATCTCAACTTTGACTTTTTGCTTATATATCGGGCTTAGACTGTATGGTCATTGTCTGATCGGTCTTGGCTCAACTCTGAGTGGTATCTTCATTCCGCCTAGCTCTGTTGCTATGCCTTTCATTTCTGTGAACGTTGTTGGGAATAGGTCGTTTTACTCGCGCAGTAATTTTGTTATGCTTTCCACTGTTTGCTCATCCCAGTAGTCTTCGATGCTGGCCATTTTGGGATTCTCAACTGTCCCGATGTTGACTTTCTTTACTTTGATCAGCGCAACAATTACTTTTGATTCTAGAGGTAGACCTTCCACTTCTCTCTCGCCTTCAACTTCCTCAATCTGGATATCGTGTAGGTCATCTTCATATGGTGCTTCTTCCTGCACATGGTAGCATGACAGTAGTTCTTTTATTGTCTGTTTGTTTTGTTGTTGTTCTTTTGTCATGATTTCAACTTCTGGTTCCTTAATGAATATCACCCCTCTGATTTGTTTAAGTGTTGTGTCTATGTTGGGGTTCTCATGCTCAAATGAGAAAGTGACTGTAAAGTTCTATTGTAATACTATCCAACTCGTAGTTCCTCTGCACAGTTCTTGGTCTGCATAACAGTTTTTTGGGATGCCTTCTAATGTGTGAACAAACTGGTGGGGCCAATCCTCTGGTGGTGTCGTTTTCCATATCACTCTGCACTTCTCCAAGTGTTCTGCTGGTGGCCCCTATCCATAATATTTATGTAGCTGGTTATTTCCTTGTTTTGCGCCAAACCTAATGCGCAGTAATCGCTTACATTGGTACCAGTCTTTCAGTGTTTCTTTGTGCGCACCCCACCATCTTGCAGGTGTTGCCTTGAGTGCTATATCCAGGGATAAGAGCCTCTAATATTATACCACTTCCTTTTTGTATCGTGTTAATAATGCTTCTAAGTCGTTCACCCTATGGAAGCTGGGAGGTTCCGTTATCTCCGTACTTACCCATCTTACTGCGCGGTCTATTCTTGCGCATATTCTTGTGGAGACTTCGTGTAACCTTTGTTGCCAATTTTCTAAGCCTGTATCTGAGTCTGACGCACGTGAGGTGATGCTTCACCAATTGAGTACCCCATCTATAGTTGGGTTCATGTAATCTTCATCTCACGCAGTTTTTCTATACAACTGGTTGATTTCCTCCAAGTCCAAGCAAGTAGGTTCTACAAACCTTTCCCCTTCTGATGGGTCCAATGGCGCAATGACTATGTATTCTCCTGACTCGAAGGTCATCTTTCGCATCTTAAAGTTGATAATGTCTTGGTTATCAAAGGCCTAATCCAAGCCAAGAAATGTCAAGTAAGGTGTTGTGCCATCCACTATCTCGATTACTTCGAAGTCGGATTTAGTCTGTACTCCATCCAGGTCTATTGTTACTCCTTTTAGTCTTCCAATTGGTAGAACTCTGTGTTGATTTGCTAGCTTCAGCTGAACATGTGAATATCCTAATGTGGGTTTTCCCATACATTGCCATGTCTTCTTGGGTAATACATTAACTTTGGATCCTAAATCCAGTATGATATCTCCCATGTTGAAATCTCCAATGTTGGCATTCAGCCTGAATTCCCTACTTGTTCTCCTCCTTGTATGTAGGTGATTGACTGTTTTCTATTCTAACTTTCCTTCTGCCTCTATGCTACATCTTTCTAGCATATTTTGTAATACTTTAACAGAGGATGGATCATTTAGTAGTCTAACACAGGATTGCAAAAAACCTTTAATCGTACTTACTTGTCCCAGGGGTTGTGTTTCTTTGGTGTGATCCAACGATGGGGGCATCTCGTACTCTGGCACTTCCTTATTATGTTGCGCAGTTGATGTCGATGCAATGTCTAGCTTTAGAAATTCTTGTTTGGATTGCTTGAATATCTCCTTCTTGTTCTGCACATCAAACTGCTTCCTTGGTTCAACATTCTTCTTCACCCATTGGTGTTGTGTTGGCTCTTGACTTACTGCATTGTTTCCTGTTTTAGCTCCTCCCCTTGTAACTATGTTGATGTTTCTTCCTTCATCCCTCACTTCTGCTGAAATCCACTAAACATTCTGATTGTTCTGATTTCTCTTCTCCTAGATCTTCCCTAATAGTGTTGGGCATTCTTTCGGTGTCATGATCTGATGCATGACAATACATATAGGTCACTGGTGGAAGTGGACATTCTCTTGCATAGTGTCTTGGTTGTTAACAATTGTGGCATACCACTGGTCCTCTACATCTTCCAAAGCCTCCTCTTGCTCTACCTCCCCCTCTGTATCCAACTCGATCCCATCGCGACGCGTTATATTGAGGCTCCTGGTTATACTGCGTGGTATTATAGTGTGGTTGCACGATATTGTATTGTGGCTGCACAATGTTGTATGGTTGTTGCGCAGTGTTATACTGTTGTTGCGCAGTGATGTACGTGGATGGTACTTGGTTAAACTAAGGTGCGGCTTCCCCGGTCATCATTTATGCTTGCACCCTGTATGAATGCATGTTCTTTCCCTCATAAAGTCCATGGTTCTGCAATCTTTGTCATCATGGCCTACTGACTTCCAAAAGTTGCAATACGAGCTCTTCGGTATTGTATGGTACTTTTGCATCATTAGGCAGTGGTATGGATCATGACCCCGTTTCTTACAGATCTCGCACCATAGTCCTCCTATTGGTAATGGATTTGGCATTCTTGCTGCCATGTACTGCGCGAATGTTGGACATTAGTTCTTATGGTGTCCTTTTGTCCTACACGTGGTACACCAAACGACTTATGTTTTATCCTTACTTTGTTATGGTTTAGTTGGAATGCTAAGATCTTCAGATTCTCCATCAGCTCCTCGATGGCTGGATCTGTCTTCTGATATTGGTTTTCTTCGAGTTGCAGGGCTTCCTAGAGAGCCTTTGCCTACGTCTAAAACTTATGTTGTCGCAGTGGATATTTCAAGTGTGGTAACAATGAATTGATGAACATATGCCTATGTTGCATAGTTGTCATGACGTATTTTATCTTTCCCTTCAGTCGTTTGAATATCTGCTCAATCTCCCATACAGATTCTCCAGGTTTCTGTCTAATCTCTATCATCTCGTTCATGTAATGATCCTCCGAACTCAGGTTTTGGAACTCATTTATCAACAACTTCTTGATATCTCCAATCGTCCTGGTTGTCCTTGGCAGACTATTTGCAACTAAACTCATATACCAATCCAATGCGTGATATCTTAACATGATAGCTAACTGTGCAAGTTTAGTATCCTCGTTTTTTATTTGTTTTTCTTCTCGGATCTTTTTGCAGATAAACAAGTGCTTCTCCGGGTCCTCCGACGCTTCTCCTTTGAATTCTAGTAACCTAATACTGGGATCATGTCCTGCCATCTTGAATGTTGAACTACTACCTTCACGCGATGTAGATACCTGACTACTGCTTCCTGAACTGGCTCCCCCATTTGTTATTCCTTGTGTAGATATACTTCCTGTTGTCTTCCTTCTCCCAAAATTTGGTTGTCTAATTGGTGGTGTTCTTCTTCATGTATTCGTCACACATGGGTTTATGGGTTCCACACTGACATTGATATGGATAGGAGTGTAGCCTTCTATTTCCACTTTTGGACCTCTTGTCTTCCTCTCATATGTCGCGTGTAGGATTTCCTCAAACTGCTCCACAGCCCGAAGATCCTCTACCTCCTCTTCATCACTTGCCAAGTCTTCCCTCGCGGCTATGACTCTCTTCTTGGTGTTCACCTTATATTGGTAGGGTACTCCACTGCGCGTCTTTCCAGTTGTTGCCACAATCCACTTGATTTGGTCTTCATCCATCATAATTGGGTCTAAGGCCTCCTCCTTCTTTCCTTTATCCCCTTCTCCTTCCATTTCTCCTTTTCCTGCCAGTGCTTCTGCCCTTCCCCCATGCACGCAAGGAAGTTTAGTTTTCTGACTCCATCATCATTACACCTTTTTTATATAGTAATATCTTAATGGAATCATATAGCGATCTGATGTACCTTCCTCGAGGTCCCTCCAAGAACTCTTGTTCAATTGCGTTGTAGTACTTTGCTGTATCTACTGCAAACTCTGTGATAAATCTGGCAACAATGTTGTCTAGCCAGAAATCTATTGCGCGTGTAAACTTATTATCAACTTGTTGTAATTGCGCGATCTCTTCAGGATTCCACTCTAGCTGTCTGATTCGATTGGTTGGATGGTTGTCTTTCAATCTTTTTATCCACTTCTGCAATATGTGCGGGAAATCACAGAAAAAGACTTCATGCAAGTCGGTGAATATGTACTTGTCTAGATATTTGCACAGTGTTAACTTCGAGTTTATGTTATCTTTCTTCACAAACTCTAACTTCTTTGTCTTCAACCAAATCTCTATCTCTGCCTTTGTGTGATTCCACGGTCTCAACATCCCCTTTTAGATTCTCATTCTTTCACCTTTTCATCGTCCGATTCAACATTCTTTTGACGCTTCTTCAGCAGATCTCATATGCTCAATCCCATTTTCTTCCAATCAACCGACAACGAAACCATTTGTTGGTTTTTTATCTACTCTTCTATTGCTCTTGAGGATTCTTTATGAAGGTATTTTGATTCTACTTGACCATCACACATTGACCCTGGTTCAGATTTAAGAAGCTTCCCAACAAAAGCCCTTTAAAACTATCAGCCCCTCTGTTTAACTAGAAGGCAACACAACACACAGAGTGTACTGCGTAGTCTAACCCAAGATAGCTCTATGGGTGGCTACAATACTCAGGTGTTTGCAACTTGAGACTGAGCAAGATCTATGGTTGTGCGCCATAAACTTTATTCATTCGATCTAACATCTGGTTGTAACATCCATTCTATGCATGCATGTGGAATCCCATATCTACTTAGTTGCTTCATTTATCCAACATTCATCAACTAATCAGACGTAAAGATGCATTCATTTATTCACATAACACAGTGTTACCGTGGTTCACCCCCTCTTGGGCTACGTCCACAAAGATATGGCTCTTAAGATTTTATTATAGTTTAGAAATATCCCACGCCACACGTGGTTATAATATTAGTTCTCCGTATTTCCCATAGGCTCCTCGATCCCTGCGAGGATAACTAGATCGCACCAGGATCCTTAGCCTACGATCTAGCCCTCAGGATCAAGTCACTCACTCCTTCCTTAGCTCACCGACTTAATGATTCATATAGTTCTTATAGTTCTCTCTCTTCCCGTCTCTCTGTGTGAGTCCTTTCTCCCCTTCTATCGCCTAAGTACTACTTATTTATACCCTTGACTCCCCAACCATTGCAATGTATTACCAAAAACCCTAGCCCTAGCGTCGTTAGGTCTTCCTTGCATGCGCACTTCGCCTGTCTCTCTTACACGTGCTGCTTTTCCTTCTAACTATCTTTTTCCTCTTGCACGCTTCTCCTCCAAAAATAGCCTTTCTTTCTGACTAGGTCTGCATCCAACATAGACCCCCTAGTAGTAACCCTTTTCCTGAGGGTGACCCACTTACTAGGAAACCATATAAACCACCAAGGTGAAATGCAACAAAAGGTATAATTTGCAAGAAAATGTTTTCATAATCAGGAAAGGACTCTTTTCAACATGTTCAAATGCTTCAATTATTAAAATGACACTTACCACGAGACCACACTTGTTACCTTATGAAACAAGACCTGTTGTCCCTTTTGGGCCATCCTGGTGTGGTGGATGTTGCTGATGTTGATGAATGGTGATGTGCGATGAAAGGAGGGGATCTATTTGCTCATCTGGCTCTCAAAACTCCACATATTCAACATGCGGGCCTCAAGACATCATCTCCTTAGTTACCCCTAGTCCCGGGGGTAACATTGTGGTAATAGGCCTAATGTTGGAAATCAAAGACATGTTGGAAGAAGATAGGCTATTCTATTCCATGAACATTCTCCAACCTTCGACACAGAGTGATCAACGATGCAAAAATGTGCAAACCATTCCAACAACCATCATCACAATAGAGAAGTTGTTGGACTATAAGGCAGAGGAAAAAAGGTGGTTCAAGGAATGATGAGGATGCTCAAGGAGAGAAGCAACATGACAGGAACAAGAAGAAGGAAAAAGGGAAGGAAAAGTTGTTTGGGAAGACTAGTGAGGACAAGGCTAAGCAACAAGACACTCCTAAGGAAAAAGGTAAGCATATTTCATGTTGGATTTGTGATAAGGATCATTATGTAAAGAATTGTCCAATAAAACACAAGTTGTCCACTGTGGAGCAAGTGGAGAAACCATCCATTGGTGTTTTGCAAGTCTTGGGTGTTGTCTTAGAGGAGAAATCCACAGTAAGCCAGGAGCAAGACATTACAAGCCTTTGCTGCGTTCTAACAATATTGAATGAAAGATTAGTAGTTTCCATGGTTGATAGTGGGGTGACCCATAATTTCATGAAGGAAGATGTTGCAAGAGAGCTTGGCTTGCAACTTGAGTTGGCACAAACTTCCTTCAAAGCAATAAACTCAGGGATGGAAAAGGTTATTGGTATGGCCAATGAAGTCATCGTGAAGTTTAGTTTGGAGTGGAATTGCAAGTTTCATCATTGTGCCCATGGGTGACTTTGAGGTTGTTTTTCGGCAAGAATTCTTGAGGAAGATGAAATGCATCGTCCATGACTCACTTAGAATGTTTGTTCATATTTTTAGGCTAGGATGCATGTATTGTCCCTACCATGAGGAAAAGTCGAGAAGCTTTTGGTTGAATGACATCCTTGAACATGGTTTCTACAACCAATCAAGAAGCCAAGCAACCTTGTCATAGAGAACTTGGATGAGCTAGTCTTGAAGAGCAACCTGGAGACAAGACTTTAGGAGGAGGTCTTAGATGATCTTCAATGGACATTGGTTCAATGAAGGTATTGGAGCAGAGACACTATAATTGAAGCCATAGTGGACTCCATCATGACATCAATGGCTATATTGATAGATGCCCATTTGGGTAGGAAAATTGTTTGAGATCTGGGTGGACAGTTGGAGACAACAAAAGATTCACCAAGGAAGTCGGTGAAGCATTCAACTTGTATGGGCCAGGCTTGACAACAGACCAAGATGACAAGGTAGAAG
>ML798233.1:238618-264414 GCA_009831015.1 Picea engelmannii | reverse complement strand
TTCTCATAATTTGATAATAATAAACCTCCAACAAAGCATGCATTCCCCCAATAGAAATGATTTTTCTTTTAATTTCTAGGAAAGAAGATGAAGGATTCATCCATGTAACCACACCCATGCTCTTCTTCATGAAAAGACCTTTCCAACAAATGTTTTTCTCAATTTGGACACTTGTAGCCCAAGTTGTGACCTTTGGAAGTTGAAAATTCAAGAGTTGTTAATGTTTGGTCCTTCAATATTGACCCTTGGATTTCAAGCACAAATTATTTATCCCATATGCATCATGTAAGTGACTACTAGAAATTTTATAAGGAAAGCATCACTCCTTCATTAATGTGTGTTGATTTAGAGCCTCCATGTGACATCCGCCTTCATAGACACCATGTGTAAAATTTGGTTTCCACATTACCATAAAGCCATATGCCTAGTCATCATTCAAGTTAACCTACTTTAATGTGTGCCTACCATGTGTCACTTTGAGATGACAATTAAACCATCATGTATCCTCTTGTGGTTGGGTACCACCATGTTTTTGGTGCCACCATGTGTCTTCCTATGGTTGGGTATTACCATGTGTTAGCTTATCATAGGTTCTCAACCATTAATTTCATGGTGTTCCCACATGCCAATTTATCATAGGTTCTCAACCACCATATTAAATGATTTGTGTCGATCTGAGATGACAAGTCAAACACTATGGTTGGGTATTTCCATGATGTTTCCACCACCATGTGTCCCCTTGTGACTAGGTATTCCCACGTGTTAGATTAACATAGATTCTCAACCATTGCCATTGTGCCGCCACATGTCAACTTATCATAGGTTCTCAATATCAATTTCAAATGTCACTTAACCACCTTAGTGAATCCACTTTATGAAAATGAGTTAATCTCTAAGATGAATATATGGGTTCCATTTTCCCCTTTGGAAAACCACCCTCATGGAGTAGATGTTTTTTGGGAGGGTGGTTCTCTTATAACTAGAGAACCCTTTTTAAATATACTTTCAAATGATTGAAATCCTTCCTTCCTCTCCAAAAATATTTGTCCATTATTCACTAAATCAAAACCTTTTTTCAATATAAAAAACAGAAGGTAATTTTCATAATAAATTCTTGTCCCATAAACAAGGGAATCCAACACATTAGTTTGGTGTCTATCTAGGCCATTAAATTAAATAATATATTATTATTATTAGTTTTCCCTGGAATAACTCCTTGAGAGAAACTCTCAGTTACTTCCCACTTATCCAAGGATGACACCTAGTGTAAAGTGGGTAGAATAGACTAGTGTGCATGACTTCAAGGGAATTGAATTGAGGACTTGCACAACGTGCTGGATTACTAGCAATGTCCTAGAAAAATTGGTACCAACTGATTGAGATACCCCTTGGGGATATTATTATTATTATTATTATTATTATTATTATAAGTTAGTTTAATTCCTTCAAAAATCATTTAACCACATTAATAGATTTTCCATGGGTTCCTAGAGAAAATTTGTAATTTCTTAGGCATATGAAGCTTTTGCATTCCATCAGGTGCTAGGTGAATGTGATGAAAACATATTTCTATTGAATGGTTGTATGATATATTTCAACTCTTCTTTGAAATCAATTTTTTAGGGAACATGCACTTAGGCTCTTTGACGACTTTTTAATGAGAAGAGTTTTTTGTATTTTTTTGAACTTCTTTTTGGATTCCATCAATTCTATGTTACTAAGAAACCCATATAAACATATCCAAACACTACTTGGGAAATTCAAAGGAAAATTCACATTTATGTTACAACCACTTTACCCAAAGGGGGTCCCACCATTCATGTAAGAAAGACTAAACTTTGTAGAGCATGACATTTTGGGTGACAACATTTAGAAAACTCATAGATCTTTTATGTTTGCTAGAAGTTGATGTTTCCTTAGTGTCTCTAACACTTGCTTCAAATGTAACACACACTAATCCCAAGTATAATTAAATATCAAAATGTCATCCAAGTAAACTATGACAAATGAATCTAGGGATGTACACAACACATCATTCATTAAACACATAAAATTCATTAATAACCACTCATATAACCATGGATTTGTCTTGAAGAATTCTTCCAAGTGTCTTTTTCTTGATCCATACTTGATGATATCCATTTTTCAAATCCATCTTGGTGAAGTACTTTGCATGTTTTCGTTGATATAACAAGTCATCAATCTAGGGAAAAGGGTATGAATTCTTAAGAGTGATCTTGTTTAGAGATTTATAGTCAATGAAGATTCTTTAAGTCCAATCCTTGTTTGGTACCAAAATCACTAGGGGATTAGATGGTGTGGTAATTGGTATTATGACTCCTTTCTCTAATAATTCTTGCAAGTTCTTATTCACTTCATTTGACTCTAATATGGAATATTTGTACAACCCTATATTTGATAAAGGAGAGTCTTACAATGCATGTGTCTAGTGATCCACTTCCCTCTTGGGTGGTACTCCTTTTGGATATTGGAACATTTCTCTATATCCCTACAAAAGATATTACAATTCTTTTATGTTCTTTCATAAATCCTTCAAATCATGCCTTCAACATATATTGAATTGGTGTCTTTCTGGTTTTGTCCCAATAAAATAAGAAATTATAATGTTTTGAAGAGATAAATAGAGAGGTTAGAATGCACATATATTGGTACTTTGTGACATCATATACTCGTTAAAAGTGGAAACAAATTCCTTGGGATATTCATAAGAGCCATTTTGATCTAGAGAGATAAGAATATAACCTTTCACTTTGAGAAAAATCTAATACAATTATTAAAAATCCGAACTATGGTGAATGGAGGCACACAAAAGAATGATTTATGAAGCATTGGAGACATTACTTGTAACTAGGGGAAGGAGAAAATTATGCACAGTAATCATAAGCCCATGTAGTACCTCCAAATGCAACTAAAGTTACAAGAAAGTTAACACTTAAGTAGTGATATATTTGCAATAATTTAACTTAGTAATCAAGTACCAATAACAACCAATACCAAGTAGTTGATTTTTTTGTAACTGCCAATAACATAAATGCATTGATAAAGGATAGATGAAGTCAAATATAATAAGTTAGATAGAAATAGGGTAGAATAGGAGTATGCCAATAATCATCCTTAAAAGGGAATGTGGTAATGATTTGCCATGATTTTTTTCCACCAGTATGAAGAAGATTCGAGTTGATATAAGAAATATATAAATTTAAATTAGCTATATATATTCAATATATATATAGTAAAATAATCCATGGATTCATTACACTATAGTTTGATGTGTTATATTCTTTGTAGGCATAGACTATACACCCCGGCACATTTTTGAAATTTTTTGGCTCTTTATTTTGTAAAGGTCGTTATAGGTGTATACATGGGTTTTGGGTGGTTTCATCCCATGGTTTTATACCCATTGTAATTATAACACTACTTAGTGGATTAGAGTTGAATGCTATTACAAAGTTCTTATATATTGTATTGTAAACTAAATTTGCTAATACAATATAAAAGTGGTGTGGACAATAAGTTTGTTGATTTTCCTAATTAAGGGTTTCGAGGATAAATATTTGTGTACACATGCCATTATTTGTTTATGATTTAATATTCTATTAATATTGTATTTCTTTAACATGTTTATCAAACTTTTTATTCGATTTCAAAGAAATATTATTGGCTTGAAGTGACACCTTTATTTCTAGGTTTTAGCTCCCTATTTGAAAAGAAATGGAATATTGGTCAACAATAAACCTATTATTGAGTAGGAGCTTTGTGTGGGTGAATATTTTATGAAGGAAAATGGAAACCAGTTCAAGGATGGAGATATAAAAGCTTGACGAACAAAGCTTTGAGTTGTGGAAGATTAAGATGGAAGATCTTCTTGTGGAAAAAGACCAATGGGTTGTTGTGTTTGAAAATAAACCCATGAGAATGGAAAAAAAAGAGTGGGAAAATATGGATAGGAAGGTGAAGTGTACTACTTAGTTGTTCCTTTTAAATCTGGTGTTGTTGAATGTCTCAAGAGAAGCTTGTTCTATGGGGATATGGTAGAAGTTAAGGGCTTTGTATTAGTCAAAGTCCCTAGTAAAAAAGATATTTCTCTGAAACAAGTTGTATCTCCTTAGGATGGATGATGATGAATCCATGATATATTATCTTATATGTTTGAAGAAGAAAAGTGTATTACTCTATTAAGTTCTTTACTAGATTCACGGGATAATCTAGTTGTAGCCATTGGTAGTACTACTCAATCTACATTTAGGTTCAAGGATGTAGTCACATCCTTGTTGTCATTAAGAAATGAGGTGAAAGTACATGGAGAAAATAACCAAGGATGAATGTTTTTTGAGAGGTCATTCCCATGATAGAAATATAAATAAGTTTGGGAAAATATGAAAATCTAGTGGGGAAATATAATCTCGTAGGAAATTTACAAAGAAATGATGGAAATATGGTAAACTTGGGAATCTGAGAAAGGTTAAAAATCTAATAATATTGGCATAGGTAAGGTATTGAAGGATTCCCCTTCCATAAAAATGAATTCCTCCATAGAAAAAGGGGATGTATGCTTGAAATATACAAATACACATTTAGATCACAGTGCATAGTTGATTGATTCAACTGCTTCTTTTCATATAAATCCTCATAAGGAGTCGTTTTGGGAATATGATAAGTATAACTGAGGTACTATTCTCTTAGGTCATGACTTGAAAATTGATATCATAGGACGTGTACAGGTGAATTTGTCGCTCAAAGATTTAAATATGTTCCTAGAGTTCTACATATTCTAGGGTTGGCTAGAATTTTGATATTTGTGAGTAAGGTGAGTGATGCAGGTGTGCACACATTATTTGAAAAGGAAATATTTAAGATGGTTCGATAAGAAACATTGTCAGAAATAAGAGTTTAGATTGGAAACATATAGAATCTATTGGGAAGCATTATGATTGATGAATGTAATAGACTTATTGTTTTTGAGGTGCAATGATTCAATATTGAATATTGGGACATATTGGAGAGAAGGGCCTTCAAAATTTTCACAATATATGTATGGTTAAATAATTTTTTGAGTACTCCTTAGAAATTTAGTTTCATGAGCATTGTGTTTTTGGTAAATAAAATTAGTTGAAAGTCCCTACTAGTGCTAAAAGAGTAGAAGGGATTTTGTAGTTGATACATAATGATGCGTTTGAACCTATTCATGTTCCATCATTGGGTAAATCTCTATACTATGTCTTTTTTATAGATGAATTCTCGAGGAATGCATGGATATATTTCCTTTGCTATAAATATTAAGCTTTTCATAAATTCAAAGAGTTCAAGGCTCTTATGAAAAACTGAATAGAAAAGAAGATAAAGGTGAATAATTCCATGGAAATGGATTCAAGGAGTCTTGCAAGTAGTGAATAATAGTAAGGAAAAATATGTCTCCATACACCTATCAATAGAATGGAGTTACAAAATGAGAAAACATGATGTTGATGGAAAAGGTTATAAGGAGTATGCTCTGTGGTGTAGGGTCAACACAATAAGTTTTGGTAGAAGTAGTGGATATTTCACATTACTTGGTAAATCGATCACCTACATAAACTTAGTTTTGTGGACTTGTAAGCAATCCTCTATTTTAAAATCTCATAGTTTTTGGTTGTGATGCTTATGTGCTTGTTCCAAAGAAGAAAATGAGTAAGTTTGGAAATAAAGTAAAAATTGTATTAGATATAAATATGGCGTAAAAGGATATGTGCTCTGAAACAAAAAACAATGAAGATTGTTTATATTCAAGATGTAATATTTAGAGAGATTAAAAGTGTTCCCCATAAGGAAGACCAACCAAGAGAGGAAAAACTATAAATGATTCAATTTGAGTTGAAAGATGAAGAGTTTCAATCAATAAAATATAATGAACCAAACTAGGAGGATCCTTTACCCCAATCTACAGGATATCAACTCAAGAAAGAAGGAAAAAATAAAAGTATGGGCCATATGTTTTTCATTTGTATTTTGTTTTATTTCTAATAATGTTGATCCTATAACTGTCACGAAGGTAGTTGATGCAAAGCAAGGTAAATTCTGGAAGAAGAACATGGTTGGAGAAATGGAGGCCTTGGAAAAAGATGGGACATGGGATTTGTTCGAGTTGCATTTTGGAAGAAAACCAATTACTAGAAAATTGGCATTCAAGAATAATTTCAATGCATAGCGTAAAGTGGAGAAATACAAAGTTTTCCTTGTGGAAAAGGCATATTTATAGGTGGATGGAATTGATTTTGGTGAGTTTTTCTCCCTTGTCAGTTAAGCTAATATCAATTATATTTATTTTTCTTATTTCTTCTACAATTGATCTTGAAGTAGAGTGTATTGATATGAAGACAACATTCCTACATGGAGATTTGAAAGAATAAATGTATATGTTGTAGCCATAACGTTTTATGGTGAAAGGAAAGGAGGACTTGGTGTGCATTTTGAACAAATCCCTTTACGACATGAAGCAATCACCAAGGATGTGGCACCAAAAATTTGATACTTATGTTTTGGGACTTGTTTTTTCACGAAGAAAATATAATCACTTTGTGTACACCAAACATGTTTGTGAAAATTTTGTTATTGTAGTGTTGTGGAAAACATCAAAGATGTTAAGTCTCAATTGTCATCTCAATTTGATATGAAGGATCTTGGTGCTACGAATTTTATCTTGGGCATGTAAATTACGAAGAATAATTTAGACAAGAGACTTTGATTAAAACAAAGAAAATACATCAAGGCAATATTGCATAGGTTTAAGAGATAAAAATGTAAATAAGTCAATACTCTTATTCTCACATGTGTAAATATGTCTACATAAAAGTGTTCACAGACAAAAGGAGAGGAGGAGGACACATGTCATGTTCCTTATGTAAGTGTTGTTGGAATTATGATGCATGCCATGGTAAATACTAGACTAGACATTGCCCATGCAGTGCAAGTTTTGAGCACATATATGTCAAAAAATAGAAATGAACATTAGACTATTATAAAGAAGGTTTTCAGATAAATGCATGGAACATTATATTACACAATATGATAATAAGGAAGGTATGGACCAAACAAATTATTGGATGTAAAAAGTTTTGATGATGTAACTAGACTAGATATTTTGATTATTAAAGATCCACAATTAGTTACATGCTAAACAACTTATTTGGTGGATAAATCAAATGGATGTGCTAGAGGTAGTTTGTAGTTGCACTCTCAACTACAAAAGTTGAGTACATGGTAGCAACTCATGTGAGTAAGGAAGTAGTAAGGTTAATGAGATTTCATTTAGATTTTGTCCTACTAGAATCTCATTTGAGTAAGGAAGTAGTATGGTTAATGAGTTTGTGTTTAGATTTTGGGTCATGTAGAGCGTTGTAAGGATAGATTGTGATAGTCAAAGTGCAATATTTCTGGAAAATAACCCTACTTATCACTCTAAGACAAAGAATATTGTAGTACAATACCATTTTTTTAGACATAAGGAATGACTAGTGTATATGGCATTCTATGTTGTTTCTTAACCAACACTTCCTTCCCTTTATGTATCCATATAAGAGGATAGGGTTGTGGATGGTCGACAATTTTCAATTTTAGTCAATTTCTTGTTGTTTCCAAAGAGATAATGTTTTTATGGCTACCACTATTGAGAATAAAGTGTACAAGACATCCTTTCACCTAAAAGTTAGTATGGAACAATGTCTCTCCCTCTTCTTCCTCTTATGGTGTTAGAGAAAGTAGTTGTCAAACTTGCACTATCTCCATGGAGGGTTGTGAGGTTGACACACAATTAGGTACACAGTCATAGGATTGTTGTAATGATGCTATGGTTGGATTGATATAGTTAAATTTAAGACATGTTGGTGGCTCATAAATGGTATCATTATTATTACCTATCTCTATGGCCATAATTCACTTCTGTTCTTACAATGTTCATTTGAGTGGGTGGATGTTCAATGGTGATCAAACCATAATATTAAAGCAACTGATAGTTTGAGAACCTTGTGGCTACTACTTATCCTTCCAATGGAACTTTCATTTACCCTTATATTTGCTTACAACATGCTTAGAATTGGGTAGTCTTCTATCAAATTGGCTATTTGACTGCTAAAGCTTCCCTTTTTCTTGACAACTACAACTCTTGAACTTCTCTTCTTATTTTGTTGCAAACTAATAAACATCTGCCGATGCGTTGATAGTTAGGATTTTCATTTCTTTATGAAGGTAATAGTGCAATCATGTATTGAATTTCATAATACTCAAGCATTTAGGGCTTCTATCATCCACTTTAATTGACATTTTATGGTATTTGACAATGAAGTTTGGAACAAATTGACCTTGCTTGTGTTGCAACCACTACCACTACATGTATTCATCATCAAGGTGATTTATCAAGTAGAAGTTATCTCTCAAATCCATCTTAAATGTTTCCCACATGGTTATGGGATTTTGTGCTTCCATTCTCTATCAAGAGTGAAATATTGTTTCCATGCAAGTGTGTGTGGGGAAATTCGAGAGTGGTGAATGTAATATTTTCTTCATTAAAAAATTGACTTACAATAAAGCATGATTCTAGTTTCTAGAACCAAGTGGTGGAGAACATTAGTAGATATATCTTAGAAGATAATATAGGGTAGAAAATCCTAGATCCAATACCAATTTACTTGTTCACCCAAGAGGGATCACATGTCAAATTATTGAAGAAATGACAACCTATAATGCATATTATACAAACTCGCGAAAACAATAGAATGCTGCAATTCATAGAAATAGGAAAATTCTCTCTTTTTGTTAATTGAAACATAATTTACACATATATACCTACTAGGAATAAAGTCCTGAAAATGAATACCATAATACTAAATACTCCAGAAATGTCCCACCTCTTTGCCTCTCTATACAATCAAATTTATAATGGGGATTTTGAGTACAAATGGGAAAGATCTAGATGAATTCATCTTCTGTATGATTTGTTGGTGCAATGAAGCCCAAATGACTCATTTCCTAACCATCATGTCAGATGTGCGGCCATGTCTCTAGGTTACTACCTCTTAGTTTGTGAGGATTGTTGTTAGTCACTTTTTAATCCCTCTCAGTGTTCTCAATGTTTAATACATCAAGGTTATATTTTACTAATTATTATTTATTAAAATCACATACTAGATGTTAGTCTAATTTTTCATTTATAATCAATTCGTATCCTATTCAAAACAAACAAAACTTAATTATGTAATATAAAAAAAAATTACCATAAAATTATCCAATATATAAGGAAGTCTAACAATTTCATATCATCTATTGAACACAAAATCATGTAATAGAATTTCATCTTAAAAGAAAAAGTTGATATATATATATATATATATATATGGAAATGGAGGGAGTAATGGTGAAACCTTGGTATGTGTCTCTAGATTCAGGTTTGTCATGGAGGATGAATACGTATAGCTTTCAGATCATTTTGACAACTCCACAATAGTGTTCAATGTATTTGAATATTCAAGATATCTCTTGATGCGAGACCATGATGGGGTTATCCCTAGCACTAGTTGTTGGGATACTATTTTGTCATCTTCTGCATTGATCAATTGACCTCTTTGACTATCCTTACCCTACCTTTATACTTGGTTATTTCCCTTATTACCATATCTTCTTATATTTTTGAAGCCAAATGACTTTAACAAGCATTAAGAGGTAAATGTTGCTTATTTATATTATTTCCTATGTCTTTAGTAAGTTCGATTGGGTTTTTAGAACTATCTTGCTAATGATGAATTTTCTTAGTTCACTTCTAGTACCATCCATTCACTTCCAGTACCCGACATAGTTGGTTGGCATACTTCCACATATCTAGTTGCAAATCGACCATATGGGTTTTGAAGGAAACTAATCCAAGATGGTTTTCTAATCATCAGTTTATAACTAGGTTGAAAGTAGCCATCTCTAGCTCGTGGTCAATTTTACCCAGTCAAACTCATTCCAGAATAATAGAGACGATTTTGTGGTGTCATTTGCGAGCAGATGAAGGCAAATATTGAAAACTCGGGACATAGGTTTTGTGCAGAACATGCCCATTCAAAGAAATCACAAGCGGTTTCCTTAGAAAGTGAACTATTTGGGAGAGATGGTCGTTTTTCTAAAGATGAAATTCCCAGAATTGTTGTTGCGGTTGGTTTTCCAAAAACCCAAAATTGCAATAGACATAAGTTCTAATTTTGGGTGATTTGGTTCCATCCTTCCCCATTGAATTTTTATATAAATAATACCTCCAAGGAAAGAGGAGGAGTATTTTAATTGGTAGGTGTATTTGCTTCATGAAGAGACATTTGTAATCTCCAATTTCAGTTTGCAATAAAGGAATTTATGCAATTCTCTCTGTGAGTGTGACAATCAAGTAGATTGACACTTCCTAGCATCAATCACCGGATTGGGAGGGCCCCTCAAGCTTGGTGATATGCTGCTCATTTGTATTTTTCCATTTATGTTTGGTATTGTTAAATTTTTAATGGTTTACAACTAGAATAACAATTGGTCTTGACATTTTCATTTACATTACACTCTTGTGATTTCTTGGTTAACACAAACGAATTAGAATTCGTTTGGTTTTTCAAATCAATCATTTTCTCTTAGTGCAAGAACAATTGATTCTTTAGATGAAAGACTGAGGCATGAACCCATCAATGAGATTTGAGAAAATGAGCTAATGGATGGTTTTAGATTTGATTTATGTTCATAAGCATTTTGATTTCTTTACACAAAGAAAACATAAAGTGTTTAATGATTGCACATGATTCCATTAGAGTCATATCTATGTGCAGATAAACATCTTGACATTTTATGTAGTGCCATTATAATCTTGTTATAAATATGTGAATGTAAGTGAGAGTGTTTGGGACTTATATTTGGTTTCTTGAATTAGTTTTTGTATGGTTTGGTGTCTTTGATCAAATTGAATATTACTCTTTTTTTCTATAGTAGTAGGATTTATAAGAAAACTAGTTTGGAGTTGGGTTTTCCTCCATTGATTGAATGACATAAAAAAACTTAAAAGAGCACAATATGAATTTGGTGGTTGTTTAGAACAAAAAACCAATTCATAAAGACATAGTTTCCATAAAGTTGTTAATGTCAATTAGATCAATGAGTTAATATAGGTTGCGTAATTAGGATTCATTTTCTGTAAGTGCTTGATAGTTAAAACTGATTGCTACAGAATAAATACATTGAAGATCAAATATATTATTTTCTACTCAAAACAATCACATAAACATTAATAGATGAAATATTGTGATTCATTCCCAATAAAATTTGAATGAAATCTTGATCCAATGAAGTTCGATAATTCTATGGTGTACTTTACTTGCTTTTGATCTCAAAGTGGGTTTTGAAGTAGTTATTGAAATTTATTCGTTAGGATAGCTTAGGATAGGCCCTAATCTTTCACATATAGTGGAATCATCTTGTAGTTTATGAACACCAGATTGACAATTTAATGGCAAGGATTTATGCAAATAAATAAACCAACATTTTTGGCGCAATTGCTGGGGAGATGTTAAATGGACTAGAGCATAGGTAGGTTGTTTTCACAAGTTTCTCATTTTGTGTGTAATTTTGTCTGTTATGAAAATAATTGTGTCTCCTTTTTGTGCAAGTGAGTTTTATCTGTGAAGAGATAACTCATGTGAAAAGAAAACTTGGAGACAAAAATGTCTCAGTCGCATGAGGAGTACATGTACATGATTGTATTTTAGATTGCTTTGAGTGGTGTTCTTTCATTTCTATTGATTTCATTTATTGTCCTTATTTTTAAGGTGTTGTAAGAACCCCCTAAACACTAATACAGGTGGAAGACATGGATTATCAACTAGCAAGAAGAATTCAAGTATGTTCAAGAATCAATTGAGTAAAGGAGAATGTAACTCCAAGAAATCTCTCAAATCCTAGCAGCAACCAGAAACATCTATGCAACTGAGGAGGAGAAAATCCTGACAACAATTAGGAACATATCTACATCATAGGAAGTGATAGAAGAGCAACAATTCCATGAGCAACGTCAAGAAGACCTAGACGAGACCAAAGAGACATGGAAATCATTTGATGAAGAGAAGAAAAAAGAACCCGAGAATGATGAATTTCTACCATGCATGTCATTAGATCCTTTATGCATTCAATAGACCAATCTGCAAATACTAAAAGATCTACATGGAATGAAAAAGGAGGACATAAAAACTGGTTCTAATGAACAAGTAAAGCAGGGGAATCATGACCACATTGAAATTTGGTTTCAAACAACCATCAGACTAAAGCACCACTCTATTATTCAACAATTCTTGCCATCATATCAGTTAGAGCAACTGGTCCCTCATGTTCTGATATTTATCAAAGTATATTTTTCAAACTGAAATATGAGTATGTTTTTAATCCTATCATGCACATGTCTACATTGGAAATACTCTTACACTTGATAAATGTTTTTCTTTTTCCAAGTAAAGTAGGAAAGTGTAGATGAATAAATAAATAAATAAAATAGTAAAGATAAAAATAAATCTGGTTGTGAAAACCAGGTTACTGGCACAACTGGACATGAGTTTTCTTGAAAACCAGGAAATTGGCAAGAAAAATTCTCAATAAAGTTTTGCATGTGGGTTCAATCTTGTATTATGGTTCTTCAAAATCATTTTTGTTTTTCTCATGTCGGATGATGTGGGATTCCCTAAGGCACGCCTTCCAACAAATCTCATCCCATTGACTCCAACACATCATCTAGGATCGATATTAGAGATGTTTATAAGTACCTTGCGACTTGCATACATCAATGGACAACCTCCTCACTGTCAAGAATATGAATTCATCAAGGTCTCTTGATTGAAAAATATTGGAGGTGTCTCAACTTCAACACATTCATTTGTACCTTCCAGGATGTACTTAGGTACCTTAACACTCATTTTCATCACTAGTGAGCTGCCTCTCATTAGTTAATTATTGATCTAGGTGGATATCGGTGGACATTAATGGTCGGTAATCCAATGAATTATTTCTATGTTTGACTCCAAGTAAATCCATTCACATAGATTGAATTGTACCAATAATGTTTATATGTGAAGACTATATGGTTTATGGCACGAACAACAACTTGCAAAAATCATTTTCTTGTTCTAAAGTCTCCTATAGTAGCATTTCAACAACATGTTCATATATTGTTCCAACAAAGGTTGTCATTTAGTCTCAAACATCAACATGGTATATTTCATTTTGTTGGCAGCCACCACAACTCCTTTTCATTCGTTTTCTCTTCCAACAAGTCAACAAATTTAAATCAGCTCTCACAATCAACAACAAGTTTCTCATTCTCAGAAATTCAAATGTTCTCTTGGCTCCATACACATAATTTTCATACCTTAGTCATCATGCATCATGTTCCACAAGTTCCTACTTCAACCTGTAGTACAAATATGAATCCTAAACAAAGGTAAACTTGAGGTAAAATTTGCGTAAGACTTTTTAATTCATTGAAAATTTGGGAAGCCATGATGGAAAAACATTGCTAGTATAACAATCCAACATTCTCTTTTTCAGATCACCATTTGTAAATCCCATCATCATTAACCATTTCTTTTCCTTTTCTTTATCCAACACCCATGATAAATTTATGCTCTGTTCACAAGACCATACAATGAAAATTCTATTTACTATGGTACGCATAGAAACAATAAGCAATATCTTCACCCTATGCATTCTATCTTTCATAAAGACATCCTTTGAGTGCTCTCTACAAAGGTTGAAGCCACGTACTTTGCAATTATTGCTTGTCTAAGCATATGCCACTAGTAAATCTGGTCTCCAAAAGTAAAACAAAAGCAAGAAAACAAAGTGTAATGTATTCAAAGACTATCAAAACATGCAAGTAAAGTACACCAAGAAAGTAACTTTTTATTAGTTCCTCACTTGTTTTCACGAGGACATGCAAACCCTTAGGTGTGGGGGAGAGGATATGTTGGGTCACAAATTTATTCCAATAATTAGAATTGTACCAAGATGTCAGTTTATGGCGAAGATAATTTGGTTCGAGACTCTAATAGTAGTTTGCAGTTTTTAGCCGTGTACCAATAAAAGGAAATAATATGCAAGGCAATAAGAGTAGGTTGGTTTTTCAAAAAGGGGAAGTTATTTGTTTCTTTGGATTTCCTTTTCAGCAGGATCATCCTTATTCCTCGTTACAGAGCTTGGAGCACAATTATGTTTTGACTTTCCAACTCCTTGTTTCATTATTTCTGTTGCAGTTATATTTCTTTTGTCTTCTCGATTTCTGGTACTATGTTTAGATTGTTGTAGTAGATAATGTATTTCTGTAGATGACTCAGTTATGGTATCATCCTACAGTTTGTAGTCACAATACACCATGAATAAGTTCAAATTTTCCAGCATTTCCAGATTTTTCAAGTTTCCAAGTATGTATACATGTCAAGTTTCACTCATTTTCATTCAGTACAACATCAATAAATCTCTATCAGCATCAACATTTACTCCATCAGTCCCAACTTTCTTCAATAGCAACATTGGTTCAATTATTCAAAGATTTATGTTCTTCTGGTACCGGTGGTACCAGAAAACATGTAGATGCACTCTTTGCATTTTTCATAGTTTGAATGAGTGTGGATGGAAACATGCAATAAGTTCTTAGTTTCCAAGCAATACAAAATCCTATCGTGGTTTCAAGTTCACTTCATACATGTTTGATCAGTCTCAAAATTCCAAAAATTCACATCAAATCTCTCTTCATCAACAACTTTTAGAATTCTGGGTATCATTACCTTTTCTAATGGTCTTCAAAGCTCCAATTTTCCTGCACATGGCTTGGATCCAGAGTTCACATTTGTAAGGATGAATATGTTATACTTGTATTTTCCACTGTAGGTTGTGCAAGCATGTTGTTAGATGTTATGAGGCTAGAATTACATAATTGAGTAAAATTCTCATAATTATTTCACAAGGAAATTATTATTTGGTCACAAATTCATAATTATGAAATAAAAATTATTTCATAATTGAGAATAAACTCATAATTGAAAAGAAATTTCATAGTGAGTTGGAAAAAACTCATAATTGAGCATGGAACTTGAGAAAATCCTAACAGAGGAAAAGTTCATAATAGGTTGGCAAAAGCTCATAATTAAGCATGGAACTTTTGCATGACTTGTAATTGCTTAGTTCACATTCCATAAATCCTATATATGACTTGTAATTGCTTAGTTCACATGCTATCAATATATCCATGAATTTTATGCACCTAATTCACATGTCATGAAGCCTATCTCCAATATCTTCTAAAATACTATAAGAAGAGGCCATATCAAGGAGATGAGGAGAAGAGTCTGGAGAGTAGTTATGTTGGCAAAATAATGAGAGAATCTCAAGAGGCTAAGGAGGAAAATCAAGAACCTGGAACTAGAAGGAAGCATCAATATATAAGGTATGAAGCTTTGATGTATTTCTTCTATATTTATTAATAAATCATTGGTTTTCCCCTTTGATATTGTTCATGTTAAATGATATATGTTAGATCTGGATAGATATAGTAAATTTGAATTTACTAACACTAGAAGAATAGTAGATTGGTATTTGTTTGTCTCCTTGTGTGCAGGAAGCAAATTGTAGGAGCTAGAGCTGGATCTTGAGAGCTACATCAGCCAGATACACGAGGACAACCATTGGTCAAAAGGTATGTTCAACTCCCTTCTTAGTTAAAAGGAAATAAATCTAACTAGATCTAGGGAGAACCATAGGAATCTAACCCCTCTGTCCATCTTGGATCAAGGGCAGATCCAAGGGAGATATGGCTTATCCGTAGGCCGAATGAAAGAAAAAGTTCATAATAGGTTGGAAAAAGCTCATAATTAAGCATGAAACTTGCGCATGACTTGTAATTGCTTAGTTCACATTCCATCAAGCCTATCTATGACTTGTAATTTTTTAGTTCACATGCTATCAAGCTATCCATGAATTGTATCCACCTATTCATGACTTGTATCCACCTAATTTACATTTCATGAAGCCTATATCCAATCTCTTCTAAAATACTACAAGAAGAGGGTGGTTATGCTGACAAAATAGAGAGAGAAGATCAAGCGGCTAAGGAGGAGCATCAAGAACCTGGAACTTGGAGGAATCATCAACATCTAAGGTATGCATCTTTGATGTATTTCTTCTATATTCATTAATAGATCATTGGTTTTCCCCTTTAATATTGTTCATGTTAAATGATTAGATATGATCTTACATTGAACAGATCAGGATAGATCTAGTAGATTTGAATTTCCTGACACCAGAAGAATAATAGATTTGTAGTTGTTTGTCTCCTTATGTGCAGGGAGCAGATCGTAGGAGTTGTAGCTAGATCTCGAAATCTACATCAGTCGTATACACGAGGAAAACCATCAGTCGAAAGGTATGTTCAACACCCTTCTTGGTTAAAAGGAAATAAATCTAATTATATCTGGGGAGAACTGTAGGAATATAGACCCTCTGTCTGTCTTGGATAAAGGGCATATCCAAGGGAGATCTAGCTTATTCGTAGGCCAGATTCATCTATAATAGAATAGATGAGAAAATTATAGGTAAGTATGTTTTTTTAATCCTTCTAATTTATTAGAGATAGAGGGAATTCATTATAATGCAACTTCTCTAAGCTTTTTATTTTACCCTATATCCATATCCTATCATTATTTTTACTCGATTTCACTTATCATTCATCATCGTATTACTCTCATATCCTATAATATTCCTACCACTATAATCGTATTCCTATCCATTATTATACACTAAGCCATGATAATTTCATTATTATCCATTAAAGCCTTGATCTGTCTTTTCATTCATAAGCCACGATCTATTTCTTGATATGTTGAATGCAATCGATGTAATGATAACCCTCTTCCAATTTCGAATCACTAAAGGGATTCAAACCGAGTCACATAAGTAATCGTGTTCAAACCATCCAAAGCCATAGCTGTTGAATTCCCATTTCAAACTTGCCAATGAATTTACCACCTTGGATAGGTATGATAAAGGCACAAAGTTATAAGCTTCAACAAAATAATGAAAAAACCTAGTCTCTAAGAACAAGAAACTATGTACGTTGGCAAGTACTGATATCATAAGTCCAAGCGAATCATTGCTTCTGATAGGTCGTTGCAGAGGAGACTTAACCAAGAAACATGGTAGACAATAATATTAACATTTTAATTAATGATACTGAGCTTTGAGAGGAATATGTGGAGTCACTACAATTTCAATCAGTTTTAGGGGGCTCTCAGTAGATATCTTTGCACGAGGACATGCAAATATACAGGTGTGGGGGAGATATTGGGATACTATTTTTTCATCTTTTTCATTTATTAGTTGGCCTCTTTGACCATCCTTACCCTACCTTTATACTTGGTTATTTCCCTTATTACCATATCTTCTTATATTTCTGAAGCCAAATGCCTTTAACAAGCATTAAGAGGTAAATGTTGCTTATTTATATTATTTCCTATGTCTTTAGTAAGTTATATTGGGTTTTTACAACTTTATATATTATTAATGATGACTTTTCTCAGTTCACTTCCGGTACCATCAACTCACTTTTGGTACCTGACATCATTGGTTGGCATACTTCCACATATCTAGTTGAAAATCGACCATATGGGTTTTGAAGACAACTAATCCAAGATGCTTTTCTTTTCATCAATTTATACCCGGGTTGAAGGTATCCATCTCCAACTCGTGGTCAATGTTATCCAGTTAAACTCGTGCCGAAATAGAAGAGACAGGTTTGTGGTGTCATTTGCGAGTAGATGAAGGAAAATATCGAAAATCCAGGACATGGGTTTTGTGCAAAACATGCCCATTCAAATTCTTCATGCGCAATTTCCTTAGAAATTGAATGATTTGGGAGATATGACCATTTTTATAACGATGATATTCCCAGAATTGTTTTTGTGACTGATTGTCCAAAAACCCAAAATTGTAATAGACAATTATGATTTTGGGGGATTTGGCTCTGTCCTTCCCCATTGATTTTCTATATAAATAATACCTCCAAGGACATAGGAGGGGGGATTTTAATTGGTATATGTATTTGATTCATGAAGATACATTTGTAATCTCCAATTTCAGTCCGCAATAAAGGAATTTATGCAATTCTCTATGTGAGTGTGACAATCAAGTAGATCGGTGATTCCCAACAACAACCACCAGATTGGGAGGCCCCCTCAAGCCTGGTGATATGCCACTCACTTGTAGTTTTCCATTTATGTTTATTATTGTTTAATTTGTTAATGGTTTACAACTAGAATAGAAATTGGTCTTGACATTTTCATTTACATTACACTCTTTTGATTTCTTGGTTAACACATAGAAATTAGAATTCATTTGGTTTATCAAATCAATCATTTTCTCTAAGTGCAGGAACACTTGATTCTTCAGGTGAGAGAGTGTGGCATGAAACCGTCAATGAGATTTGAGCCAATGAGCTAATGACTGGTTTTATATTTTCTTTTTATTCATAATCATTTTGATTTCTTTACACACAAAAAACATAAAGTGTTCATTGATTGCATGAGATTCCATTAGAGTCATATATATGCACATATAAACATCTTGACATACTATGCAATGCCATTACAATCTTGTTATAAATATGTGAATGTAAGTGAGAGTGTCTGGGACATATATTTGGTTTCTTGAATTAGTTTATGTATGGTTTGGTGTCTTTGATCAGATTGAAGATTTCTCTTTTGTTCTATAGCAGTAGGATTTATAAATAAACTAATTTGTTGTTTGATTTTCCTCCATTGATTGAATGGCATAACAAAAATTAAAAGATCACAATATGAATATGTAGTTGTTTAGAACATAAATCCAATTCATAAAGACAAATCTTTCATAAAGTTGTTAATGTCAATCATACCAGTGAGTTAATATAGGTTGCATAATTAGGATTCATTTCCTGTAAGTGTTTGATAGTTTCTTGTTTGATTGCTATAGAATAAAGACATTGAAGATCAAAGATTTGATTTTCTACTGAAAACAATCACATAAATATTAATAAATGAAAGATTGTGATCCATGCTCAATAACATTTGAATAAACTCTTAGTCCAGTGAAGTTTGATAATTCTATGGTTTAGTTTTCTTACTTTTGATCTCAAGGTGGGTTTTGAAGTAGTTGTTGCCATTTGTTTGTTAGGATAGGTTAGGATAGGCCTTGGTCCTGAACACAGAGTGTAAGCATATCGAAGTTCACAAACAATGGAATGAAAATTTAATGTCAAGGATTTATGAAAATAAATAACTCGACGCTGGTGAAGAAGGTGATGTTGGGAGTAACAATTTTGGTGAATTCGAAACTTTGGGTAACGGGGTTTTGGTGGGTAGAGTTATGGAGTGCAAGTGGGAGAAGAGATCTAGTAGGATATCTAAAAAGAAAGAAAATGTAAATGGGACCTATATTAGATTAGAAGTGTCCAGTAATGGGAGCATGGTGATTGAAGGCCAGGGCCATCATGGTGTATTGATTGATTGATAGGCTCGGGGTAAAACCTTAGCTAAGGGTTCAATGGGGGGTACAATTGGTAACAATGTTTCTTTTGTTGGTAAGTCTAATGAGAAAGGTGGTTTTGAATTTTTTTTGAGAAGCACGGTGAAGGGTAGAGGAATAGATGTAGTGAGGTTCCCCTAGTTGGAGAGAGATTGGTAGGGGGGAAAACAACACCTTTGGGTGAATACATTGTAAAGGGAATACTAGTAGGAAAAATACCCATAAGGTCAAGAAGAGGAAATCATAAGGAATTAATATAGTAGTGGGTGAGCCTTAAAGGTTCAATAAATTATCCAATTTATGGGGAAGACCTTAGTGTGAAACTTTATGGGAAGGAAAATCAATGTGGATTCACAAAATATGTGGATGTAGTCACAATGGAGACCTATTTTGGGTTATGACCCTTCCTTTAACATATTAACGAAGCGTTGGATTAACTTCATATTCCACTCTTAGAAGGACATGGATGTAATTTTTGGAGGAAAATGGTTATGGGGTTCTTCTTACTTATTGTTGAAGCCATGGAATCCATGTTTCAACCCATGCTCCAATGTGGATTCTAGAATTTCTATTTGGGTAAAGTTCCCAGGGCTACCTATCAAATTTTAGATGAATGATTTCATTTGGGTTTAAGGAACTTATTAGGAACTTTGAGTGTTCATAGGTTGGTTTCTAAGGTTCTTATGGATATTGATAACAAACTAGGCCTTGTTGAAAGCTTTGATATTGTTGTTTGCAATTTGGTGCACACTTAGGTCCTTGATTATTCAAATGTCCCCTTCAGATGCATTAGATACCATATATATGACCATCTTGTTGTTAATTTTTCTTGGAATTTTTTTCACCATTTCTAAAGAAGAAATTAGGATAGTCACCAAGCCAAAATCTAGTGAATAAGGGGTGGAACTCTAAGGGGGATGTTGGTGACAGAAATATGGAAATGAAAAGGTCAATCGACCTAGTATAAGATGAATCATCTAAGTCAAAGGTTTCCACATCGAAGTGTGGTGCTAGAGGTGTTGTTAATGCTCCTTTGAGGTTCATTGAAGGCATACTAAAGAAAAGTAAATTATAGGAGAAATTGTTTGAGACAAGAGTAGTCCATCCCTCACCACTACTTGAAGATGAGGAGAAGAATTTGAGGCTTTATCTAGGTGAGACACAACATTGAGAAAAAGAGTTAGGGACAAAGGGTAAGTCCATTTCTGATTGTGCGATCACTTCTATAAATTCAATTATTAATTTATTAGAACAATGGTCACTCCTAGATGAGGTGGCTCATAAACCCAAACATCATGGGAAGGGTAATATTAGAGGAAAAATGAGTCTTTCCATCTCTACGATTCCATAGGAAAGAGGGGACTTCTCCTCCTTGAATAATTCAAACTTAGATATGTCTCCAAATAACATAGGGAATGGTTCAAATATATTATATGGTGAAAATCTATCATTGAAAGATAAAGGATAAGGTTGATATGATTTGTGATAAAAACCTGTGATGTAGTAGGGTTTATTTATGTCAAGCAATTTAATTGCTTAAATTGCTTTCTATTAAATTATCAACCATCTATACTCATAAGCTTGTGATGGTGTGTGCACAATATATGCAGGAGTAGGAAAGTAACTCTAAGAGAAGAAAATTCTGTCAAATCCCAACTCTTTCAATCTTAGGTTGTCATTGCTCCATTGGTAGAAAATTAGGTTGCAAGGTGAAATATGCTACAATGAATGTAAGCTCCTTACAATAATACTTTGTTGGCATATGAAATTAAAGGATTTGAAAAGAGGGTTTTAATCATACTTACATAAAGGAAAATTAATCTAGGAAAACATGGAACTATGATTCTTTTTGATGCAACATTAAGTGAGAAGCTGTGAGAGAGTTAGGGCATTTTCTATCAAAGGTAGTATATGGCACTCCTGGTACTCTGCTTAACTTCTCAATTAGCTTGTCTTCATAAGCAACAATTATTCTATGATAATGAGATTGCATAAAATAAAGAAAGAATATATAATGAAATAAAGTGCTACCATGATCTATTTTGGAGTGAGCTCAATTATCCTAAGAACAAAGTAACAAACTATTACATAACATCATACACTAAATTAAAGCATTATACATCTAAAACTAGAGAATGGAAATTTATGTGAAAATAAGCTTTATTTTATTCCATCATATGTTGGACAGATTCTCCAAGAGTCCTCCTCTTGTAATGGAGGAGGCACTCCTATTTATACAAAAACTAAGATAACTAATAATGAATTCAGATTCCCAAATCTCTCCTAGATCCATAAATGTCTCATGTGGTTACAACCATGTGCTAACACCTAGCAAGTAATATCTCTACAAGTCTTCTCACAAATATCTCTTCCATGATTCTTCTCCATCCAAGATACTTGAGTGAGTCTCCAAATATTCATCAAATCTTCAAGGGGTTGAAGAGGAAATTCGAATTTGAGTCATGGTGGTCAAATATGAATTTGTTGGAGTCTTCAAATACACCTACAAACATCATAAAACTCATCCAACTTTGATATATAAGTGAAACCATGTTATTTTTCTAATATTTAATCATAAATTCACTCAAAGTAATAAAATAAATGATTTGGAAAATAATAAGTCTAAACCCATATGTAATCATGAAATTGTTCTTAATGTAAGCTTATGGGAAAGCGAAACATGGTTAAAAGTGAAGGGAAAGGTGTGTATAAAGGTGGTGTTTAGGTGACCCAAAATTTTCTCCAACTGAAGATGTTGCATTTCCTCATGCCACCTTGCATTGATTTTCCTAAACCATGTGATGGAGTCTTCTTTTTTTGAAAAATATCTAAGTGGCAACTGCTTCTTGTGGTTGGTTCTTGTGTGAAAACCATAAGTATTGCAAGTGTTGGTTCTTGTTTGGAAACACTTTCCTTTTACTTTTCTTCTTGCTACAACAAAGAATAAACTTGAAATTTCAATCACATGAATACATTCAAAATAATGACCAATAATGTGCATATCAACCATTCAATCCTTTCAACCTCATTTGCTTGAAATTGTTGTAAGAAAAAAATTACCCTTGAAATAGGTTGCTATAAGCAACTACAATTTTTTTGGTTTTTTGTAGCTATAGAATTAATTCTCTTGAAATAGGTTCTATAGGTAACTACAAAATTTTGGTCAGCTACAAAAAGTTTAAGTTTATGTAGCTACAAAATTACAACAATTAACTTCTTGTGTTTCTTTGATTAGTAAGCATTGAATTGAAACTCTAATCTTCTAATGAAGCATGTTAAAGGCATGGAAAAAAATCTCCAAATGGAATATTTTATTTGGAATGTGTGATTCATATTCAAACCAATGATGCGTTACAAGAAGTCAATGAAGGTGTTTGCAAGAACAACAAAAATCAATTGGGAAAAACATGTTGGTCAATATGAGGTTATGGAACATGAAATATGGAATTGATAAATGGTATGGGTATGATGAATATCCCTCCCAATTGAAAGTGTTTTCCATCCTTATAAATTTATCAAATAGGGAAGGACAATACTGCATGGGAATTTTTCCAAATTCATGTATTTTAGCATTCAAAAAATCATTGATTAAAGAATAACAAACAACATACCTTCACCTACCTGATAAGTCATCTGAGAGATCTTGTACTGCCAAAATATGGTGCTACTACTGGATCATGGATCTTGAAGTGAAAATAATTTGATCTGCTTGGCTGTATGTAGAGAGGATGAGATATGAAATTGGAATTTTTGGACCCTTTTATTGTCGGAACTAAGCTACTGGTGTTGAACTCTGGAGCTGAATCTTGATTTATTAGAACACTACTGCAAAATTTTGTTAATGTCATGAAATATATAATATTCATTCATATTCACATCATGACATAATTATTATATGTGTGAATAAATGTTGCTGAGGTCGAACATAGAAAGAAATTGTGGGATTACCAGCCATTAATGAATGTTGTTAACCGACATGAGACTACTCACTTAATGTCAATGAGAGTCAATATGCCCAAGTACATATTACTAGTTATGAATAAATGAGTTGCACATCGAGTCACCTAGAATATCCGACAAACAAGAGACATTAATGTATTCCCACTATTTATTGGTGAGAGAACTTGCCATTAAGGCATGAAAGGCTCAAGGTACTGAAAATGTCTCTAGTATCGATCCTAGACGATGTGTTGAGGTTGATGGGTCAAGATTTGTTATAAGGGGGGCCTTAAGAAATCCCCCATCATCCAACGCGAGTACAAAATAATGATTTAAAGGACCATAGATGAAATATTTTCACTATCAAGTAGACTTTATTTGGAAAAAGGAAGAGGACAATGAGGTAACTCAACATGGTAAGTGAGATGAGTGACTTTATTCATGAGTTAGTGGTGAATGAAAGTGAGGTAGGAAAGTTTGAAAATTGTAAATGAAAAAGGGGTTGAAGTATTGAACTAGTGGGGGTAGGAAAATGAAAAGTTTAAGGTTGACCACATGGAAATTTGGACTTCAACATGTATGGATTGTTAGGCTTAGAAGGAAGGAAAATGAACCATCACATAATGGGCTTCTGAGAAGCTTCTTTTGGTAGAAATGGTATGATGGATATGATCTGACATAGAATAATTTTGACTTCATCATGATTTAACTGAGACATGACTTCTCAAGAGTATGTGGTCTTTGAAATTCACTTGTGCACAGATTGGTCTTCTTCATCGTCGTGGAACCTATAAAAAAACTTAGCACTAGTCTGCAATAAAACACGAGTTTATCGAATAATAGAGGTGATCATTCTTTCTTCATCCAATACATACACAAAATTTCACAAATAGTGCTTAATATAACAAATCGAAGGAAAATAAATAAATTGAAATGCACTTTTTTACCTGTTCGGAAGTGGTACTTGAGACAATTCGTTAGTGTTTCTATGATAATTTCTTTGTTTCATGTTCAATTGCAGTGATTCAAAAACCATATTAAATTATTCAAATCATTTTTTAATGATATGATGATTTTAGGTATGTTTTTAGGAAGTTTTCAAAGTTTATTTGCGACAAAATTAAAAAAAAATGACCAAAAATTGACAGTCTTAAATTTTGATGAAAATGCCTTCAAGATGTAGAGCTCATCGATATATTTCCAATGCTTCTTGAATCACAGCAAATAGACTCCATATGAGGAAGTTATTTCATTCTAAAGTTTTCAGGAAACATTAAAAATGATGTGCAAGGGTGCCACGTGGCATCACCAAAGGAAGACACATGGAAAGTGATGCAGATGCAGATTGGGAAATGCCAAGGGATGATTTGGCTGTTGAATAGGCATCTGACGTGGAATATGATTGGACTGTTGAAGTGGAAATTGACTAGGCATCTTACCAAATTTCTGACGTGGAATATGATTGCACTGTTGAAGTGGAAATTGACTAGGCAAGTGATTGGAAAATACTTGGGTGAATGAAGGGATGACACGTGGGCCAATTGGTGGGTGCCACATGGCAACCCCATTTTGCAAAAAATGGGTTTACCCAATGCACAAAGGAGAGATAGAGATAGAGGTTTGAACTCATGACCTCATTTTAACAAACCAAATGAATTACCAATGGAACAAAGCTAGGACTTATATTATGAAATGGGAATTAATATATTTTAATTTGTATTGTTTTTACCCATGTGAAAAATGGAGATTCAGAAAGAATAGTACCTGCGACCTCCACCCAACAATCCAAGCACTCTACCAATATACCATTCATATAACTTGTGAGATGATATAAAAATAGATTTATTTAAAGTCGGAAGTTATGTGACAGGTAATATAAAAGGAGTGTCGGTTGGGATTGAACCCACAAGCCCCACAGACCAATTCAAATGCTCTAACCAACGTGCCATGTGTCACTTTGTTACAATGACACCAAATTATTTTAATTGAATTCGATTAGAATGTACCAAATAATAGCAACCTTCTACCAGATAATCATAACAGTCACAGGTTAGGTCCGCAGACCTGGTACTTTATAAACAAAGTGATAGACATTGTGCTGGAGCTCAGGAGTTGTTACAAAGTGCACAAATTATATTTTTTTGCAGGTATCGAAGATGAAAAGGCCAAAGCCTAAGTAACACAGGCTTAAACCTATGTCCACACACAAACAAAGTGACACCAATGCACATCAAATTAATAGAGAATGTATTTTATTA
>ML798233.1:215368-238572 GCA_009831015.1 Picea engelmannii | reverse complement strand
CACACACACATATATATATATATATTTGTTTCTTATTAAAATATAAACTATATTTATTTTTAAACATACTCGTAAGCTTGTGATGATGCTGACATAATACATGCAGGAGTAGGCAACTGACTCTAAGCGGAGAAAATTCAATCAAATCCTAACTCTTTCAATCCTAGGTTGTCATTGCTTCACTGGAAGAAAATCAGGTTGCAAGGTGAAATATGCTACAATGAATGTAAGCTCCTTACAACAATATTATGTTAGTGTATGAAATTAAAGGATTTGAAAAAAAGGTTTTAATCACACTTGCATAAAGGAAAATTAATCTAGGAAAACAAGGAACTATGATGTTTTTTGATGCAACATTAAGTGAGAAGTTGTGAGAGAGTTAGGGACTTTTCTATCAAAGGTAGTAGATGGCACTCCTGGTCCTCTGCTTAACTTGTCAATTAGCTTGTCTTCATAAGCATAAACTATTCTATGATAACGGGATTGCATAAAATAAAGAAAGAATATACAAAGAAATAAAGTGCTACCATGATCTATTTTTGAGTGAGCTCAATTCTCTTGAGAACAAAGTAACAAACTATTCCATAACATTATACACTAAATTAAAACATTCTACATCTAAAACTAGAGAATGGAAATTTATGTGAAAATAAGCTTTATTTTATTCCATCATAGGTTGGACACATGCTCCAAGATTCTTCTTAGAATGGAGGATGCACTCCTATTTATACAAAAACTTATATATCTAATAATGAATTCAGATCCACAAATTTCTCCTAGATCCACAAATGATTCATGTGGTTACAACCATGTGCTAACACATAAAAAGTAATATCTCTACAATTTTTCTCACAAATCTCTCTTCCATGATTATTCTTCATCCAAGATACTTGAGTGAATCTCCAAATATTCATCAAATCTTCAAGGGGTTGAAGAGGAAATTCGAATTTGAGTCTTGGTGGTCAAATATGACTTTGTTGGAGTCTTCAAATACACCTAAAAACATTATAAAATTCATCCAACTCTGATATATAAGTGAAACCATGTTATTTTTCTAATATTTAATCATAATTCACTCAAAGTACTAAAATAAATGATTTGGAAAATAATAAGTCTAAACCCATATGTAATCATGAAATTTTCTTAATGTAAGGTTACGAGAAAAAGGAATATGGTTGAAAGTGAAGGGAAATGTATGTATAAAGGTGGTATTTTTGTGAACCAATAATTTCATCGAGCAGGTAAGGGACAGATCTTATTAAGGAGCCTAGGTATGGGATTGTAAGAAAGAAATCATACTTACACCATTCTTAGGAAAATGATATGATGGAAATACAACAATGTAAGTAGAGGTTAATTATCAAGGTACTTAGAGGATAGTTGCTAGGGACCTAACCACTCATGTAGGTAGAATAATATATTTTGATGTAATAAAGGTCAATATTAATAAGACCTAGCAATAAGGAAGAATAAGTCCAATGTAAGAAGACCTAATAGAAGCTTCTGCTTCTAGAAGGATCTTCCTCTAGATGGTTCTTTTGATAGACACATTTAATATAAATAGGAGTCAAGGGTATGAGAACTTTTGTCTTGGATAATATTGTAATAGAGGTCTGCTCTACTGGAGGTTGCCCCTTCGAAGACGTAAGTGAACATTGCTCTCAGTAATCAAAGTGCTCTTTCTGGTGTTATTCTGGTATCATTTTGGTATTATTGTGGTGTTGTTATGGTTATATTGTTGTTCATATGCCTTTTCTATCATTTTATTTCTGTTCTGCATACTTTTAGATCTGGAATATTACAAGTGGTATCAGAGCACTTTCCTCGTCAGAAAATTGTGGGTTAAATTTTTTCAGGGTAGAGACATATTCCGACATATTTAAGCTATAGAGATCTATCGTTACACACATAAACCCGCAGTCAGGGACTCATACACATAGGAAATACAAGTGGTACTGAAGTGCACATTTTTTGGCCACCCTTGTAACCCCTATTGGTACCCCTTCGAGTGGTAGTGCATTAGAAAACACCTGTATATAGATCGACCTAGATTTCCTGAATCCCTCTTTAGATAAATCGATTAGCTTCCTGACTGCTATTGTGCCACCGAGAACAACACTCGGGAGGATACTCTGTAGCACCTGCGTAGTCAGGTAGTACAACTAAGGACACAATCTAGCCTCCTTAGTTGGTTCCCTTAGATATTGGGTCGAGTACTATTGTTGGACCCTGCACATATATTAGAGAGCTATAGCACAGGGAAAACCCTTGTCTGTAGAACCCTTGAATACCTAACCTTTGGGGATGGAAACAAAAAAAAACCCAGACAAGATCTATTGCTGCACAACTGTGTCTCATGCATTCAAGTTGCCAAATCACTACACATTTATTCCTGATTAATCATTTGGGCATTTCATCACTGCAATATTCTTGAGATTGGAGTATAACTGCAGTATCACTGGATCCTCTTGCACCATTATTTGAGACCTATTCCATTAGATTTCTCTCTTCACCCTTATCACATTCATACCTATCATTTTTTAGCAAATATTTTGACCCCACCCGCCCCCTTTCGTTTCCCTCGTCATCATGGCCCATACCCGTAGCCAAGACTTGGAAGCTCGCTTCAATACCTTACAATCTAATTTCACAGAGACCCAGCAAGAAGTGAGACACCTCAGTGCCAATATTGCCACCATCAATAAAAACATGCATTCCTCCAACGCCACCTCAATCGAGGAACTCAAACAAGACCTCAAACAAGAAATTACTACCCATATTGAATATGTCACTATGATGATCTGCACCAAGCTTCATATCCTTGCAAATCCTCCCTTATCTGACCCACCTTTGCATACCGAAGCTAAAACTTCCTGTCATTCCCATAATTTTCAGCCCCATCACTTTCAGCGTGACCTACGCCTTCCGCGTGTGGTTGTGACCAAATTTGATGGCTCGGATCCCATTGGTTGGGTAACTCAAATGAAACATTATTTCTCTTTGTACGACATTACAGATGAGTTGGCCAAACTTCGGTATGGTGTTCTCCATCTAGATAAAGAACGTTGACAATGGTGGCAATGGAGAAAAACTGCCTGCCAAGGGTATATTTCTTGGACACACTTTGTGGCAGAGATTTATGAATGCTTTGACACTAACACCAACCATTTAGGCCATTTGACAAAGTTGAAACAATCTGGCACAGTGGAAGAATTTATAACTTCTTTTGAGGGATTGTATTTTCGTACAGAGGGCATGTCTGATGCTTTTTTCCAAGAATGTTTGATCAATGGCCTCAAGGATGAGATTTGTTCCCATGTCCTCATGGCTCGACCTCAGAGTTGGGTGAATGCTACTAAAAGAGATAAGGAAGAAAAACACGTTGTCTCTTCTCAAAACCGGAAACCCTCCTTTATTCCTCGCACTAAACCAATAAATCCCACTCCTCCTTCTACTCCACTAAAGATCCAAAAATTGACCAGGGATGAAATGGTTGAATGCCAACTCAAAGGCCTTTGTTATAATTGTGATGAAAAACATTTTATGGGACATAAGTGTAAGGAACAAAATATTTTTATGGCCATCTCGGAGGATGTTTCAGAAGAGGATGTTGAAGCTCCCCTTGTGTCTGTGTGACCTGAACCCACGAACATAACCCCTCCCTCAGACCCTCTCAAAGTAGAACCAGTCATTTCCCTAAATTCTCTCACTGGCTTCTCTACTCCCCAAACCTTCAATCTAATTGGTTACATCAAGCATAGGAAGGTCATCATTCTTGTTGATAGTGGATGCACCCATAATTTTATTCATCGCTGCATTGCCCAAGAAACTAATTGCTATATCTGTGCAGTCAATAATTTCCAAATCATGATTTCCAATGGAGGGTCCATGAAATGTGGAGGGTGTTGTGAAAATATGCGTCTCCAAATTGGTGACTACCACCTAAAATCTCATATGTTTGCTATTGACATGGGCGGTTGCGACATTGTTTTGGGTGCAGACTGGCTAAGGACTTTGGGTCCCATTCTCATGGATTTTAAGGAATTAACCATGCAATTCGACTAGGAGGGACAACAATATAAGTTACAAGGCATCACCGTCAGTTCCCTTGATGTCATTAGTTCCCATCGCATGGAAAAACTGCTCAAAAAAGGTCATTCTGACATTATTGCCCAACTCCATGTTATACAAGCAACTTAGACACCCTCTGTGCCACAGGACCTCCAATCCATCCTCTCTAAACATCAAGTGGTTTTTTCCACTCCCTAGGTACTCCCTCCTTCCCGTGGTGTTCATGATCATTCCATTCCCCTTGTCCCAGGAAACCTTCCTCCCAATATTTGTCTCTATCGTCACCCCTTTTCTCCAAAAAATGAAATTGAGAAAATGGTTCAAGAACTACTCAACGTAGGTGTTATCTGCCCTAGTACAAGCCCCTACTCTTCTCCCATGGTCATGGTCTTGAAGAAAGAAGGTTCTTGGCGCATGTTTCTTGACTTCCACACCCTCAAAAAACTCACCATTAAAGAAAAATTTCCCATTCTTGTCATTGATGACCTCTTGGACGAATTGAGTGGTGCCCAGTTATTTACTAAACTTGATCTTCGTTCTGGTTACCACTAGATCCGTATGAAAGAGGAAGACATTCCTAAGATTTCCTTTAGAACTACTGAGGCCCCCTATGATTTTTTGGTCATGCCCTTTTTCTTGTGTAATGCTCCCTCCACTTTCCAAAGCCTCATGAATCATGTCTTCCCTCCTTTTCTCCGTCATTTTGTCTTATTTTTCTTTGATGATATCCTCATCTATAGAAAAACCTGGACAAACCATCTTGCTCATGTGGATCGAGTTCTCCATCTACTCTCTCAGCACCAACTTTTCCTGAAACAATCTAAATGTGATTTTGGCACCTTAGAAGTCGAGTACATGGGTCATCTTGTTGGCAAGGCTGACGTTAGGGTGGATCCTAAAAAGATTGAAGCTATGCAAGACTGGCTTCACCCAAAGAATCTCAAAATCTTGCATGGATTTCCAGGCTTAACAAGTTATTATCGCAAGTTTGTTAAGAATTATGGAAATATTGTGAAAATTTTCACTGAACTCCTTAAAAATAATTCTTTCACTTGGACTCCAGCAACTTCTCAAGCTTTTCAAACCTTGAAGATGGCCATGTGCACCATTCCAGTCCTGGCCCTTCCTGATTTCAAAAATACCTTTGTCCTGGAATGTGATGCTTTAGGGAAAGGAATTGGCATTGTCCTTATGTAAGAGGGTCGGCCTTTGGACTTTACCAACAAACAACTGTCTGAGAAAAATTTGGGCAAATCGATCTATGAAAAGGAAATGTTGGCTATTCTGCATGTCATTTATCTTTGGCGCCCTTATCTATTGGGGAAACACTTCAAAATTAAGACAGATCATCAAAGCCTCAAGTATTTTCTGGAACAACGCATTTCCTCCCCAGAGCAAGAAAAATGGGCGACTAATCTCTTTGGATATGATTATGAGATCATTTACAAGAAAGGAAAAGACAATGTGGTTGCGGATTCACTTTCCTGAAAATATGAAGATGAAGGGTCCCTTTTTTCTCTCTCCTTCATTGTACTAGATTGGCTCCAAGATGTTCGCCAGGAATGGCTACACGATCCCAAAATTTTGCATCTGATACAACAATTGCAGTCCAATTCTCCAGTTCCCCCAGGGTACTCTTGGCTCCATGATGAGCTTCGATACAAAGGCCGTTTGTATTTAAGTAAACAATCAAAAATTAAATCCACGGTACTTTCTAAGCTTCATGCTACACCCACAACTGGGCACTCTGGGTTTACGAAAACCTATGACATGGTCAAACATTCTTTTTTCTGGGATGGTATGAAACAAGACATTCATAATTTTGTGGTTGAATGTGATGTGTGTCAATGCAACAAGGGAGAAACAATCAAATCTCCTGGCACACTACAACCTCTTATGATTCCCCTTGCTATTTGGAGGGATATCTCTATGGATTTTATTGTAGGCTTACCTAAATCATGAAATAAATCAGTCATCATGGTGGTAGTTGATTGTCTTTCAAAGTATGCTCATTTATGTGCTCTTCAACACCCATTTACAACATCCACTATGGCTCAAATTTTCATGGATCAAGTCTTCAAGCTTCATGGCATGTCACATTCTATTCTTTCTGATCGTGACCCAACTTTCACCAACAATTTTTGGCAAGAACTATTCAAGCTACAAGGCACCCAATTTCATCTCAACACAACTTATCATCCCCAGACTGATGGTCAAACTGAAGTTGTCAACAAGTGTTTGGAAACATATTTGAGGTGTTTTTCCTTGGAAAATAAAAATCAGTGGGCTCAATGGTTACCACTAGTTGAATGGTGGTACAACACTTCATACCATACAACTACCAGCATGACTCCTTTTGAATCTATTAGTAACATTTCTTATCCGGGGCACAAGAGTATTCAAGTCTGCAAGTCGCAGGAGAAGTGCCCGAGCGCAGCACGGGAGAATCCCTTTTCCAGTTACAATTCAAGCAAGTGGGCGAAAGGTTGGTTGTCAGCAGCCGAGATTCACCGACAAAGCAAATTGACGGTCATTGGGTTTTCGAGGATGTCAAGTTTCCCGGGATTTAGCACGAAGGGTAGCGCCCATAGTTCAGGGAAAGTCTGGGTTGTCTAATCCAATTGGGACAGGTGGCGGCCAGTCGACGTATCGGAGATCGGTATTTCGGGAGACATGGATCCTCCCATTCTTTACAACTGAAATCACCGATCCGTGAAACGCCGAAAGCACCTTTGGAGCCGAGCCCACGGTCTTACCACCAGGTCACATCAAGCGAGCCTGTAAATGGGGGCAACCCCCTTTATAATAGCAAATACTATCTGGTCCATTCATCTGAAGGATGCGCGATGCACATCCGTGTCATGTTGGAATTCGGGAGTTTGAGGGGTAAGCGCTCCTCGTCATTTCACTTCTCGAAACCTCAAATCCCAAAACCTAGAATTAGGCCCATGGTTTTGGTGCCCGGTCATAGAGGAGTAGGCCTAAAGGGGGGGCACTGTGTTCTCTAGATGTCGATTTTACATGATCTAAATCTCGGTACCTACTGGGAATGAATGAATAAGAGAGAGGGTGGTTGAAACCTCGCCTCACTCATTAATTACAAAGTATGGATGTTTCAACTGAAAGTCGACTCGAGAAGGTCCTCTGTACTAGTTCTTTTCATGGAAGCCACACCGAGTCCTTGAATCACCAAGGAGGTCTGCACACACTAGCTCGACTCTTAATGGCTCAGCTACTTCCCTTGCAGGAGCCATGCGTAGTTAAGGTGGCGTCTGACAAAGAATAGCCGTCTGAATTTGGCCGAGGGGACACCAAGTCTTGGGTGCACGATCGGCCAGAGTCTGCATGCGCAGACTGTTAGAAGACATGCAATCGAAATGTTTTTAATACAACATATTGTTTTTGTAGCTGTGGTTGTTTTTGAGTATATGTAGGCATTTTCTCCATTTTTGTAAGGATCGATGGTTGAGAAAGGCTCTCGATTGTAAATTTTTGATGCAGCGCTGGTCGCTCTAGTTAATATAGAAGGAATTTGAAATTTCTTACTTTATGGATGTCAGATTCTCTTCCATCTCTTTGTATACTGTGTTAGAACAACTCGGAATTGGAGGATCCAGTTGAGTTGTAGATGTTATAGGATGATGTAGGTTGGATCACTGTAACAGTTGCATTGTTTCGAATCGGTTCCTATGATTTTCTTAGCGTTGAACGACTTGGAATTAGAGGATCCAGTCGAGTCACCCCTCAACTCCTTGAAACTCTGGACCAAGAGGATATTGGCTTCTAAGTTTTTCTTCCTCAAGCTTCTAAAGGCCTTTTGCCTGAGGCAGTCTTGCTCACCCTTCTCACAATTCTTCCATCTACCACCCTTTAATCAACATACTTATGGAAGTTGGATCAAGACCTCCCTTGCTTTCTACATACCAGACCCTGGTTCCTGTGTCAATGCTTCTTTCCTAGGTCTCTTTCCATTTTACCACTCCCATTCATTAAATCGCGACATAAAAACTGATGGGCATCAGGCTCTGCTCCTGCAAGCAATCCATGAGTGACTTCTGACGCTAACATTTCTGGCGCCGTTGCCGGGGACGAAGTTGAAGATTTTCCCTGGGAAGAACGACATTGAGCCTCTGGTTCTGAAGGTGCATCAGACATCAGACCCCTTCAAGATTGCTACTGTGCACCTGGCGACTCCACTGTGGCGACGCCAAGGTTTCCACATCATTGTTTCAACTGTGGCTACTGTTAGCACACCTAAAAGTTGACCCTAAGGAGATTTCTCGAGAAGGTTTCAACAGCTTCTTTCTCAGCCTGAGAAGCTTCCTGGGGTAACAACAACGTTAGGATCTGGCCTTTGATGGTGAATAAGGACTAGACACATTCAAATCTGTGCATCTTTCACCTGGTGACTCCATGATTCAAGGATCGATTGGCGACTCCACTGGTTCGATATGGAGAAAATCCTTGCTCGCAGGTTTGCTCCTTTTAATTTTTCTGCTATTCCTGGTTTTCCTAATGTTTTCCCCTCTCTGAATGAATGGGGCGATTATTTTCCCATATTTGGAAAATGTGAAGAGGATGACCCTGCTCAGCACCTCAGTGAGTTTCATGAACTCATGCGTCAGTGGGAGATACATCATGAGGATGTATTACTGAAGATGTTCATGTTCTCGTTAGCAGGGGATACACATAAATGGTATCATTCTTTACCCCCTGCTATCATTTCTTCACTCAATGGATTCCATGTAGCTTTCACCGCCTATTGTCATAATTTGTATCCCTCTGAGTCAATTTTTCATAATTGTTGTGGGGGATAACACAACTATATGCGAGATGAAACTGTTTCAGACGTAGGCTGTGAAGATGGTCTTGATGACCTGGATTAGAAATCAATACTTTCTCCTCCCCATTCGTCTGCATTAGAGGTGGGTTATGAAATCGATGAATATCCCATGGGGGAAGAGGATTCCCTGAGTGAGCTAATGGAGCAGGTGAAATATCTCTCTGCCCAATTAGAAGGGTTGAAATATGAAGACTATGCAGAGGATTTTCCAGCCTGGGAGGAAGAAGATGACCTGAGTGAACTAGTGGAGTAGGCGATATTCCCCACTCCCCAATGTGAAAAATTGGAATCTGAAGGCAACAAAAAGGATTTTCCAGTCTTCGAGGCATATGATCTAAGCAGCTCTTTTGAAGAGATTATTGAAGATTTTTTGGATGCGTTAGCATCTGCCCCCAATGAGCCTGTTGTCTCAGATTTAAACGAAGAAGCCATTGTGGAAGAGGATTGTTCTTTCTTCCTTCATGATATTTCCCATGATGTATTTACATTTGGGATTGAAGAGAAGGATCAGGAGACCGTTGCCTTTTCACAAGATGGGAGAGTGCACAAAGAGGAGGAGGAACTAGAGGAGCAGCTGAGCATGCATTTATTTTTCTATGGAGAGCTAGTCAGCGAGCAACTACAACCCGAGATCAGTGAGCCTACGACAGTTGTCCACTCACCTGTGCTTGTTAGAGATATTCAGCCACATGAGAACAACTATGTAGCAGAGGAGGCTGCCTGTCGCCAATTTTCCAAAATTTTCCACTCATTCTATTATCCTGTCAGCGAGTACATAGAGTGGCATTTCCCCTATGCCTTGGAGCCACCCTATTTCATCTCAACTCCAGCCTGTAAGGAGGAGTTGAAGAGTGTAACTGTTCTGCTGTCACGGTTACACCATCTACTGATGATCATTGACAGAAGGAAGGAGCTTCTATCCAGGAAGCTGCTTGAATGGCTATGGTGGAAATCTGCTTTCACCTAGCCCCATGTAAAGTGTTTTATTAATTTAGTATTGTATATAAATAAGATCCTTTGAGCATGCATCTTTATTTTGTTTCTTTTATTTTTCGGCTTGTATTTTCAGCAACGGGATGTTTTGAGCCTGACTCCATAGCCCAACAACAAGGCACTGAAACTGCAAAATGAGTCCTTAGAGCATCACAGGGACGAATCTATCCCCCATGGAGCCTAATGTTAGTAACATTTCTTGTCCGGGGCACAAGAGTATTCAAGTCTACAAGTTGCAGGAGAAGTGCTCGAGCGCAACACAGGAGAATCCCTTTTCCAGTTACGAGTCAAGCAAGCGGGTGAAAGGTTGGTTGTCAGCAGCCGAGATTCACCAACAAAGAAAATCGATGGTCATCGGGTTTTCGGGGCTGTCAAGTTGCCCGGGATTTAGCACGAAGGGTAGCGCCCATAGTTCAGGGAAATTCTGGGTCATCCAATCCAAGTGGGACAGGTGGCGTCCAGTCAGCGTATTGAAGATCGGTGTTTTGGGAGACATGGAGCCTCCCATTATTTACAGCTGAAATCACCAATCGACAAAATGCCGAAAGCACCTTTGGAGTTGAGCCCACGGTCTTAGCACCAGGTCACATCAAGCGAGCCTGTAAATGGGGGCATCCCCCTTTATAATAGTGAATACTATCTGGGCCATTCATCTGAAGGATGCATGGCACACATCCGTGTCACATCGGCATTTGGGAGTTCGAGGGGTAAGCGCTCCTCGTCATTTCACTTCTCAAAACCTCGAATCCCAAAACAACGAAAGCGCCCAGAATTAGGCCCATGTTTTTGGCGCCCGGTCACAGAGGAGTATGCCTAAAGGGGGGGCACTGTGTTCTCTAGACGCCGATTCGATGTGATCTAAATCTCGATACCTATTGGGAATGAATGAAGAAGAGAGAGGGTGGTTGAAACCTTGCCTCACTCATTAATTACAAAGTATGAATGTTCCAGCTGAAAGTCGACCCGAGAAGGTCCTCTGTACTGGTTCTTTTCATGGAAGCCACGCTGAGTCCTTGAATCACCAAGGAGGTATGCACACACTAGCTCGGCTCTTAATGGCTCAACTACTTCCCTTGCAGGAGCCATGTGCAGTTAAGGTGGCATTTGACAAAGAATAGCTGTCCGAATTTGGCCGAGAGGACACCTTGTCTTGGGTGCATGATTGGCCAGAGTCTGCATGTGCAGACTGTCATAAGACATTCAGACGCAATGTTTTTAATGCAACGTCTTGTTTTTGCTGCTGTGGTTGTTTTTGAGTATATGTAGGCGTTTTCTCCATTTTTGTAAGGATCGATGGTTGAGCAAGGCTCCCGATTGTAAAGTTTTGATGCAACACTGGTCGCTCTGGTTAATATAGAAGGCATTTGATATTTCTTACTTTATGGATGTCAGTTTCTCTTCCATCTCTTTGTATACTGTGTTAGAACAGCTCAGAATTGGAGGATCTAGTCGAGTTGTAGCTGTTATAGGATGATGTAGGTTGGATCACTATAACAGTTGCATTGTTTCTAATCGGTTCCTGTGATTTTCTTAGCGTTGAATGACTTGGAATTGGAGGATCCAGTTGAGTCACCCCTCAACTCTTTGAAACTCTGGATCAAGAGGATCTTGGCTTCTGATTTTTTCTTCCTCAAGCTTCCGAAGGCCTGTTGCCCGAGGCAGTCTTTCTCACCCTTCTCACAAGTCTTCCATCTACCATCCTTTAATCAACATACTGGCGGAAGTTGGATCAAGACCTCCCTTGCTTTCTACATACCAGACCCTGGTTACTGTGTCGATTCTTCTTTCCTAGGTCTCTTTCCATTCGACCACCCCCATTTATTAAATTGTGACATAAAAAATGATGGGCGTCAGGCTCTACTCCTGCAAGCAATCCAGGAGTGACTTCTGACGCTAACAGAAGCGGTATATGGAAAAAATCTACCTTCAGTTCTCTCATATTTTCTAGGTGTCTCGAAGGTCGAGGTGTTTGAACAAACTCTTATAGTTCGAGAGGCTATTCTCTCTACCCTAAAAGAGAATTCGGTCATGGCCTAGAATTTCATGAAGCAACAAGCAGATCAAGGTCGCTCTGAATGTCAATTTGTGGAAGGGGATCAGGTGTTTCTTTGACTGCAAACTTACAAGAAAAATTCCCTCAAGGATGACCATTGTTAGAAACTGGAACCAAATTTTATGTTCCTTACACCGTTCTCAAGCGTGTGGGAAAGGTGGCCTATCAATTAGCTTTGCCCAGTCATTCTAAGCTCCATCCTGTTTTTCATGTTTCCTTCTTAAAGAAGGTGATTGGAAGTAAGTGCCAAACTCAAACCAACCTTCCCAAGTTGGACAAAGAAGGCTCCATTTGGATACAACCATAAGCAGTTTTGGACCAACATGAGTGTCATATGCGTTAGCGAACCATCAAGGAAGTGTTAGTACAGTGGAAAGATACAACTCCAATAGATGCCACTTGGGAACCGACTACCATTTTGCAACAATTTCCACATCTCAAGCCTTGATGACAAGGTTGTTTTTAAGGGGGAGGACATGTTAGAGACCTAACCCCTCACGTAGGTATAATAATATATTTTGATGTAATAAAGGTCAATATTAATAAGGCCTTGCAATAAGGAAGAACAATTCCAATGTAAGAAGACCTAATAAAAGATTCAACTTCTAGAAGGATCTTCCTCTAGATGGTTCTTTTGATAGACATATTTAGTATAAATAGGAGTCAAGGGTATGAGAACTTTTGTCTTGGATATTATTGTAATAGAGCTCTACTCTATTGGAGGTTTCCCCCTCAAAGAGGAAAGTGAACATTGCTCTTAGTAATCAAAGTGCTCTTTCTGGTGTTATTCTAGTATCATTTTGGTATTATTGTGGTGTTGTTCTAGTTATATTGTTGTTCATCTACCATTTCCAACATTTTATTTCTGTTCTGCATACTTTTAGATATGGAATATTACAATAACCCCACAAGAGTGGTTTAAAATGATGACATGCTTACTAAATATTAGAGTATTACGTAGTCAATTTTATGTTTAACCAACTCCTTTGTTTTTTTTTTAATGATATGCATGACATTTCATGGTAAGAGCCTGGTGTTACATAAATATTCCCTTTCGGACAGGTGAACTTTCCCTTGGATTATAGACCTTTATACTAATAAATACAATTACATTTGGACACTACCATTCCTATAAATTCATTTTTTCCATCGGAAAAGAGAGAAGGAGGGGAAGTGTGATGTACCTCGTTTATGGAATTTTCCCTAGTTGCTTCAATCTGTGAGCTCGATCTGACTCTCAACGCAAATCAATTCCTGCAATGGAAAACAAGAGACAAATGGATATCTCCTACTCTAGTGTATTAGAAAAAACAAATTCATGTAAATTAAGTCAAACATAGACAAGCACATATGAATGCATACTTGAAGGAAATAGACCAAGTATATTAGATGAGAACCAAGGAAACTTACAGACCACGAATGATGTTAGTTGAAACTCCTCCAAGCTCTCCTCATCCATACCCTTGCATAAATATCAAGATCAATATGATGATTCTCTCTTCTAAGACTAGAGGTTTGACATGCTCCAATTCTATATCTCCCAATGTTCAATATGAACTTGATAGATCATATATTTTGAACTAAATCTTCAATGTTCAACCCTTTCAAGCTTGGAATGACATCCTTTTATAGGCTTGGGAGGCTCAACCATCATGAGTATATTTGGGGATTAGTTGAGGATATGACTCCTTTATGTTAGGATCTTATCCTATGATAGTGTCATACGATAGAATTCAATCCAAACCAACCTCATCTCCAAGAGCTGGCCCTTAGAAAGAGGCGGGATTCTCCAAATTTTCCTCTAACCAAAAGTAGCACTCCCCTATAGTTAGAGACAAAGTGATATAACACTCCTTAAATACTGTAAGGGGGGCGCTACCCTATGGGGTAGCACTCCCCCAACATGGCTAGGGGGGTGCTACCCTTCAAAAATTCCACAAAAATGGTCTATTTTCCAAGTAAAAAGTGTGTTTCTGGCCTTGAAATGATGGGGTTATTCTTCCAATATGACTTAGGGATCATGAAAAATGTTCTTTGATGGTTTCAAGGGGTTAAAACACATATAAACACATGGAAAAGTGTATGCGACACTTAGTAAGGTTCATATGGCACTTAACGAAACTTACTAAGGTGCACACGACACTTTACAACATTTGTGACACTTAGAGTGAGATACGTAGGTGTGTAATTTTGATGTGTAACAAATTCCCCCTAAATTGTGAAGTCAGAAGAGAAACTGATGGTTGAAACAATTTACGAATTCTTCGATGCAAGGGTGTTGGAGTGGGAGAACCTAGTAGGAGCTGCAAACAACCATCAAACAATATTAATATATGTATCATCCTTGAGGCATGCATACCTATGATTGGAATACAAATGACTCAAAGCATGGTTGCCAAGCAATACACTACAGATCCATGAGAATATTGACTAAGGATATGGACACCAAACATACAATTTGGATCCATATGACTCGATCAAGTTGTGGCCACGATATTTTACACAATGGAGCTACAATATGACAAAACAACATAGCCACAAACCAATACAAAGTGGGTCTATGTAACTGTGTATATCATTAAATTTCAAAATCCATCGCAACCTAGGTTATTCAGATAACATTTGGTAGATTCCATTGCAACCAGTACAATTCTAACCATGTGAATACATGTGATGACGTCGAACATGGTAGAAACCACTTGATTACCGATCATTGATTTTAATCGTTAAAAAATGTGAGGGAAATCACCTTTGATGTCAATGACTCCCAAGGTACCCTAGTACAATCGAACAGGTGAAAATTTGTGAAATGAAGTCAAGCACTCATGGAATCATTCGATCAGAGGCCAATGATGTTAACCCACTGTCGAAAGTGAGGAGACCTGCCATTAAGACATGCAGGTTCCAAGGTACTAATTGGTTTCTAAGTATAATTCTTGGATGATGTGTTGAATTCGATAGGAAAAGACTCATCGAAGGAGGGTCTTGATGGATCCCCCATTATCGACACGAAACTGACACATGATATTGATTTAAAATGAAATATCATAAGTGAACAGACTGACATAGGTATGAATACTGCAGAGTGGTTTATACTTCCCTTAAACATTGCATGGCACGACAATTGACTTGGAAACATTGACTCAACGAGGCAATGATCCAAACATAATGTGATGATCTCCATAGCGTAACGACAACCAAAGGTTCTCTTCGAAGGAGTCAAAAGAGTATGACAACGCGTAGAGTGTGACGACAACCATAGGTTCTCTTTTAATAAGAAGAGTATGACGACACATGGAATTCAAATGATTCATAGACAAGTGGATTACCCAACTGGACAACCTAATTTAGACAGGTGCCATGTTCAAGGGTGAAAACAAAATCTACCATAAAGGTTTTGTTAAACTTGTCCCACTTCCCAATTTCCCCCCCATCTAGATAGATGAGTACCTCTTTCTTTTTTAACGAGCTAGAGGAGGCTAACATGTGCTCGATATAAACTCATCCTTCAAACGATTCCTTCAGAGTATTTTTAAAGAACCCTAGGAAGGAGTGGTTCGGTCCCATACATGCCTTTCAATGTATGTTTTACGAGCCCAAGGAAAGTAAACTCAGTGACTTTTCATGTTTAGAGAGTTTGAAAAACATTTAAAGGAAACTCCCAGATGAAATTTTTTGTAAGTTTAGTCTCCTAAGACCAAAAAGGTATAAAATAATACTCAGGAGAACTCTCCTAATTAGATGGTCAGGGTGTTCCTTTTTTGTAAAGTAGTCTGATGAGACTGAAAAATAGATAAAATACCACTCAACATACATGCTTTCTAATTCACTTTAACGAGTGTGAAATACCAGAAGATCGCTTGACAATCTTTTTATGTTTAGAGATTCTGAAAAGAGATTAAAGGAAACTCCATGGGGTTCCTTTTTTGTATAACCTTTACGAGTCCGAAAAAGTGAGAAAAGTATACTCGATCACATTCTCATGTATTTACGAGCACGAGAAAGAATAAAGACTAAGTTCAAAATTGGTTTCATTTTTACACAAGCTTGAAACAAGATTAAACTATGCTTGAAATTTCCCAACGTAATTTCCAACGGTTTTGAGGGATATCCATGGGTGGTTGGTACTCTTCCCCTAGCTTGAGAAGCTAGTGGCTTAGCTCAAACATGATGTTTAAAGGCTAGAGACATGCCTCCCCAACCTTCATTTCATTCGCTGAATTTGATTTTTTCACCAATTTCTGTACCAGATGGAGAAAAAGGATAAGGGTAGATGAAATGAAGGTTCTCTTACGAGTTCTAATGAAAGAATCAACTTGATATCTACAATATCTAGTGAAAATACTTGACTTGATAAGAGAGGTGACTATTTCATAATTTAATGAGTGACTATTTCATAATTTAATGAGATTGACACAAGAAAATAACTATGCCCATAGATCTAGGTTCAATCCCTAGATTTATGTTTCATTTTTTAATGAGATTTCCATAGAGAGGAAAACTATGCTCGAGGCTCTTGGTTCAATCCCTATATTTATGTTTCATTTTTTAACGAGATTGACAAAGGAATGGGAAATATGCTCGAAAACTTTCCTTGATCATGTCTTCCAAGAGGAAAATTCTTTGGAAGGAATACATGTCAAGGGACAGATGTCAGCCATGGATTCTAGGAGATCTTCACTAGATGGTAGAAAAACACTCTGAAAGGAATACATGTCGACGACCTCGATAAGGGTAGGGAGATCTATCTCTAATAGCCATATCAAAGAGATGACCATGTCAATTACCAGATCTAAGTTAGGAGAAGGGAGGGATTCCCTCTCGTTTTGGGTTGAACACATGGGAAAGGTCATTACATAATTGACCTACGGTGGGGCAGAGATCACTAGCATGTATGGATCATTCAGGGAAGGTGGATGGTTGACCATCAGATGAGGGGAAATGAATGAAAGTTGGTTGATCGTTACTATGTTTCCGTTGTGAGGGAATCATATCACTTGAAAGAGAGTGGACACAAAATCTCTCTCAAGGTAGACATAGTTTCTCCCCAGGAGTAGGTTAAAGTCCAAGGTGTCATGAACTAACATCACATAGATGTAGACTATTTTTCCTCCCAAAGTAATCAAAAACTGACGAAGGATCCCTAAAGGTTGACTACTCTTCTATCAAAGATCAATAGATTCTGAGTCACTGGTGCAAGATGCAGGGAACCAAAATCTTTCCAAGTGTTCATGGATAAGATGCTAATAGAAAAATTGTCATCTATTATAGTGTTAGGAATATTCCTACCACAAACCTGCATGATTATTTGGAAAGGCATGTAAGAAGGAAGACATGGTTCCATCAAATGATTCCAATTAATAGAAATTATTTGAGTTCTTGAAGGGGGTGCCATTGGGATGGGCGGAGTGCCCCCTTGTCTGGGTGAATCAATATTAACGAGGTAGACCTGAGAAACATACTCACTCTTTGAATGAGGAGTGGGATCAACCGATGATGGAATTAGAGTGACCACTTTGGCACTCTTCAGATGAAGAGTGGGGGTGATTGATGACAGAACTAGATCAGTCACTTGGGTTTCACTCTTCAGATAAAGAGTGGGATCGACCAATGACGGAACTAGATTGACCACTTTGGGTTCACTCTTCAGATGAAGAGTGGGATCGATTGATGACAAAACTAGATCAACCAATCTAGATGCACTCTTCATAAGAAGAGTAGGATCGATAGATGATGGAAAAGGATTGACCACTTGGGTTACTAGTTCAACTGAGGATGAAATGAGATTGACCACATGATCAACCAGACTGACCGGGGATCGAACTAGATTGACCAGTCCATCAACTAGAAACGGGTTGATAGAGATCTTACGATAACCAGTTGGAAGTTGAATCTTTTCCAAAAGATAATAAGCCTCGTCCATATGAGGGAAAAGGTGAGAGTGATTATCACCTTCAGATAACCTACACGGAAATTTGACGGTTCTATTCTTCTTACCGACCTTAACGTCACTAGTTGACAGGGTTTCAACAACATGTCTAGTAGGGGATGATGACATGGAAGACCACATTTCTAAGAAATTGGGGAGACCAGGGAAATCCCTCAGAAAGTGGTCACCCTTACAAAGCCTGCAAGGGAATTTGGTTTTATGATTCTTTGTTTTAGACTTTTCGACTTTATCAACACTCTCAGTACGATTAATAATAGTTGGTTGCTAGGATCCAACATGACTTGATGCGGTTGGAGGCTTGGTCTCTTTTTGATTCTTCTTCTTCTTCTTCTCCTTCTGTTTCTTCTTCTTCTTATTAACCTAGCTACTCACTTTAGATATTTCACTAGGTCAAGAAGGAGAAAGGGAAGGAGACATGATGAGTGAAGAAGGCGAAAGGTTGACATGAGGTTTATTTGTGGGTGGTGTGCTTACATCTGAAGTATTAGGTGCATTTGATGCACCGAGAAAAGTTGAGATCACCGGAGTGGGGAACAATTGAACTGGTAACCCGATGGTGAGTCCCATAAGACTCAGTGTGGCAATGCACAAAGGACCAACGTTTCCAAAAGAAGAAAAGGTGAAAGGTTCCCCAAGAAAAGGGGTTCCTTCATTGGTGCTCCTAGAAATTGACACCATTGACACTGACTCTAACTAAGGTCTACTAGGGAAAACAAATAACACACACTACAAACATAAGAAGAAAAAAATCAAACAAACCTTCCCACAATGAAACCACTAGTTGGTGATGAAATCCAACATCACGAGATTAATATAAGAAGGGGTTGGGATAGAGCGGGTGGATACGTTACGATGGAAACCTTCTTAATGGACTTATGCCTTGGTGCAAGTTCCCACACGATTTTACCTGTGGGTTTACCCTCTAAGGAGCCCGAGTGAGTTTGACCAACGTCTGACTCAGGTATGACGAAGACTACCCTTCACCATCACTTTATTTATTAACCATACATATGTAGGCCACTAAGGTTACCAACTCGCAGTCAGCCTCCGGGCGGGTACATTCGACAGTTGGGATCGAACGTATGGAAAGGATAACAAGTCCAAAATTCTTCAAGAGAACTGAAGACAAGTGGACCAGAAGACTACTGAGGACCTCGAATGGACTCGAGATTCATGAAGCACTGAGACCAAATGAAACCATCCATTTCTCAAGAAGAACCCCCAATATACGATCTTTCCTCCACGTGGGTTTATCTTTGTAGGGGAAATATCCACTGCTCTCCTACACATGACCTCGTGTTTAACCCCTGTGTGAGAGGGGGATCCCGACTATGCTTATACGAACAATTGGATTTACCACTCCCTAGCACAAGATTCTACGTTTGTTTGATGGCTTTGGAAATTTATCCTCACAACTTATTCCAAATCCCTACACCTTAAGCTAATGTGGGTTTGCTACCAGATAATACAAAAGTGTCTGATCAATTTTATAAGAGCTTCATTTTAGGGCTTTTGTTTACTCAAGGGTGTGAAAGTGAAACTTATGATGTTTCAGACTCAACTCCAAAAAATGAAAAATAATGAGATGCAAATATTTTTCTTCAATGAATCCTACATACGGGATGGAGAAGAGGTTTAATTTTATTTTAAAAATAACACCCAATTCCCAGATGCAATTTACCTATATACACCACCCAAAAGAAATAATGCAAGTATCTTCTTTGTTTGATTCTAATATATAAAGAAAGTAGATGCAAATCCTTTAACGCTTCATCACTTTCAATCAAAATGAAAGAGTCGAATGTAGATACAAAAGATATGAAGAAAAAAAGATTTCAAACAAAGAATGGACTCACTCAATCAAGAACTCGAAAATCAATAAGCATTCAAGGGATACAAGAAAGTTCAGAGAAGAATCCAAAAAATGATAAGGAGAAATATAAATCACTCAATTGTCTTTACAAAATGAGCAGGAAGAAAGAAAAATAAAAGCTAGGTTGTGGTAAGAATAAAGTCTCAAATCATTCAAAGAGGAAAGATTTGAAAAGTAAGTTAAGACCAACAAAACTTTGCAAACCTTTTCAATTAGTTAGATAACTAGAAACTTCACAAGACTCAGAATAAGCCAAGAAGAAAGAAGGTGAATCCATATCGCAATTTGGAAAAGGCCGCAAGCTCAAACAAGACAATTAAAAGAGTGATAAGAACCAAATCCTCAACCTAAACAAAGTCACAAGAAAAAGAACAGACTCTAGGTAAGAGACCTCCAATAAAGGACTGAGTAAAACAATGCATATTCTCCTGGATCTGCTCAAACTCAAAACATGAGAATAATGCTCCCTAAATCAATGAGACAAAGCGCTATAATGCTCCTTAAGAGACCACTAAGAAGCGGTAGTAAGATGAATAACGCCTTGGTAGCCCCTCTGGGGGAGCTCTAGTCCTATAAATGTTTGAAAATACGCATAAAAAAACAAAAACTCATCAGAGACTGGCTTGGTAACTATGACTGTTGCTTGATGAAACAAAGGGAAGAGGGAAGGCTAAGAAAACACAATCAACCAAACAAGGCAAAGGTTTAGACAATCCAAGGAAATACAATTCAATGTCCCTCCCTAGTGGAGTCACCAATTTCTCTTATGGAAATATTCCCCTGCAGATAGGTGAACTTTCCCTTGGATTACTGACTCCTATACCAAGACAACAAATTACATTTCGACACTACCATTCATATAAATTCATTTTTTCCATCAAAAAAGAGAGAAGGAGGGGAGGTGTTATGTACCTCATTTATGGCATTTGTACTAGCCACTCCAATCCATGAGATCGATCTGACTCCCAGTGCAAATCAATACCAGCAATGGAAAACAAGAAATAAAATGACTATCTCCTACTCTAATGGATTAGACAAAGAAAATCCATCTATGTAAATTAAATCAAACATAGACAAGAACATATGAATACACACTTGAAGGAGATAGGCCAAGTATATTACATGAGAACCAAGGAAACTTACGTACCACGAATGATGTTAGCTGCAACTCCTCCAAGATCTCCTCGTCCAGATCCTTGCATGAATCCCAATATCAAGATGATGATTCTCTCTTCTAAGACTAGAGGTTTGATATGCTCCATTTCTGTATCTCGCAATGTTCAATATGAACCAGATAGATATTATATTTTGAACTAAATCTTCAATGTCCAACCCTTTCAATCTAGGAATGGCCTCCTTTTATAGGCTTGGGAGGCTCAACCATCACAATCATATTTGGGGATTAGTTTAGGATATGAATCATTTAGGTTAGGATATTATCCCAGGATAGTGCCATAAGATAACACTCGATCCAAACCAACCTCATCTCCAAGAGTTGGCCCTTAGCAATAAGTGGGATTCTCCAAATTTTCCTCTAACCAAAAGTAGCACTCCCCTATAGTTAGATATAGAGCGCTATATAAATCCCTAAATAAGTTAATGGGGGTGCTACGATATGGGGTAGCACTCCCCAAACATAGCCAAGGGGACACTACCCTTCAAAAATGCTCCCAAAATGGTTGATTTTCCAAGTAAAAAGTGTGTTTCTGGCCTTGAAATGATGGGTTTCTTCCTCCAATATGATTTAGGGATCATGGAAAATGTTCTTTGATGGTTTCAATGGGTTAAAACACATAAACACGTGGAAAAGTGCATGCGACACTTAGTAAGGTGCATATGGCACTTGACGACACTAACCAAGGTGCATACGACAGTTTACAACATTTGCGACACTTAGAGTGAGATATGTAGGTGTGTAATTTTGATATGTAACAACTGGGCATGCCCATAATGGTGTATGGGAATTACAAAGAAAAACATCCCTATTAGGAAAAAATATTATGTTTGTAGGTGATTGGGGAAGGAAGGATGGTAATTAGAGAATATATGAAATTCACCACTGGTCAAAGAGAAGTGTAGTGGGAATAAACTAGGTTCAACGTGATTGCAATCTTGTTTACTTAGTAGATCAAATTGGCAAGGCTAGTTTATGTGAAGCCTATTTCTTTGAGACCAACTTGGAGAAACAATACGGGTGGATTGGAAGGTGTTTCTAAGTGACTAGATCATTTCTTGGTTTTTGGTTCTCTGGTTAAAAGGGTGGATAGTTACTGATCTTGGATTGAGAAGGAAGTATATCTAACCATTGTCCAATTTTTATTTAGATTTAGCATAGGGATGCAAATACCTAATCACGTAGTTGGAAGAAGAATAATTTCTAACACTCGTCAAAATAAATTAGAAATGTTTTGATGGAATTTCATCTAAATATCCGGTTAACAATTTGTTGAAGCATTAAAATTTGTTAAAGGAAAAGTAGTAGAATAGTTAATTGAGAGATATAGATTGAAGGATACGCTACTTAAGGAAACAAAGGAGGCAATCAAAAGTATTTTCAATGACGATGAAAATGGTATTTTTAACAATAAGGAACTATTAAGGGTTAAGAAGCTAGAATCTAGGAAGAAGAAACTTTTGTTGGATTGAGTAGTCGACCAGAGAATGAACAGTAGGTATACTTGGTTGGATTTAGGTGAGAATAACATAATTGTTTTCATAACTATGCTAATTCCAAGAAGAGCACTAGTAGAATAAGGGAAATAAGGGATGTAAAAGGAATACTTGTAAGTATATTTAAGAAATTATCATAGATAGGTGTTCAACACTTTAAATTCATCTACAAGGATCCTAAGGGAGTAAAGATAGAAAAAATCGTAAAAGTGTCATAATATTTTCCACAACTATTTTATAAGGAGCATAAATAGGAACTATGTGAGGAGATAACAAAATAAGACCTCTTAAGTTTCCTAACTTCATTTAAAAAATATAAGATCCTATGAACAAACAACTGGACAATTGAGTTTTACTTAAAGTTTTATGATTTGTTAGGAGAGGATCTCCTTATTCTTGTCTAGAAGGTGAGACTTTGTGGAAAAGTATTGGGATCTTGCAACACATCCTTTATTTCTCTCATCCCTAAAGTTGATAGCCTAAATTATTTTGATGATTTAGGCCTATTGCATTGTGTAATTGTTTTTATAACATATATGAAATCTTTGCTATGAGGTTAAAAGAGATACTTTCCAAGGTAACCTCTCCTTAATAGTTTGTATTCTTGGAAGGAAGGAAGATACATGTGGGAATTAGGTCTACTCGGGAGGGTTTACACATAATTAAAACCAAGAATATGCTTACGATGGTTGTAAAATTAGATTTATCCAAAGCATATGATAGGACCTGCCAACTATACCTGAGACTGTTG
>ML798233.1:198715-215268 GCA_009831015.1 Picea engelmannii | reverse complement strand
ATCAATATGATGATTCTCTCTTCTAAGACTAGAGGTTTGACATGCTCCAATTCTATATCTCCCAATGTTCAATATGAACTTGATAGATCATATATTTTGAACTAAATCTTCAATGTTCAACCCTTTCAAGCTTGGAATGACATCCTTTTATAGGCTTGGGAGGCTCAACCATCATGAGTATATTTGGGGATTAGTTGAGGATATGACTCCTTTATGTTAGGATCTTATCCTATGATAGTGTCATACGATAGAATTCAATCCAAACCAACCTCATCTCCAAGAGCTGGCCCTTAGAAAGAGGCGGGATTCTCCAAATTTTCCTCTAACCAAAAGTAGCACTCCCCTATAGTTAGAGACAAAGTGATATAACACTCCTTAAATACTGTAAGGGGGGCGCTACCCTATGGGGTAGCACTCCCCCAACATGGCTAGGGGGGTGCTACCCTTCAAAAATTCCACAAAAATGGTCTATTTTCCAAGTAAAAAGTGTGTTTCTGGCCTTGAAATGATGGGGTTATTCTTCCAATATGACTTAGGGATCATGAAAAATGTTCTTTGATGGTTTCAAGGGGTTAAAACACATATAAACACATGGAAAAGTGTATGCGACACTTAGTAAGGTTCATATGGCACTTAACGAAACTTACTAAGGTGCACACGACACTTTACAACATTTGTGACACTTAGAGTGAGATACGTAGGTGTGTAATTTTGATGTGTAACAAATTCCCCCTAAATTGTGAAGTCAGAAGAGAAACTGATGGTTGAAACAATTTACGAATTCTTCGATGCAAGGGTGTTGGAGTGGGAGAACCTAGTAGGAGCTGCAAACAACCATCAAACAATATTAATATATGTATCATCCTTGAGGCATGCATACCTATGATTGGAATACAAATGACTCAAAGCATGGTTGCCAAGCAATACACTACAGATCCATGAGAATATTGACTAAGGATATGGACACCAAACATACAATTTGGATCCATATGACTCGATCAAGTTGTGGCCACGATATTTTACACAATGGAGCTACAATATGACAAAACAACATAGCCACAAACCAATACAAAGTGGGTCTATGTAACTGTGTATATCATTAAATTTCAAAATCCATCGCAACCTAGGTTATTCAGATAACATTTGGTAGATTCCATTGCAACCAGTACAATTCTAACCATGTGAATACATGTGATGACGTCGAACATGGTAGAAACCACTTGATTACCGATCATTGATTTTAATCGTTAAAAAATGTGAGGGAAATCACCTTTGATGTCAATGACTCCCAAGGTACCCTAGTACAATCGAACAGGTGAAAATTTGTGAAATGAAGTCAAGCACTCATGGAATCATTCGATCAGAGGCCAATGATGTTAACCCACTGTCGAAAGTGAGGAGACCTGCCATTAAGACATGCAGGTTCCAAGGTACTAATTGGTTTCTAAGTATAATTCTTGGATGATGTGTTGAATTCGATAGGAAAAGACTCATCGAAGGAGGGTCTTGATGGATCCCCCATTATCGACACGAAACTGACACATGATATTGATTTAAAATGAAATATCATAAGTGAACAGACTGACATAGGTATGAATACTGCAGAGTGGTTTATACTTCCCTTAAACATTGCATGGCACGACAATTGACTTGGAAACATTGACTCAACGAGGCAATGATCCAAACATAATGTGATGATCTCCATAGCGTAACGACAACCAAAGGTTCTCTTCGAAGGAGTCAAAAGAGTATGACAACGCGTAGAGTGTGACGACAACCATAGGTTCTCTTTTAATAAGAAGAGTATGACGACACATGGAATTCAAATGATTCATAGACAAGTGGATTACCCAACTGGACAACCTAATTTAGACAGGTGCCATGTTCAAGGGTGAAAACAAAATCTACCATAAAGGTTTTGTTAAACTTGTCCCACTTCCCAATTTCCCCCCCATCTAGATAGATGAGTACCTCTTTCTTTTTTAACGAGCTAGAGGAGGCTAACATGTGCTCGATATAAACTCATCCTTCAAACGATTCCTTCAGAGTATTTTTAAAGAACCCTAGGAAGGAGTGGTTCGGTCCCATACATGCCTTTCAATGTATGTTTTACGAGCCCAAGGAAAGTAAACTCAGTGACTTTTCATGTTTAGAGAGTTTGAAAAACATTTAAAGGAAACTCCCAGATGAAATTTTTTGTAAGTTTAGTCTCCTAAGACCAAAAAGGTATAAAATAATACTCAGGAGAACTCTCCTAATTAGATGGTCAGGGTGTTCCTTTTTTGTAAAGTAGTCTGATGAGACTGAAAAATAGATAAAATACCACTCAACATACATGCTTTCTAATTCACTTTAACGAGTGTGAAATACCAGAAGATCGCTTGACAATCTTTTTATGTTTAGAGATTCTGAAAAGAGATTAAAGGAAACTCCATGGGGTTCCTTTTTTGTATAACCTTTACGAGTCCGAAAAAGTGAGAAAAGTATACTCGATCACATTCTCATGTATTTACGAGCACGAGAAAGAATAAAGACTAAGTTCAAAATTGGTTTCATTTTTACACAAGCTTGAAACAAGATTAAACTATGCTTGAAATTTCCCAACGTAATTTCCAACGGTTTTGAGGGATATCCATGGGTGGTTGGTACTCTTCCCCTAGCTTGAGAAGCTAGTGGCTTAGCTCAAACATGATGTTTAAAGGCTAGAGACATGCCTCCCCAACCTTCATTTCATTCGCTGAATTTGATTTTTTCACCAATTTCTGTACCAGATGGAGAAAAAGGATAAGGGTAGATGAAATGAAGGTTCTCTTACGAGTTCTAATGAAAGAATCAACTTGATATCTACAATATCTAGTGAAAATACTTGACTTGATAAGAGAGGTGACTATTTCATAATTTAATGAGTGACTATTTCATAATTTAATGAGATTGACACAAGAAAATAACTATGCCCATAGATCTAGGTTCAATCCCTAGATTTATGTTTCATTTTTTAATGAGATTTCCATAGAGAGGAAAACTATGCTCGAGGCTCTTGGTTCAATCCCTATATTTATGTTTCATTTTTTAACGAGATTGACAAAGGAATGGGAAATATGCTCGAAAACTTTCCTTGATCATGTCTTCCAAGAGGAAAATTCTTTGGAAGGAATACATGTCAAGGGACAGATGTCAGCCATGGATTCTAGGAGATCTTCACTAGATGGTAGAAAAACACTCTGAAAGGAATACATGTCGACGACCTCGATAAGGGTAGGGAGATCTATCTCTAATAGCCATATCAAAGAGATGACCATGTCAATTACCAGATCTAAGTTAGGAGAAGGGAGGGATTCCCTCTCGTTTTGGGTTGAACACATGGGAAAGGTCATTACATAATTGACCTACGGTGGGGCAGAGATCACTAGCATGTATGGATCATTCAGGGAAGGTGGATGGTTGACCATCAGATGAGGGGAAATGAATGAAAGTTGGTTGATCGTTACTATGTTTCCGTTGTGAGGGAATCATATCACTTGAAAGAGAGTGGACACAAAATCTCTCTCAAGGTAGACATAGTTTCTCCCCAGGAGTAGGTTAAAGTCCAAGGTGTCATGAACTAACATCACATAGATGTAGACTATTTTTCCTCCCAAAGTAATCAAAAACTGACGAAGGATCCCTAAAGGTTGACTACTCTTCTATCAAAGATCAATAGATTCTGAGTCACTGGTGCAAGATGCAGGGAACCAAAATCTTTCCAAGTGTTCATGGATAAGATGCTAATAGAAAAATTGTCATCTATTATAGTGTTAGGAATATTCCTACCACAAACCTGCATGATTATTTGGAAAGGCATGTAAGAAGGAAGACATGGTTCCATCAAATGATTCCAATTAATAGAAATTATTTGAGTTCTTGAAGGGGGTGCCATTGGGATGGGCGGAGTGCCCCCTTGTCTGGGTGAATCAATATTAACGAGGTAGACCTGAGAAACATACTCACTCTTTGAATGAGGAGTGGGATCAACCGATGATGGAATTAGAGTGACCACTTTGGCACTCTTCAGATGAAGAGTGGGGGTGATTGATGACAGAACTAGATCAGTCACTTGGGTTTCACTCTTCAGATAAAGAGTGGGATCGACCAATGACGGAACTAGATTGACCACTTTGGGTTCACTCTTCAGATGAAGAGTGGGATCGATTGATGACAAAACTAGATCAACCAATCTAGATGCACTCTTCATAAGAAGAGTAGGATCGATAGATGATGGAAAAGGATTGACCACTTGGGTTACTAGTTCAACTGAGGATGAAATGAGATTGACCACATGATCAACCAGACTGACCGGGGATCGAACTAGATTGACCAGTCCATCAACTAGAAACGGGTTGATAGAGATCTTACGATAACCAGTTGGAAGTTGAATCTTTTCCAAAAGATAATAAGCCTCGTCCATATGAGGGAAAAGGTGAGAGTGATTATCACCTTCAGATAACCTACACGGAAATTTGACGGTTCTATTCTTCTTACCGACCTTAACGTCACTAGTTGACAGGGTTTCAACAACATGTCTAGTAGGGGATGATGACATGGAAGACCACATTTCTAAGAAATTGGGGAGACCAGGGAAATCCCTCAGAAAGTGGTCACCCTTACAAAGCCTGCAAGGGAATTTGGTTTTATGATTCTTTGTTTTAGACTTTTCGACTTTATCAACACTCTCAGTACGATTAATAATAGTTGGTTGCTAGGATCCAACATGACTTGATGCGGTTGGAGGCTTGGTCTCTTTTTGATTCTTCTTCTTCTTCTTCTCCTTCTGTTTCTTCTTCTTCTTATTAACCTAGCTACTCACTTTAGATATTTCACTAGGTCAAGAAGGAGAAAGGGAAGGAGACATGATGAGTGAAGAAGGCGAAAGGTTGACATGAGGTTTATTTGTGGGTGGTGTGCTTACATCTGAAGTATTAGGTGCATTTGATGCACCGAGAAAAGTTGAGATCACCGGAGTGGGGAACAATTGAACTGGTAACCCGATGGTGAGTCCCATAAGACTCAGTGTGGCAATGCACAAAGGACCAACGTTTCCAAAAGAAGAAAAGGTGAAAGGTTCCCCAAGAAAAGGGGTTCCTTCATTGGTGCTCCTAGAAATTGACACCATTGACACTGACTCTAACTAAGGTCTACTAGGGAAAACAAATAACACACACTACAAACATAAGAAGAAAAAAATCAAACAAACCTTCCCACAATGAAACCACTAGTTGGTGATGAAATCCAACATCACGAGATTAATATAAGAAGGGGTTGGGATAGAGCGGGTGGATACGTTACGATGGAAACCTTCTTAATGGACTTATGCCTTGGTGCAAGTTCCCACACGATTTTACCTGTGGGTTTACCCTCTAAGGAGCCCGAGTGAGTTTGACCAACGTCTGACTCAGGTATGACGAAGACTACCCTTCACCATCACTTTATTTATTAACCATACATATGTAGGCCACTAAGGTTACCAACTCGCAGTCAGCCTCCGGGCGGGTACATTCGACAGTTGGGATCGAACGTATGGAAAGGATAACAAGTCCAAAATTCTTCAAGAGAACTGAAGACAAGTGGACCAGAAGACTACTGAGGACCTCGAATGGACTCGAGATTCATGAAGCACTGAGACCAAATGAAACCATCCATTTCTCAAGAAGAACCCCCAATATACGATCTTTCCTCCACGTGGGTTTATCTTTGTAGGGGAAATATCCACTGCTCTCCTACACATGACCTCGTGTTTAACCCCTGTGTGAGAGGGGGATCCCGACTATGCTTATACGAACAATTGGATTTACCACTCCCTAGCACAAGATTCTACGTTTGTTTGATGGCTTTGGAAATTTATCCTCACAACTTATTCCAAATCCCTACACCTTAAGCTAATGTGGGTTTGCTACCAGATAATACAAAAGTGTCTGATCAATTTTATAAGAGCTTCATTTTAGGGCTTTTGTTTACTCAAGGGTGTGAAAGTGAAACTTATGATGTTTCAGACTCAACTCCAAAAAATGAAAAATAATGAGATGCAAATATTTTTCTTCAATGAATCCTACATACGGGATGGAGAAGAGGTTTAATTTTATTTTAAAAATAACACCCAATTCCCAGATGCAATTTACCTATATACACCACCCAAAAGAAATAATGCAAGTATCTTCTTTGTTTGATTCTAATATATAAAGAAAGTAGATGCAAATCCTTTAACGCTTCATCACTTTCAATCAAAATGAAAGAGTCGAATGTAGATACAAAAGATATGAAGAAAAAAAGATTTCAAACAAAGAATGGACTCACTCAATCAAGAACTCGAAAATCAATAAGCATTCAAGGGATACAAGAAAGTTCAGAGAAGAATCCAAAAAATGATAAGGAGAAATATAAATCACTCAATTGTCTTTACAAAATGAGCAGGAAGAAAGAAAAATAAAAGCTAGGTTGTGGTAAGAATAAAGTCTCAAATCATTCAAAGAGGAAAGATTTGAAAAGTAAGTTAAGACCAACAAAACTTTGCAAACCTTTTCAATTAGTTAGATAACTAGAAACTTCACAAGACTCAGAATAAGCCAAGAAGAAAGAAGGTGAATCCATATCGCAATTTGGAAAAGGCCGCAAGCTCAAACAAGACAATTAAAAGAGTGATAAGAACCAAATCCTCAACCTAAACAAAGTCACAAGAAAAAGAACAGACTCTAGGTAAGAGACCTCCAATAAAGGACTGAGTAAAACAATGCATATTCTCCTGGATCTGCTCAAACTCAAAACATGAGAATAATGCTCCCTAAATCAATGAGACAAAGCGCTATAATGCTCCTTAAGAGACCACTAAGAAGCGGTAGTAAGATGAATAACGCCTTGGTAGCCCCTCTGGGGGAGCTCTAGTCCTATAAATGTTTGAAAATACGCATAAAAAAACAAAAACTCATCAGAGACTGGCTTGGTAACTATGACTGTTGCTTGATGAAACAAAGGGAAGAGGGAAGGCTAAGAAAACACAATCAACCAAACAAGGCAAAGGTTTAGACAATCCAAGGAAATACAATTCAATGTCCCTCCCTAGTGGAGTCACCAATTTCTCTTATGGAAATATTCCCCTGCAGATAGGTGAACTTTCCCTTGGATTACTGACTCCTATACCAAGACAACAAATTACATTTCGACACTACCATTCATATAAATTCATTTTTTCCATCAAAAAAGAGAGAAGGAGGGGAGGTGTTATGTACCTCATTTATGGCATTTGTACTAGCCACTCCAATCCATGAGATCGATCTGACTCCCAGTGCAAATCAATACCAGCAATGGAAAACAAGAAATAAAATGACTATCTCCTACTCTAATGGATTAGACAAAGAAAATCCATCTATGTAAATTAAATCAAACATAGACAAGAACATATGAATACACACTTGAAGGAGATAGGCCAAGTATATTACATGAGAACCAAGGAAACTTACGTACCACGAATGATGTTAGCTGCAACTCCTCCAAGATCTCCTCGTCCAGATCCTTGCATGAATCCCAATATCAAGATGATGATTCTCTCTTCTAAGACTAGAGGTTTGATATGCTCCATTTCTGTATCTCGCAATGTTCAATATGAACCAGATAGATATTATATTTTGAACTAAATCTTCAATGTCCAACCCTTTCAATCTAGGAATGGCCTCCTTTTATAGGCTTGGGAGGCTCAACCATCACAATCATATTTGGGGATTAGTTTAGGATATGAATCATTTAGGTTAGGATATTATCCCAGGATAGTGCCATAAGATAACACTCGATCCAAACCAACCTCATCTCCAAGAGTTGGCCCTTAGCAATAAGTGGGATTCTCCAAATTTTCCTCTAACCAAAAGTAGCACTCCCCTATAGTTAGATATAGAGCGCTATATAAATCCCTAAATAAGTTAATGGGGGTGCTACGATATGGGGTAGCACTCCCCAAACATAGCCAAGGGGACACTACCCTTCAAAAATGCTCCCAAAATGGTTGATTTTCCAAGTAAAAAGTGTGTTTCTGGCCTTGAAATGATGGGTTTCTTCCTCCAATATGATTTAGGGATCATGGAAAATGTTCTTTGATGGTTTCAATGGGTTAAAACACATAAACACGTGGAAAAGTGCATGCGACACTTAGTAAGGTGCATATGGCACTTGACGACACTAACCAAGGTGCATACGACAGTTTACAACATTTGCGACACTTAGAGTGAGATATGTAGGTGTGTAATTTTGATATGTAACAACTGGGCATGCCCATAATGGTGTATGGGAATTACAAAGAAAAACATCCCTATTAGGAAAAAATATTATGTTTGTAGGTGATTGGGGAAGGAAGGATGGTAATTAGAGAATATATGAAATTCACCACTGGTCAAAGAGAAGTGTAGTGGGAATAAACTAGGTTCAACGTGATTGCAATCTTGTTTACTTAGTAGATCAAATTGGCAAGGCTAGTTTATGTGAAGCCTATTTCTTTGAGACCAACTTGGAGAAACAATACGGGTGGATTGGAAGGTGTTTCTAAGTGACTAGATCATTTCTTGGTTTTTGGTTCTCTGGTTAAAAGGGTGGATAGTTACTGATCTTGGATTGAGAAGGAAGTATATCTAACCATTGTCCAATTTTTATTTAGATTTAGCATAGGGATGCAAATACCTAATCACGTAGTTGGAAGAAGAATAATTTCTAACACTCGTCAAAATAAATTAGAAATGTTTTGATGGAATTTCATCTAAATATCCGGTTAACAATTTGTTGAAGCATTAAAATTTGTTAAAGGAAAAGTAGTAGAATAGTTAATTGAGAGATATAGATTGAAGGATACGCTACTTAAGGAAACAAAGGAGGCAATCAAAAGTATTTTCAATGACGATGAAAATGGTATTTTTAACAATAAGGAACTATTAAGGGTTAAGAAGCTAGAATCTAGGAAGAAGAAACTTTTGTTGGATTGAGTAGTCGACCAGAGAATGAACAGTAGGTATACTTGGTTGGATTTAGGTGAGAATAACATAATTGTTTTCATAACTATGCTAATTCCAAGAAGAGCACTAGTAGAATAAGGGAAATAAGGGATGTAAAAGGAATACTTGTAAGTATATTTAAGAAATTATCATAGATAGGTGTTCAACACTTTAAATTCATCTACAAGGATCCTAAGGGAGTAAAGATAGAAAAAATCGTAAAAGTGTCATAATATTTTCCACAACTATTTTATAAGGAGCATAAATAGGAACTATGTGAGGAGATAACAAAATAAGACCTCTTAAGTTTCCTAACTTCATTTAAAAAATATAAGATCCTATGAACAAACAACTGGACAATTGAGTTTTACTTAAAGTTTTATGATTTGTTAGGAGAGGATCTCCTTATTCTTGTCTAGAAGGTGAGACTTTGTGGAAAAGTATTGGGATCTTGCAACACATCCTTTATTTCTCTCATCCCTAAAGTTGATAGCCTAAATTATTTTGATGATTTAGGCCTATTGCATTGTGTAATTGTTTTTATAACATATATGAAATCTTTGCTATGAGGTTAAAAGAGATACTTTCCAAGGTAACCTCTCCTTAATAGTTTGTATTCTTGGAAGGAAGGAAGATACATGTGGGAATTAGGTCTACTCGGGAGGGTTTACACATAATTAAAACCAAGAATATGCTTACGATGGTTGTAAAATTAGATTTATCCAAAGCATATGATAGGACCTGCCAACTATACCTGAGACTGTTGYTGACCCATGTGGGGGTTTGTATTCAAGTGGTGAACTAKATTATGGTATGTGTGACACATGTTTCACTTACTATACTTATAAATGGAGCATCATCTCCCTTTTTTCASAATATCTAGAGGTTTAAGACAAGGTTGTACATTATCACCTTACTTATTTTTGCTAGYGGTAGAAGGGCTTAKAATKTCCATTTTGGAAGMAAAAAGAGGAGTACTACACGATGTACAAGTGGYAGGTAATRAATTTATYACCCATTTACTATTTGTGGAGTATGTCCTTGTTTTTTCCAATGGGATAGTGGAAAAAAGTAGGAATATGCATGAAATCCTACAACTATATTGCAAGGCCATAAGTATGGAGGTAAATTATTTAAAGTTTGCTATTTATTCCAATGAGCTAGGTGATATGTATGAACAAAAAATGAAAGTCCTTTTTTCCAATTTGAAATTTATTGTTCCAAGATAGCTTTAAGTGTTTAGACTTCAATATTAAACCCAATGGACATGGGAGAAATGAACAGGCTTGGTTAATTAGAAAGATTTGAAAAGAGAATTCAACTTTGGTGCAATATATGGCTTTCTACAGTACTTAGGTTAACACTCATCAAGTTTGTTTTGGAGGCAGTAATAGTTCATTTGCATATACTAGCTCACATTCCAAAGAGTGTTATGGAAAGGATAAGGAGACTTTTTTTTAACTTCTTGTGATGAATTAAGAAGGATATTGTAGGATTTCATTTGAAAAATCGATCATCTATCACAAAGCCCAAAGCTAATGAGGTTTGGGTGTTAAATAACATAAATTTTTTCAGTAAATCATTTGATTTGAAGAGTCCATGGAACTTGACCTTAAAGAACAACTTGTGGAAGACAATACTAGTACAAAAATATATTACACCAACCTTAATGATGGATTGAATTAGATCATTGAAAAATAGTATTAAAAATGTTTCCAATTAGTAGAAGGCACTGGTTCAAGCCTTCCCCCTCATTGGGTCATATATGGCATGGAAAGTTGGAGATGGTACATGTGTTAGAGTGTGTGTAGATTGAATTGTAGGCTATGGAAATGATATTTTCCTTCCTCAATAACTCATTTTGCACTTATAGGAAAGAGGGCACTTTAAGATGAATCATATTTCAAATCCAAGGATCACTAATATTGGGCATCAAGGATGGATTTCCACAAGGATGATTGGATTAAAGGGTGAGTATGCATATCTCTGCAATAATTATTTGAGTGAATTGGACAGAGTGAATGAGTATCCAAATGAAATAATATGGGTAGAAAATAAGGTAAGTGAATACTACATTACCAAATTAGGATACAATGCTTTGCTAGAATTTGATGATTAGAATTGAGATGGGTGGTGGTCCAAAATATGGAAGCACAAGGCCCCTTTAAAAGAAAATTTGTCCTTGTGGCTAGTGCTACATATGAAATTTTCCAACCTACAATTTCTTGGAAAAAAGATGGAGACATGACCAAGATTAAGTGTTTTGTGCTAGAGGAGTGATGAAAGATGGATTCATACTCAAGATATATAATAGGATATTCCAATAAAATTATGCTTAAAAAATTAGTACCAAAGGATGGAGTTAAAAACATTTCAAAGGATCCCCTTTATCATTGCTTGGGTAATATGGTTGAATTGAAATGCACTTATATTCTAAAACATATATGTACAAACATTATATGTATTCTTGTAGATGTGTGCCATATTTATTCACTATAAGGTGAATAAAAAAGTATCACAATCTAGACATGTGGGTGAGCTATTTATTGATAAGACCATTATGTGGGGTTTCTTTGACAAATAAAGTCAAGGTCCTGTTATCACACAAGTTTTAGGTTGGGAAAATCCTGACCCAACCATGAATTGGCGACAAATAGGAGGGAACCTATCCATTGTCACCTTAGGCAGGTGTCCCCATCACTTTAGAGGTGAGGTAGTCACCTCAAGGGAGGAATCTCGGTGAACCTAGGGGGAATAATATGGGAAAAGATGAATATGAATAGGATGTCCTTAAAGATCAATTGTAGATGATATGAAGGTCTTGGGAAAGAATCTTGGGAAGGTTCAAGGGTTTCCAAATATGTTGAGTGACCTGCTAATAGTGAAGTACCTGCCCGAGACTTAAGAAAAACAAACATATGATGCAATATAACCAATTGGAGGAGCAAGTTAAGATTTATATCCCTAATATCATCGGTTAATAACATTATATATAAGCAATGAAATGGTACAATAATCTGCTAAATAAGTGTTATAAATCAAGTGAGAGATACAAGAGAAAGACTGTCTAAACACTAGAAAAACTCAAGATTAAAGACCAAGATACTAGCATGAAAATATAAGGTTGTTGTGAAAACTTTCTGCAGAAATATATATCAGCCTTATGTCTGTAACAATCAACTTATTACAACAAGAAAATCAGCTACTAAAACTCCTCCAAAATTTTCCAAAAAGTGTGCTAGACCAAGAAGTGTAAGTGTGCAAACTTTAGGCAAATTTCAACAGTTGATTTGAGAGTTATTGAAACAATTAGATTAGGGTTTCTTCAATCCTAATGGATGAAGATGCAATTTTTTAACATCAGCAAGAACTAACCCTTTTATGGGGATACCCTAGTGGCTGTGAGGTTATTTAAGCACAAGGAACAACCCAAGTTGCAAAACGTTAATACGACAAGAAATCATGTTTCCCAATGTAATATTTTGTTTCTACAATGCACGAATACTTTCGATTAGTGCCTTAAAAAAAGGGTGATGGAGTCTTTACAGAAGAATCTAGATCAACAAAATCACTAGGGGTGTAAAACCTCTTACTCACTAGGGTATGCCAATCAAGATTTAGGGTAAATCTAGGAGGGTATACACACTCATATTCCTCCTAGCAACCCTTGCAAAAAATAAAGAATTAAAACCTTTAACAAAGAGATGAAGCAATGATGGAGGGTGTATCTAGCATAATTCTCCCTAGGGTTTCCACCAACAATGACCAAATTAAGCAAGAAAATAATAACATATGCAGATTTTTCCTTACCTAATCCAAGAAAATGAGAGAACAAACCCTAGTTACCATGCAACATTCATACAAGATTCAAGAGAGAAAGCCTTTAGGCGGTGCAAATCACTCCTCCTCATCCAATCACCAAGAGACATTTACCATAAGACATTTCACAAGAGAGAAACACCAAAATCACCAAGAGTATAGAAATTTTTAGCCATGTACTTCTCACAATGGGAGAGTTATATTCAAATGAGATCTTATGATCTCTTATTTATACAAAATGTATCCAAAATAGTTTGTCCACATAATATTAGGGTAAACCAAAAGACTAGGGGTCAAAAAACCTAATATTTACCCTTTTACAAAGTACTATTAAACAATTCCCTTAAATTTTACTTTTACACAAAAAGAAACCCTAAGTTAGAGTGATGTCACCCCTTTAGGGGACATTTTGGCACTAGGAGCAAGTTGTCGATGTAGGAGGAGTATGGTTATGCTTCCCAAAGCCACATGTCAAGAATCCAAGTCAATTCCTTCATGGTAAAAGCCTAAAACTCCTCAAAACATCCAAGTGCCAATGCATATCAAACTCACCACCAAACCCTAGCCCCATGGATGACGTCATGCTCCTAAAGATGACGTTTTGCCTCTCCTAAGAAAAATGTTTGGCAAGTAGGAGATATGTTATTTCATCCAAGTCATCTTATAGGCCTTGAAATTTTCATCTCTCTCATCCTACATGCAGGCCCTTTGCATCCACCTCTGGGATTCAAGCCCCATGGAAGCCCAAACTAGGCTTGTTCCTCCAAAATTTTCCACCAACTAGGTCCCGCTAAGACAATTACGCACACCCTCTAAGGATCTCAAGTCAAAATATAATGATAAGTAAATCAAGTCAATAAATGAGCCACCTAAGCATGTGCATCAAATATTACCATGTCAAACAATTTTGTGCTCAAAGAAATTATGCGACTTACCAAGCTTGGATATGGGAGGGTTGACGATGTGTCCTATTGGGTAGATCTTTCCCTAGGTCAAGGAGAGTTTCCAAGATATCCCTCACTAAGCCATGTAAAATGGGTGAAGTGGTTAAGGGTCAAGAATCAATGGGCATGGGGTTTCATGACATACACGGGTTTTCAGTGTCTCATTCATGGGTGCCTTTGTAGAGGGTGTGTGGCACCTTCATTTGCAATGCAATTTTTCCAAGCCCATCATTTTTCCATTCTTTGTTTCTTTCAAATTTTAGGGACAAGTTGAAGGACATTTTCCTGGCGTGGTGTCCAGATAATGACAATGTCACTCACAAACACCTAGTGGAAATGAGAAGGTTGGCTTATGATGAGACCCCCTTTCTCTCAGTGATGCAACTAAGATTCGTTATCTTGGCTTGGTGACCATATTATGGCAATTTCATACCACTAAATATCCATGATCACGATAGGCCGGCTTGTGATGAAACCTCATATCCTCCAACTAACCCTTTAAGCATTCTTAATCATTATTCTTGTGGATCCCCCTTTATTACAGATAATTATTTCATTGCTTTCTTGGGGGATCCCTGGGTGAAGCATCTGGAAGGCTTATACATAGGCTTTTATATTTTACCCAACATCAACCCCTATGGAAATTCATCTCCTTCTTCCCATAGAATGAGGGACAACCCCTTCTTGGGTCAATACACCCTAAAATCCCAAGAGATAAGAAAATGGGCGGAAATAGTGATGGAAAGTGGTGTGGTCGGGAACAATATGATGGCTCTTCAAGGGAGTTCCTAGTATAAAATCCATCCCCAAGGAAGACCACTTACTAGGGCACAATGTCAACCACTAAGGTGAAGCAGGGAAAAATGAATAATGTCTAATCATATGTCATGAAATCTAAAGCAATCTAAGATACACCATACTCAAATGCCTCAAATATTGAAATGACACTTACCATAATACCCGACTTGTACCTCATGTAGAAAGGCTCATTGCCTCTTGGAATCCAGTTGATGTGGTGGATGCCATATGAAAGTCGATATCCTCTGCGGTGGTGAGAAGGGTCTCAATCTATGAAAAAAGATACTACTAGTCACGTAGTCTCTCGACACTCCATATCTACTACCCGAGGGCCCCGAGACATAATCTTTATAGTTATTCCACAAAATGGGGATAACAGGTCCAATGTAAAATAATAGTATAAGAGGGGTTCTATTTATGAGAAATAGTGTTATAGCCTTAATTTCCACCCTACATGACAGAAGGGAGTTCACAAGAAGATGAAAGCCAAAATACATGTTTTGCTTGAGATCCACTAGTAAATGATGAAATCATGTTGATAGGAGTAGTTTTCATAGTTTGATATGGTGGGGAAAGGGGAAAAATTCCCATTAGCGAAGGATATTTGAATATCCTTGCAACAATGTGAAGATAAGACTGCCGAGCATCACCAACAAAGGGTACATTTGACCCCACATTGGATACAAGGTCTGGGGTGTAGAATACAAGCTGACCGATCATCACTATTTTTCCTTGACGAGGGAAGCGTAAGACCCAAAATACTGATGAGACAACAACAATAATCTCATAGAACCAAATACACATGAGTAATATATTGTACTAAAGAGGTGCATTGATGAATTCTATGACAACCGAGACAGTATTTCCACCTAAATCGATGGGTAAGGCGGTGATTATTCCATGTGGCTGGAACATATGACCATCAAATGATTTTAGTAGTGTTGCAGATGTGTCAAGATTGGGAGATTTAATGGCCTTCCAACAAGAAATAGACATTATGTAACTTGAGGTTCCTTCATCCACCATTGTTTTGAAGATTTTTTTCCCCATTGTTCACACTTTGATATGGAAGCAGACTTGATGGGAGAGCATATGAGTAACTTGATCAGAATCGAAGGTTATCAAACTCGACTATGAGGGGTCAATCCTACCTATGGAAGACAACCATGCTTTCCTCTGTGTTGGGAAGCTCTGGAGGAATTCAAGACAAACATGGCACAAGGTTCCTAGGCCAAGTATTCCACAATACTATAGTTGTGGGCAGTTTGTGTGTTGGGGTTATGTGTCATGCGTCAAAGAATTCCCTTTTGAGGGAGAAAAGGAACATCAAAATATGGATTATCAATCTGAAGAGGGCCACTAGGCTGGGAAGAATATGTTGCATCTGACACAACATGGGAAGGATAAAAAATGTCATAGTTTTGGCCTGAATCTATAAATTGACCGTTTGGTCACACATAAAAATGGAAACATTTGAGGAAGACCCCTCATGGTGAAAGGTACCTACCATGCCCCCTTGTAGAGGGGTAATATTAGTTGCAACCATATTTTGAGGTAGAGGAGGGAAAGGACAAGTCAAGACAACATGATGATGGGGGGCCTTTTGTTGTGATAGCTAGTATCCCATCTAATCTTGACCCTTTTCCGCCTCAAATATATTTTTTTGGAACTTGCCACATAATTCTTTTCTTCTCCTTCCATTGAAGATTCATGTTTCATACCCCCTTTGCGTCTTGATGGGAATCATCAAGGAGCATCTGTAGCTCATGAAACTACTCAAGATAAGTATCTTCTACTACACAGATTCATTTCTATATGGCATGGCCCCAACATTGTGTGCCATATGATGCCAAAATCGTCTCATGAATTCATCGATTGTGAAAAATATCCTTTGATGGAGCCTAAAAATGGGCTCTACTTTTCATAAATCATCAATATGCATAGTTCCTTGTACATAGGGGTGTGGTGTGAGTTTTTTTTTTTTTTTTTGCAT
>ML798233.1:162042-184573 GCA_009831015.1 Picea engelmannii | reverse complement strand
CCATAGTGGGCCTTATTTAATAATATAGTGGAACTAGTCCACCTTACATTGAATGGCCTCCACTATTATCACTATGGGCCATCTAGACCCCCCCATTACCTCTCTAGCTACCTAACACTCTTGCAATCAACTATGAGATGCTCCCCTCAAGTGATGAACAAATCATCGACATAAAAGATAAGAATGAGTGTATCCTCTCCTTGAATGATGTAGTAGAGGTTCAGATCTTCCTCACTCTTCTCAAAGCTCATATGAAGCAAGTGAGAGTCAATCCTTAAGTACTAAGATCAAGGAGATTACTTCAAAAAATACAATGCCTTTTTCAAGAGGCACATGTCAGACTCTCTCCCCAACACCTCAAACCCCTGTGGCTGCTCAATGTATACCTCCTCCTCTATAAAGCCATTCAGAAAAGTTGTCTTCACATCCATCTGATGGATATTCCAACCCATATCTGATGCAATGGCCATAATACTTCAGATGGAAGTATATCTTGCAACTGGTGTGAATGTCTCATTATAATCAATTCCCTCAATATCAGAGAGTCTTGTGTTTCTCTATGCTTCCATATGCATCATCCTTGATCTTGTACAACCACCTGGAAGTCACCACTAACTTCCCCTATGGTCTAGGCACCACCTACCAAACATTGTTGCACATAATGGAGTCATACTCCTCCTGCATGACCTCTCTCTAGACTTGCTGGTCTACTACATGTGCAAAAATAATGCGTTCAAAATCTGTGATGCTAGTCACCATGACCAAGTATGAACCAAACCTGTTTGGTGCTATGCTATCTCTCATTAACCTTTGGAGATCACCAACTATCTCCTTAGATTCCTTCAAGGTCTCCTAAAACCATCTCAGTTTTCTCTTCCTTGATGTAACCTCCCGTGGAGTAGTACATTCATTCCCCTCAGTCTAATCCATATCTCACCACTGAAGGTTGATATCTTGAAGCATGCACACCTATGGTATGTGTACCAACCACTTTTGATCTTGTAGATGTATTGGTTGGACCAATCACCCCTGAACTTGGTGCACTAGGAACCTAAGGCTATGTCCCCTCTGATGCATCACTCTGTATTTGTGGGACCTCATCAACTCTGTTTCTCAACTCAAGAGATCTCTTGAATTCTCTATCCTCCTCAAATTCGACATCTCTCCTCACAAAAACTATCCTCAGTGCTGGAATGTATATACGGTAGGCCTTAAATACCTATAAATATCCAACTAGAATCCACTTCTCTGCAGTGGGATCCAACTTTTTCCTCTTCTCAGAATGGACATGAGAGAATGCCAAACACCCAAATATGTGAAGGTGCTCAATATCAGGCCTACTCCCAGTGAAGGCCTCCTTAGGAGTCTTTCTCCCCAGAGCTCTATGGGAACTCCTTTTCTTCAAATACAATGCATTTCTACAAGCCTCTACTCATAAGAAAAATGGCAATGCTTGATCATGCAACAATGATCTCGCTGCACCAACAATGGCCCTTTTCATCCTCTCTACAACCCCATTTTGCTAGGGGTTGTAAGGAATAATCAATTGTCTCATGATAACCTGTTGGGGACAAAATTATACAAAATATATGGAGGTATACTCACCCCCATTGTCCGACCATAAGACCTTGATCTTTCTTCCTGTCTGGTTCTCCACAAGAGAATTAAAATCTTGGAACCTCTTAAAGACCTCACTCTTGGTCTTCAAGAAATAGATTCAGGTCTTCCTAGAGTGGTCATCAATGAAATTCACATAGTACTCACAACCACCCAAGGAAACTGATGACGTGGGCCCACACACATCATTGTGTATCAAATCAAGTACCCCAACTGATCTATTGTCACTTCTGGGAAATATAGTCTTTGTGTACTTCCCAAGAGTACACCCTTTTCACACCTCCTGATGCTCAATACCGTAATGTGGCAAACCTATCATAGTATCCCTCATCACTCTTAGAGCTCCATGATGAAAATGATCCATCCTCTGATGCCATAGCTCACACAATTGACTGCTACTGTTGATTCTAGCCATAACATGCAATGGCTAAAAAAATAGTGTGTACATATTCCCCTCACGTGTCCCAATCACTCTTCCATAAGTGACATTATACCCCTTAGGGTGAATGAGGACCTCTACCCCTCTGAAGGACACCTCGAATCCCCTATCCTGAATGGAGGAAACTTAAACAATATTCTTCTTCATCCTAGGGACATACAAGACATCCCTGAACACCAAGGGTGGCGTCAACTCCCTCTGAAAATAAACTCTGCCACGCCCAACGAACTTGACTATAGTGTTGTCTCCAAGCACCATATCCAACTTGATATCTACATATTTGAGATCAGTAAAGTTCTCTCTGACATCTGACATATGACTGGATGCTCCATTGTCTATGTACCATATGTAGGATGACATCTCAACTGTCGAGCAACAAATGATCAAGGAACACTCCCTCTCAAACTGAGAGGTAAACTCATCCTCCTCTGTTGTCACTATTTTACCACCCTACTTCTTCTTCTTCCTATTGAGACACTGTCCAACATAGTGCCCCATCTTTTGACACACAAAGAATTTAACTTTGCTCATATCATTCTTCTACTCACCTCCTCTTTGCTACTGCTTGGTCCCACTATTATCGAACAAATCGATCTATGCAGACACAGACTGATCTCCCTAGAATCAGAAATCAAGACTAGATCAAATCATGACAAAACATATAACTTTCCCTAGGTTTATGTAATAAAAAATACTAGCTATCAAGACTCACACTTTTAAATTGAGTTTTTTCCTCGCTAGTCGTAGTTTCCAGCTCCATCTTGAGACTCGTGAATGATAACCTGTAAGAAGAAACAAACCAACAAGAGTGAAAGAAACAATAATATATTTTGATGAAACCTATGCAAATGATCAAGGATATATACAACAAATATAGTCAAACATAGACAACCTTTGTGGGAAAAAAATTATATTGTTTTATTAACAATAATCAAAAGAGATTACAACCAAAGCCTTGAAGTTGTGAAGCTCCTTCCAACAAGTTCACTTCTCCAATACCCACAATGCATCCATGAAATTCAACACCATCAACATACTGCTTTAGCTAAGTTTGAATCCCTTAAAGCCAAACAATGCTAGCAATCTTCTAAATCACAAACTAGAAGCAAAAAAGATATCAACCATTATGCTCCATTAACTATTAACCTTCCCTCATTAGGGAAACCTCCTTTTATAGATTGAAGAGGAAAATGGTGAGGAGGTTAGGATGAGATGTTGGGATCCACTTAGATCAGGAGTACAGGTGAGATCCAAAACAATCAGAGGACACCTCATCTCAAATATTCTCTTCTAGAATCTTCTCAAATTTCATCATTTTCTCCCCTTTTAAGCAGTGCCACACCTTATAGTGGAGAAACCTGAGATAATGTCGCACCTTGCAGTGGTGCAACATGCAACACTTGAGGGTGTCACACTCTGTAGTGATGAAAGATGAGACACTATCTTAAATTAAGGATTTAAAGGCCCTGATAACATGTTTAACCCCTTTTGCATGTTTTCCTTCTCTCAAAGTAAGGTTCTTCTTCAACAATCATAGATTTTGTGCTCTGGATGATAGAGGATAAGTGAACATCGTTAGTTGCAAAAAAATATTGTGTAACACCCACCATTGGGACCCTGCTTGGTCTTCTTCTTGCCCTTTTCCAAAACAACAAGATCACCCTCATCATCCCCACCACGTTGCTGACTAGTAGATCCTGAGAAAAATCTAAGCTCCTCTTGTACAAAGTCATCTCAGAGCCTCTCCCAACTGGGCATATTCTCTCTGGCCATAATTCCTTGTACAAAGCTCTCCCAAGGTTTGGAGAAAACATTTAAAGTTGTCCTCACCAACTCAGATGGATCCATTATATCACCCAAAACTCCCAACTCATCATGAATCTGAGAAAATCTCATGAGGTATGATGTGAACAAATCAGTAAATTCGTCATCTTGAGGCCCCTCAACTTCTCTTGAAGCACCATCTTGTGGTTCTAGTTAGGGATTTGGTAAAGACCGCATAAGGACTGCCACATCTAATATGCAAAGTCCTTACCAGAAAAAAGAGGGATAATATGGTTTTTCACCTCATCTAGGATAATCCTCTTGGCCTTAATATTTATCTTCATAAACTCTACCAAGAGCACTGTATCTATAGGAGGAACTACAACATTTTCTATAATATCCTATGGGTCAAGATCCTCCAAAATTAAGACTATCCTAGCCTTCCATGGAGACCAATTTCCAACCCCCGCTAGCCTATCCTCTACCCTTAACCCTGGAACCAACATGGCTACCATCTGATGCTAAACCTGAAGCTAAAATGAACAAAAGAAACATGTTATCGACACACCAAACACAGGTGTGAAATGAAGCTTCCAACTATGAAATTTTTTTGGGAATTGTTTGCCAAAAATATCAACCAACTTTTGTGCCCTTTGGCTCTGATACCATGAGGAATTTTGAGGATCCTTAAAGGATTCCTAATAGGTCTTTCCTTGACCTGTTAAGGCACTATTTTAATGACCATACGAACATGTCTATTTTTTGTTGTTTTAGGACTGCTACATGTCTGAATTTTCCACTGTTAGAATCTTCCTTTTAGGAAGTGACTTTTTTTTTTTTTAAGCTGTTGTTTGACTGATTTAAATATGAAGTTTTGTTGTCCATGATTATTACATTCAAATACTTCAAAACATAAAATACCCTCTAGACATTTTCCACTTTTAATGATGATAAGGAAATAAGCAAACCAAAAATTTATACACAAGTATTTTTGGTTAACATGACCCTGGAAAAACCCCCACGGGGAAAACCAGTTTGGAGAGAAGATTTATTATGGAGATCTGAAACAAAAGTACAATAAATAAATACACAAGAAGAACTTGATACAATATCCAACTCCACTTGATCTTGGATTTGGGGTTCTCCTTTGGATTTGTGCCCCTATTGGATAATGCACCCCTTTTCCTTGCTTGCTTACTAGCCTTGTAGTTTGCACCCCCTTTGTTAAGTGTGCCCTTCCTCTTGCATGAAGATCCATCTTCAATGGTGTGCCCCCCTCCCTTATTTGGTGTGCCCTCAACTCAAGTGCACACCTCCACAAGCAATTTCTCCCCCTCTTCATTGGTGCACCCAACCTCAAGCTAGCATAACCTCTTCTCAAGGTGCACCTCCTTCTCCTCTCCAACACTCTTCTTCCTCTCCTCTCTTCTCTTCACTCCAATATCAATATTGAACAATGAATATTGTTTCCCCCCTTCCTTAGCTTTAGCCTCATCCTTAGGCTAACCTAGGAACCAATGACCAAGATTAAATCTAGGCCAACCAAGATCAAGGGTTGAGATTAAATCTCCCCTTTTACTTAAGTTCCTAAGTCACTTTAGGTTAATAAAGTCATTTTGACTTTATAACATAAAGTAAAGTGGGTTGAGGGTCACTTTTCCCCCTTTGAATTAAACACTCAATAAAACAAAGGACCACTTGCTAAGGTACCCAAAACTCAACAAAGTATGACTACACTTGTGAGAAATATGTGTTCCTATAAACAACACAATAACATTCAATTCCTAAAATATAATTGTAATTATATTCCAACGTCTTTCAAAATAAAAATATGGTGTTGAAATTGACGAGGGATAAAAGATGAACCATTGATCCTTGACAATAGGCATCAGATCAGTTGTGGGGAGGAGCTTGGACCATTAGATCAACATCCAGTAGAACAAAGGAAGCACATAGGAGAGGAACATATCCCATCCGTTGGGTCTGAGCGTGAAGGACCAATAATTGTTGGATCCATAGGTAAGCGTGCACAACTTAACCCTTGTGTGCGCAAGAGAGTGAACTTGTCAAAGTCAAGAAGTCCAAAAGTTATTTGGGACCGTATTTGTAACAACCCCAACCCTCCACCAGGCTGGGAAACTCTACCAACACAACCTTAACTTAGCCTTTAAAGCTTTGATACCAATTTGTAACATCCCCGACCACCACCAAGCTGGGCAATTCCACTACTCAGACACTTCACTTAGCTTTGATACCAAACTATAACATCCCTGACCAACAAGAGATCGATTAATGCTACTACGTGGAAACATTCACAAACACACACACAAACACACACACACACACACACAACATGCATTTTAATCAAAATAAAACACATAACATCGAGTTACTGTTACCATTCATATTCAAACAATATTAATAGTAAATCCACATGCAACGGAACACATGATACCATTCAAGCATCAGTAGCATAAACATGCATAACATATAAATTAAGCACAGACTGATACTTATCTTTTAGCTGGAGTAAATCCACCAATTATGTGTGCACCTTCCACGAACCTCCACGAACCTCCCAGCCATAGACCACGTTTCTCATCATGCTCAACAGTGGGTCACCCCCGAGCTGGGACTAAGCTCCACCCAGGGCAAGGGAATCCTAGACTAGGTTGAGGTTATAGGAAACTGCACAGTGCAATTGGAAGGATTCTCTCCAGGAGCCTTCTTACGCCCACTACTCACAGACTCTCATTCCCTACATGTTTGTTCCACCCTAGGAGTATACACATTCACTGTCACATAGTCCATAGGCTGCTTCACCTCCCTTTCCTTGGGCTTCAACAACAGGTCGAATCAGGAATTCTCAGAGCTCCGTAGTTGGTGCCGGACTCTCTCTAGGAGAAAACCACTTCCCAACAAACTCTCTCACTTGGAGAGAGATGCTCACGGGCCTGACAACTTGCCTCTTCTACCACCACAGGTCTAACAACTCGCTTCTTCTACCAATTTCAACTCAATTCCCACAAGGTGAGGATAACAACAACAAAAATAACAATTCGGTTAACTCACGGGTGACAACATCAACAAGAATTTGGGTATGGACATACAAAAATGACAACAGTCCACACTAAGACACAACATAGTTCAGTAAGAAACAACCTACGAAAACAAACCACACTTAGTCAAGGAACTGTGTGGCCGCAACAACCAACAATTATGACACAATACGACTCATAAATTTTCATGGTGCTCGGAATTCACAGGAGACACGGCTCATTCCATGGGTTTTCCACTGGTTTTAGGGTGCATGACAAGGAATCAACGCAGAGGCCGATCACAGAGCTAAATGGAATTCATGGAGGATGGAAAAGAATGACCAACAAACCCAAGTGGAGGATGGAAGAATGACTAGCAAACCCCAACCCGGTTGACTCATCAGTTTTAACTGCATGTGCCTAGGTCGACACTTGTCTTCCTGGAGTAGCATGAGTTCCACTTAGCACATGTTCCCTTTACATGAACTTAGGAAAACACTCAACATGTCCACCTTAGCCTTCAGGAAATAATAATAAATTATTATCCTCTTTAGATGTAAGCCCCTTAGCTTAACCCCTAGGCCCACACACTTAGACTCCTCCCTTACCCAACCCTGTGGAAGCTTAGTCCCCCATCACTCTTTCTTCATGGTCGGTCTACACGCATCGATGTTTATATTTTATTGATGATATGCATAATTACATATACAAAATCATGCTCCTGGCCTTTAACACCTAGGCTCTCTGGCCTAGTAAACACATAAGCCCACCACATTATCAACACATGACTCACCATCCTACAAAACATTTTTACAATTTATAAATACAACTGGGGCTCGTCCCTGGGGATATTACAATCCCCTCCCCTTATTTTTGCACTGTCCTCAGTGAAACTCTTTACTCAACATCATCAAGATTTCCAAAATCTTCAAAAAGATGCGGGTATTCTGCCCGCATAGCATCCTCATGCTCCCATGTCGCGTCCTCAGGACCGTACCAGGTCCACTGAACCTTTACAAGCCCTATGGATCGATTCCAGAGATGTTTTCTCTTTCAGTCCAATATGCGCACCATATGCACTTGCAAGACACCTTCTTGCTCCACCTGAATCACATTCCAATCAATAACATGATTAGCATCAGGTATATAATTCTTAAGCAATGAAACATGAAACACATTATGTACAGTCATGGATGCAGGTAATGCACGCATATATGCAATGTATATATATGAAAATACATGCAATTCTAATAACATTATAACCTGTATATAAGATACACAATCATACAATAAATAGAGAATTGTACGTATATTTTGATTGAGAAGACATTCCACATCAACATGGTCTAGACCAAGGTAATAAACCTCAGGAGCACTCCAACCAACGGTCTCTCCTTCCCCACATGCCTGTCCCACCCCAAGAGAGTACACCTTCACTGTCACATAGTCCATTAGCTGCTACACCTCCCTTTTCTTAGGCTTAAGCAACAGACCAACTGAGGAAGTCTCAGAGCATCGTGGCTCTTGGAGTTCCAACTTCCCTCAAAGGTCTCCAGGTACCTTCCATGCCTCATACCGGGGAACCTATCCCCACACTTCTCCCTTCAGGGATCCAACCTTCTCCAAGGAAACCCAAGGAGAAGTGTACACACACTTAGATCCACCGAGAATCCACAGGGTAAGATCTGTTGTCTCCAATCAACATCTTCCCTGAGCTACTCTTTGTAGTCAACATTCCAACTTTAATCAACATCATCTCATCTACATCACCCAAATGCAGTTATCATGAGAAAACATAAAAGAATTTATTTAGAAACTCAAACTTAGTTCAAAGGGAATTCATATTTTCCCCAAAACATGAAATTCCATTTCATAATTTATCTTGGTTGTTGCCATATTATGAATGCAACCATCCTTGTGGTTTTCCACAGGCACCAAACTGCATAACATTTTTCCTGCAATCCTTCATCTTGCATACAACCAACAATTGCCAGTATTTTCTGTGCATCATAATTCAATTGAAATATGTACAAAATCTTATGCAATAAATTTAGAATTGTCTGCATCTATCAATTCAATTCTAATTACCAAACAATTTAATAAACTAGAACGACTCATCATTCTATGCATATGCATGTTCAAAGTAATATCTGTAAGTTCATTACCTCTTTTTCTGAACAAGAAAATTTCCTATAGTGAATGCTCATGTGACTACTTGACTTGCAACTTTCCTGTTGCAATGTCTAACACCTCCCTGAAATGTCCTCAACTTCATGAGTTAACAACATTTTAGTTGTTAGTAACAATTTTTTCCATGCAATAATATATATGCATGTACTTACAAAACTCATTCAACCATTGTATTTAGTATACAATTCTATCACTTACTATGCATGAGTGAAATTATCAATGCATACTTATTCATTGCACCTTGCATTGAATTACATAATTCTCTTTATCTCAGTCATGTATCTCACCATCCATGAGTTGGAATTCTAGCCAATGTGTTGACACATTCTCCACACACTTCCTATTGTCTTCCCAATTAATTGGATACCTTCCATTTCGACCCGAACACTACACCAATAATATAATTTTCATGGTGTTCATTAGTGTTAGAAAAAAGGTTGCAGTCCAAGTTTTATTTAAAGGTAGGAAGATTTTAGTACCTGTGTGGCTCATAACCTTTCCATATCCAACCATGTCCTAGTCTCATACATGACTAGCTTACTGGGATTCATTCCTATAACAAGTTTTTATCTTTTAATTTTCTTTGGTTATCACCCCATAACCAAATTAACATGACATTCTACTATGTCAATGTGTGCATTCAGAAGCTAAAAAAATTTGAATTAATACAGGCCTTCGGCCTTTACCACATCTAGTGGTATGCACTCAATAATATAATCATGTGATTTTATTAAATAACTCTGGCTGAGGAAATTCTTACCTAAATTTCCTTTCAACAATTATGCAAAAAGAGTAATACAAATTCATACCTACATGACTACCATGAATAAATTTTATACTATATGAATCTCTGATGGAAGTAGAATCTTTAATGCTTCTTTTATCAAACCTATAACCAACACTTCAGATATCTGTTGCTTCCCTCCTTATGTAGCAATATCATCAACAACACTTGCAAACATGCAATCATTCTTTCCTCTAGCTGACCCAATCAAGCCATAACATACTTGTTGCCATAGAAATTGCAACAATTTCTTTCTCCCTATAAAACTTTTCCTTGTTGATCTTAGAAGTCTACAATTCTTCATGGATTCCTGGATCTTCTTGTGCTCTCAGTGTAGTAACTGTACATGACTATTTTTTTCATGATAACTTAGGGGCAAAGGATAAGTCCATTCTTGATTGTGCGATCAATTTTATAAATTCAATTATTAATTTATTAGAACAATGGTCACTCCTAGATGAGGTGGCTCATAAACCCAAACATCATGGGAAAGGTAATATTAGAGGCAAAATGAGTCTTTCCATCTCTACGATTTCATAGGAAAGAGGGGACTTCTCCTCCTTGAATAATTCAAACTTAGATATATCTCCAAATAACATAGGGGAATGGTTCAAATCTATTATGTGGTGAAAATATATCATTGAAAGATGAAGGATAAGGTTGATATATTTGTGATAAAAACTTGTGATGTAGTAAGGTTTATTTATGTCGGGCAATTTAATTGCTTAAATTGCTTTCTATTAAATTATCAACCATGGATACTCATAATATTGTGATGGTACAGGCACAATATATGCAGGAATATGAAAGAAACTCTAAGCGAAGAATATTCAATCAAATCCTAACTCTTCCAATCCTAGGTTGTCATTGCTCCATTGGTAGAAAATTAGGTTGCAAGGTGAAATATGCTACAATGAATGTAAGCTCCTTACAATAGTACTATGTTAGCATATGGAATTAAAGGATTTGAAAAGAGGTTTTTAATCACACTTGCATAAAGGAAAATTATCTAGGAAAACATGGAACTATGATGTTTTTTGATGCAACATTAAGTGAGAAGATGTAAGAGAGTTAGGGAATTTTCTATCAAAGGTAGTAGATGACACTCCTTGTAGTCTTCTTAACTTATCAATTAGCTTGTCTTCATAAGAAACAATTATTCTATGATAATGACATTGCATAAAATAAATAAAGAATATATAATGAAATAAAGTGCTACCATGGTCTATTTTGGAGTGAGCTCAATTCTCCTAAGAACAAAGCAACAAACTATCCCATAACATCATACACTAAATTAAAGCATTCTACATCTAAAACTAGAGAATGGAAATTTATGTGAAAATAAGATTTATTTTATTCCATCATATGTTGGACACATGCTCCAAGAGTCCTCCTCTTGGAATGGAGGAGGAACTCCTATTTATACAAAAACTGTTTATTGGAGAGAGAACTTGCCATTAAGGCATGTAAGGCTCAAGGTACTGAAAAGGTCTTTAGTCTCGATCCAAGATGATGGGATTAGATTGATGGGTCAAGACTTGTTATAAGGGGGGCCTTAAGAAATCCCCCATCATCCAAAGTGAGTAAAAAATAATGATTTAGAGGACCATAGATGAAATATTTTCACTATCAAGTAGACTTTATTTGGAAAAAGGGAGATGACAATGAGGTAAATCAACATGGTAAGTGAGTTGAGTGACTTTATTCATGGGTTAGAGATAAATGAAAGTGAGGTAGGAAAGTGTGGAACTTGTAAAGGACAAAGGGGTTGAAGTATTGATCTAGTGGGGGTAGGAAAATGAAAAGTTTAAGGTTGAGCACATGGAAATTTGGACTTCAACATGTATGGACTGTTAGGCTTAGAAGGAAGGAAAATAAACCATCACATAATGGGCTTCTGAGAGGCTTCTTTTGGTAGCAATGGTATGATGGATATATTCTGACATAGAATAATTTTGACTTCATCGTGATTTAACTTAGACATGCATTCTCAAGAGTATGTGGTCTTTGAAATTCACTTTTGCACAGATTGGTCTTATTCATTGTCATGGAACCTGTAAAAAAACTTAGCACTAGTTTGCAATAAAACATAAGTTTATCGAAGAATAGAGGTGATAATTCTTTCTTCATCCAATACATACACACAATTTCACAAATAGTGCTTAATAGAACAAATCGAAGGAAAATAAATAAATTGAAATGCACTTTTTTACCTATTGGGAAGTGGTACCCGGGACAACTCGTTAGTGTTTCTGCGATAATTTCTTCGTTTCATGTTCAATTTCAGTGATTCAAAAAACATATTAAAGTATTAGAAGCATTTTTTTAATGATTTGATGATTTTAGGTCTGTTTTTAGGAAGTTTTCGAAGTTTATTTGTGAAAAAATTAAAAACAATGACAAAAAATTGACAGTCTTAAATTTTGATGAAAATGCTCTCAGGACATAGATCTCATCGAGAGATTTCCAACGCCGCTTGAATCACCTCAAACAAACTCTGTATGAGAAAGTTATTTCATTCTAAAGTTTTCAGGAAACATTAAAAATGATGCGCAAAGGTGCCACGTGGCAACACCAAAGGAAGACACATGGAAAGTGATGAAAATGTTGATTGGGAAATGACATGGGCTGATTTGGCTGCTGACTAAGCATCTGACCAAATTTCTGACGTGGAATATGACTAGACTGTTGAGGTGGCAATTGACTAGGTAAGTGATTGGGAAAAAACATAGATGAATGAAGGGTTGGCACGTGGGAAAATTGGTGGGCGCCACATGGCAGCCCCATTTTGCAAAAAATGTGTTTACCCAATGCACAATGGAGGGATAGAGGTTTGAACTTATGACCTCATTATAACAAACCAAACGACTTACCAATGGAACAAATCTGGGACTTATATTATGAAATAGGAATACATATATTTTAATTTGTATTGTTTTTACCCATGTGAAAAATGGAGAGTCAACAAGAATAGAAACTACGACCTCCAACCAACAATCCGAGCACTCTACCAATATACCATTCATATAACTTGTGAGATGGGATAAAAATAGGTTTATTTAAAGTCAGAAGTTATGTGACAGGTGGTATAAAAGGAGTGTTGATCGAGATTGAACCCACGAGCCCCATAGACCAATTCAAACGCTCTAACCAACACGCCATGTGTCACTTTGTTACAATGCCACCTTATTATTTTATTTGAATTCGATTACAATGGCCCAAATAATAGCAATAGTCTGCCAGAAAATCATAACAGTCACAGGTTAGGTTCGTTGACATGGTACTTCATAAACAAAGTGATAACCATTGTGTCGGGGCTTAGGAAATGTTACAAAGTTCACAAATTATATTTTGTTGTAGGTGTGGAAGATGCAAATGACGAAGCCTGAGTAACATAGGCTTAAGCCTATATCCACACACAAACAAAATGACACCAATGCACATCGGATTGATAGAGAACATATTTTATTATTGTATTCAGAAAGAGTTTGGAATTTGCAGAAGCCAAAGGCGTGAAACTTGTGACTTCCAATGTGTCAAAGTATGCCCCCCCTACATATATGTTTTTCTTTTTTTGTTGTTGTTTTTATTAAAATATAAACTATATTTATTTTTAAACATACTCGTAAGTTTGAGATAATGTTGGCACAACACATGCAGAAGTAGGTAACTAACTCTAAGTCAAGAAAATTCAATCAAATCCTAACTCTTTCAATCCTAGGTTGCCATTGTTCCACTGGTAGAAAATCAAGTTGCAAGGTGAAATATGCTACAATGAAAATTCAATCAAATCCCAACTCTTTCAATCCTAGGTTGTCATTTCTCCACTGGTCGAAAATCAGGTTGCAAGGTGAAATATGCTACAATGAATGTAAGTTCCTTACAATAGTACTATGAAATTAAAGGATTTGAAAAGAGGGTTTTAATCACACTTGCATAAAGGAAAATTAATCAAGGAAAACATGGAACTATGATGTTTTTTGATGCAACATTAAGTGAGAAGCTGTGAGAGAGTTAGGGACTTTTCTATCAAAGGTAGTAGATGACACTCTTGGTCCTCTGCTCAACTTATTAATTAGCTTGTCTTCATAAGCATCAACTATTCTATGATAATGAGATTTCATAAAATAAAGAAAGAATATACAATGAAATAAAGTGCTACCATGATCTATTTTTGAGTGAGATCAATTCTCCTAAGAACAAAGTAACAAACTATTCCATAACATTATAAACTAAATTAAAACACTCTACATCTAAAACTAGAGAATGCAAATTTATGTGAAAACAAGCTTTATTTTATTCCATCATAGGTTGGACACATGCTCCAAGAGTCCTCCTCTTGGAATGGAGGAGGCACTCCTATTTATAAAAAAACTAAGATAACTAATAATGAATTCAAATCCACAAATCTCGCCTGGATCCACAAATGTATCTCTACAAATTCTCTCACAAATCTCTCTTCCATGATTATTGTCCATCCAAGATACTTGAGTGAATCTTCAAATCTTCATCAAATCTTCAAGGGGTTGAAGAGGAAATTCGAATTTGAGTCTTGGTGGTCAAATATGATTTTGTTGGAGTCTTCAAATACACCTAAAAATATCATAAAATTCATCCAACTTTGATATATAAGTGAAACCGTGTTATTTTTCTAATATTTAATCATAATTCACTCAAAGTACTAAAATAAATTATTTGGAAAATAATAAGTCTAAACCCATATGTAATCATGAAATTTTCTTAATGTAAGGTTATGAAAAAAAAGAATATGGTTAAAAGTGAAGGGAAAGGTGTGTAGAAAGGTGGTATTTGGTGACCCAACAATTTCATAGAGCATGTAAGGGACATATCTTATTAAGGAGACTAGGTATGGGATTGTAAGAAATACATCATACTTACACCATTCTTAGAAAAATGATATGATGGAAATACAACAATGTAAGTAGAGGTTAATTATCAAGGTACTTAGAGGCTAGACCCACAAGAGTGGTTTAAAATGATGACTTTCTTACTAAATATTAGAGGATTACATAGTCAATTTCATGTTTAACTAACTCCTTTGTTGTTTTCTTAATGATATGCATGACATTTCATGGTAAGATCCTAGTGTTACGAAAATATTCCCCTATGGACATGTGAACTTTCCCTTTGATTACATACCCTTATACCAAGAAATAAAATTACATTTGGACACTAACATTCCTATAAATTCATTTTTTCCTTCGGAAAAGAGAGGAGGGGAAGTGTGATGTAGCTCGTTTATGACGTTTTCCCTAGTCACTTCAATCTGTGAGCTCGATTTGACTCTCGACGCAAATCAATACCTGCAATGGACAACAAGAAACAAATGACTATCTCCTACTCTAATGTATTAGACAAAGAAAATTCATCTATGTAAATTAAGTCAAACATAGACAAGTACATGTGAATACATACTTGAAGGAAATAGACCAAGTATATTAGATGAGAACCAAGGAAACTTATAGACCACGAATGATGTTAGTTGAAACTCATCCAAGCTCTCCTCATCCAGACCCTTGTATGAATCCCAAGATCAATATGATGATGCTCTCTTCTAAGACTATGGGTTTGACATGCTCTAGTTCTGTATCTCCCAATGTTCAATATGAACTAGATAGATTGTATATTTTGAACTAAATCTTCAATGTTCAACCCTTTCAAGCTTGGAATGGCATCCTTTTATAGGATTGGGAGGCTCAACCATCATGAGTATATTTGGGGATTAGTTGAGGATATGACTCCTTTAGGTTAGGATCTGATCCTAGGATAGTGCCATATGATAGAATTCGATCCAAACCAACCTCATCTCCAAGAGCCGGTCCTTAGAAAGAGGTGAGATTCTCCAAATTTTCCTCTAACCAAAAGTAGCACTCCCCTATAGTTAGAGACATAGTGCTATAATACTCCTTAAATAATGTAAGGGAGGCGCTACCCTATGGGTTAGAACTCCCCCAACATGGACAGGGGGGTGCTACCCTTCAAAAAATCCCAAAAAATAGTCTATTTTCCATGTAAAAAGTGTGTTTTTGGCCTTGAAATGATGGGTTTATTCCTCCAATATGACTTAGAGATCACAAAAAATGTTCTTTGATGGTTTCAAGGGGTTAAAACACATATAAACACATGGAAAAGTGTATGTGACACTTAGTAAGGTGCATATGGCACTTGCCGACACTTACTAAGGTGCATACAACACTTTACACCATTTGTGACACTTGGAGTGAGATACATAGGTGTGTAATTTTGATGTGTAACAGATGCCCCCTAAAGTGTGAGGTCAGAAGAGAATCTTATGGTCGAAACACTTCACAAATTCTTCAATGCAATGGTGTTGGAGGGGGGGAACCTGGTAGAAGCTGCAAACAACCATCAAACAATATTAATATATGTATCATCCTTGAGGCAGGAATACCCATGCTCGGAATACAAATGACTCAAAGCATGGCCGCTGACCAATCCACTGCGGATCCATGAGAATACTGACTAAGAATATGGCCACCAAACATACAATGTGGATCCATATGAATCGATCAAGTTGTAACCATGATATTTTACATAGTGGAGCTACAATATGACAAAACAACATAGCCACAAACCAATACAAAGTGGATATATGTAATTGTGTATATCAGTTAGTTTCAAAATCCATTGCAACCTGGGTTAGTCAGATAACATTTGGTAGATTCCAAATATGTCCCCAGGGTCTTCATCTTGATCTCTAACCAGTATGATTCTAACCATGTGAATACATGTGCTAATGTCGAACATGGTAGAAACCACTTGATTACCTGTCATTAATGTTAACCGTTAACAAATGCGAGAGAAATCACCTTTGATGCCAATGACTCCCAAGGTACCCTAGTACAATCCAACATATGAAAATTTGTGAGATGAAGTCGAGCACTCGTGGAATCATTCGATTAGAGGCCAATGATGTTAACCCACTGTCGAAAGCGAGGAGACCTGCCATTGAGACATGCAGGTTCCAAGGTACTAATTGGTTTCTAAGGATAATTCTTGGATGATGTGATGACGTCGACAGGAAAAGACTCATCGAAGGAGTGTCTTGATGGATCCCCCATCATCAACATGGAATTGACACATGATATTGATTTAAGATGAAAGATCATATATGAACAGACTAACACAGTTATGAATACTGCAAAGTGTTTTATACTACCCTTGAACATTGCATGGAATGAAAATTGACTTGGAAACATTGACTCAACAAGGCAAGGATCCAAACATAATGTGATGATCTCCATAGTGTAAGAAAAACCAAAGGTTCTCTTTGAAGGAGTCGAAAGAGTATGACGACGTGTAGAGTGTGACGAAAACCATAGGTTCTCTTTGAATAATAAAAGTATGATGACACATGGACTTCAAATGAATCATAGACAAGTGGATTACCCAACTGTACAACATAATGTAGACAAGTTCCATGTTCAAGGGTGACAACAAAATCTACCATAAATATTTCATTAAAATTGGCCCACTTCCCAATTTCCCCCCCATCTAGATAGATGAGTATCTCTTTCTTTTTTAACGAGCTCGAGGAGGATAGAAGGTGCTCGATATAATATCATCCTTTAGACGATTCCTTCAGAGTTTTTTTAAATAACCCTAGGAAGGAGTGGTTCGGTCCTAGATAGGCCTTTCAATGTATGTTTTACGAGCCCAAGGAAAGTAAACTCGGTGATTTTTCATGTTTAGAGAGTTTGAAAAAAAGTTAAAGGAAACTCCTAGATGGATTTTTTCTTAAGTTTAGTCTCCTAAGACTGAAACAGTATAAAATATTACTCAGGAGAACTCTCCTAATCATATGGTCAGGGTGTTTCTTTTTCATAAAGTAGTCCAATGAGATCGAAAAAGAGATAAACTACCACTCAACATACATGCTTTCTAATTCACTTTAACGAGTGTGAAAGACCACAAGATCGCTTGACAATATTTTCATGTTTAGAGAGTCTGAAAAGAGATTAAAGGAAACTCCAGGGGTTTCCTTTTTCGTATAACCTTTATGAGTCCGAAAAAGTGATAAAAGTATACTCGGTCACATTCTCATGTATTTACAAGCACGAGAGAGAACAAAGACTAAGTTCAAAATTGGTTTCATTTTTACACAAGATTGAGAAAAGATTAAACTATGTTTGTAATTTCCCAACATAATTTCCAAAGGTTTTGAGGGATATCAATGGGTGGTTGGTACTCTTCCCCTAGCTTGAGAAGCTAGTGGATTAACTCCAACACGATGTTCAAAGGCTGGAGACATGCCTCCCCAAGCTTCATTTCATTCACTGAATTTGATTTTGTCACCAATTTCTGTACTAGATGGAGAAAAAGGATAACGGCAGATGAAATGAAGGTTCTCCTACGAGTTCTAATTAAAGACTCGACTCGATATCTATAATATCTAGATAAAATACTCGACTTGATAGGAGAGTTTACTATTTAAGCTTTTAATGAGCTTCACACAGGGAAAGAACTATGCCCATAGATCTAGGTTCAATCCCTAGATTTATGTTTCATTTTTTAACGAGCTTGACATAGGAATGGTAACTATGCTCAAAACATTTCCTTGATCATGGCTTCCAAGAGGACAATGCTCTAGAAGGAATACATGTCAAGGGATAGACGTCAACCATGGCTTCAAGGAGATATTTGCTAGATGGTAGAAAAACACTATGGAAGGAATACATGTTGAAGACATCGATAAGGGTAGGGAGATCTGGATCTAATAGCCATATCAAAGAGATGACCATGTCAATTACCGGATCTAAGTCAGGACAAGGGAGATATTCCCTCTCGTTTGGGGTTGAACGCATGGGAAATGTCATTACATAATTGACCTGCGGTGGGGCAGAGATCGCTGGCATGTATGGATCATTCAAGGAAGGTGGATGGTTGACCATTAGATGAGGGCCAATGAATGAAAGTTGGTTGATTGTTCCTATGTTTATGTTGTGAGGAAATCATATCACTCGAAAGAGAGTGGACACAAAATCTCTCATAACGTAGACATAGTCTCACCTGAGGAGTAGGTTAAAGTCTAAGCGATCATGAAATACCATCACATCGATGTAGACTGTTTTTCCTCCCAAAGTAACCAAAAACTAAAGAAGGATCCCAAAAGGTTGACTAAATATTCTATCAAAGGTCAACAGATTCTGAATCACTGGTGCAAGATGTCGAGAACCAAAAGCTTGCCAAAAGTTCGCAGATAAGATGCTAACATAAGAAGCTTCATCTATTATAGTGTTAGGAATATTCCTACCACAAACCTGCACGATGATTTGGAAAGGCACATAAGAAGGAATACATGGTTCTGTCAAATGATTTCGATCAATAGAAATCATTTGAGTGCTTGAAGGGGGTTCCATTGGGATTGGCGGAGTGCTCCCTTGTTTGGGTGAATAAGTATTAACGAGGTAGACCTGAGTGACATCCTCACTCTTTGAATGAGGAGTGGGATCAACCGATGATGGAATCAGAGTGACCACTTTAGAACTCTTCAGATGAAGAGGGGGGATGATTGATGATGGAACTGGATCAGTCACCTGGGTTTCACTCTTTAGATGAAGAGTGGGATCGACCGATGACAGAACTATATTGACCACTTTAGGTTCACTCTTTAGATGAAGAGTGGGATTGATCGATGACGGAATTGGATCGACCAATTTGTATGCACTCTTTAGAGGAAGAGTGGGATCGATAACTGATAGAAAGGGATCGAACACTTGGGTTACTAGTTCAAGTGAGGATGAAACCATATTGACCACCTGCTCAATTGGAAGGACCAGGTATGGAACTAGATTGACCAGTCCATCAACTAGTAATGGGTTGGGAGATATCTTATGATAACTAGTTGGAAGTTTAATCTTTTCCAAAAGATAATAAGCCTTTTCCATATGAGGGAAAAGGTGAGAATGAAGATCACCTTCGGATAACCTACAAGGAAATTTAATGGTTCTATTCTTCTTACCAACCTTAACATCAATAGTTGATGGGGTGTCACCAACATGTCCAGTAGGGGATAATGACATGGAAGAACATGGTTCTAATACCTTGTGGAGACTAGGGAAATCCCTTAGAAAGTGGTCAACCTTACAAAGCCTGCAATGGAATTTGGGTTTATGATTCTTTGTTTTAGACTTATCGAATTTATCAACACTCCTAGTATGATTAATAGTAGCTGGTTGCTAGGATCCAACATGACTTGATGCGGTTGGAGGCTTGGTCTCTTTCAGATTCTTCTTCTTCTTCTTCTCATTCAATTTCTTCTTCTTCTCAAACTAGCTACTCACTTTAGATATTTCACTAGGAGAAGATGGAGAAAGGGAAGGAGACCTGATGAGTGAAGAAGGAAAAAGATCGGCATGAGGTTGATTGTGGGTGGTGTGCTTACATATGAAGCATTAGGTGCATTTGATGCATCGATAAAAGTTGAGATCATAGTAGTGGGGAACAACCGAACTGGTAACCTGATGATGAGTCCCATAAGACTCAGTGTGGAAATGCATAGAGGACCAACGTTTCCAAAAGAAGTAAAGGCAAAAGGTTCCTTGAGAAAAGGGGTTCCTTGATTGGTACTCCTAGGAACTGACACCATTGACATTGACTCAAACTAATGTCTACCAGGGAAAACAAATAGCACATACTACAAATATAAGAAGAAAACAATCAAACAAACCTTCCCACAATGAAAACACTAGTTAGTGATGAAATCCAACATCGCAAGATCAATATAGGAAGGGGATCGGATAGAGTGGGTGGATCAGTTACGTTGGAAACCTGCTTAACAGACTTATTCCTTGGTGCAAGTTTCCACACAATTTTACCTATGGGTTTACCCTCTAAGGAGCACGAGTGAGTTTGAACAACGTTTGACTCAAGTACGAAGAAGACTACCCTTCACCATCACCTTATGTATTAACCATATAAATTTAGGCCACTAAGGTTACCAACTCACAGTAGGCCTCCGAGCAGGTACATTCGACAATTGAGATCAAACGTATGGGCAAGATAACAAGTCTAAAATTATTCAAGAGAACTAAAGACAAGTGGACCACAAGACTACTGAGGACCCCGAATGGATTCGAGATTCACGAAGCACTGAGACCAAATGAAACCAGTCATTTCTCAAGAAGAACCCACAATATACGATCTTTCCTCCATGTGGGTTTAGCTTCGTAGGGAAAATATTCATTGCTCTCCTGCACGTGTTCTCATGTTTAACCCATGTGTAAGAGGGGATCCCGACTATGCTTATACGAACAATTGGATTTACCACTCCCTAACACAATATTCTACGTTTGTTTGATGGCTTTGGAAAGTTATCCTCACAACTTATTCCAAATTCCTACAACTTAAGCTAATGTGGGTTTGCTACCAGATAATACAAAAGTGTCTGATCAACTTTATAAGAGCTTCATTTTAAGGATTTTGTTTAATTAAGGGTGCGAAAGTGAAACTTATGATGTTTCAAACTCAACTCCAAAAAATGTAAAATAATGAGATGCAAATATTTTTCTTCAATGAATCCTACACACAGGATGTTGATATTGAGAGGGGGGTGAATCAGTATCAAGTACAATTTAAAACCTTTTTCAATTTATACCTAAACCATTCAACTATATCCAATGAGCAATGAACAATAGTATAAGAGTTACACCAATACACCACAATACACCATGCACAATATATGAGAAATAATCAATAGTTATTGTTCAATGGAAGTAATGACTTCCAAAGGTAGCTACAGCTTCCAAATGTAAAGGGAGGGATAAACCTCCAAGAGGAAGATACAATCCTCCAATATCAAGAGAGAGTTTAACTCTCCATCCTTGCCCCTTCCTTCCACCCAAGAATATATGAGAGATAATAAAACTTTACATTAAATCTTCACCATCAACCAATCATCACATAGAACCTGATAATGCTTCCTGAGACTTCCTCAATTTATGCAATTCTTCAATTCTTGGAGTACTCTGATCCTGTAGATAATATTACTCAATGTATTCTCTGAAACTCCTCCAATTTTCACTCCTTGAATCCTCCCCAAAAAAAGGTTATAGAAATAATGGCAGACTTTATTCAATTCTGGTCTATTCAGGAGAGTGAACTTGCATAGAATTCCCCACGCTCAATAATTAACATATGATTATGAAACTCATACACAAGAAACTATAGTCTGTACTATTTCCAATTGAATTTGTCCCACTTCATTTGGATTCTCTATGAAGAAGTTATGACTATTTTACCCAGAACACCTATTTATTGACTAGCTTCAGGACTGGTCACAAACCCTATCTTCCACAGAGTGTATCTCCATAATTATAGAAAATAAAGAGCTGAAATTTTTACCAGAGGTACCTTGATATGTCTTCTCAATACCATAGTGATTTCACCATCTGAATCGTTCTATAAAAAAAGTTATAGCAAAAATGGTAAGATGACCTAAAAATAACATACCTTAGAACACATCACCAAAAGACTTCATCTTCCCTTGAAATCTGGCATCCTTTACTTCTTATTTCCTATGAAATTCGACTTGTATCAAATGAATGTATAATTATGTTTATTTATACCATTTATGTCACTTCCTTTTAACATTAGGGCCGACCTGACACTTTCTTATTTTGTAATTCTTTTCTTTAATTATCTTCAGGGCCTACATGT
>ML798233.1:118061-158551 GCA_009831015.1 Picea engelmannii | reverse complement strand
TCAAGAGAGAGTTTAAATATCCATCCTTTCCCCTTCCTTCCACCCAAGAATATATGAGAGATAATAAAACTTTACATTAAATCATCACCATCAACCAATCATCACATAGAACCTGATAATGCTTCTTGAGACTTCTTCAATTTCTACAATTCTTCCATTCTTGGAGTACTATGATCCTGTAGATAATATCACTCAATTTATTCTCTGAAACTCCTACAATTTTCACTCCTTGAATCCTCCCCAAAAAGAGGTTATAGAAAGAATGGTAGACTTTATTCAATTCTGGTCTATTCAAGAGAGTGAACTTGCATAGAATGCTCTGTGCTCAATAATTAACATCTGATTGTGAAACTCACACACAAGAAACTAAAGTCCGTACTATTTCCAATGAAATTTGTACCACTTCATTTGGATTCTCTATGAATAAGTTATGACTATTTTACCCTGAACACCTGTTTATTGACTAGCTTTAGGACTGGTCACAAACCCTATCTTCCACAGAGTGTATCTCCATAATTATAGTGAATAAAGAGATGAACGTTTTACTAGAGGTACCTTGATATGTCTTCTCAATACCATAGCGATTTAACCATCTGAATCATTCTAGAAAAAAAGTTATAGCAAAAATGGTAAGATGGCTTGAAAATAACATACCTTAGAACACATCACCAAAATACTTCATCCTCCCTTGAAATATGGCCTCCTTTACTTCTTATTTCCTATGAAATTTGACTTGTATCAAATGAATGTATAATTATTTTTATTTATACCATTTATGTCACTTCCTTTTAACATTAGGGCCGGCCTGACACTTTCTTATTTTGTAATTCTTTTCTTTAATTATCTTCAGGGACTACATGTACTTCCTTCTTTACTTCACTTTGTCATCTTCAAAAATTCATTTCTCCTCAACCATGAGGATCCACATGATGTGCCACATACTACTAGAAACAACATGATGTATACTATCCATTCATGGGTGTTGTATATGCATGTGCATTGTCCTTCATGTCCAAATACCTTTATCAATCTCGCGGTCCAAAACGCATGACTAGGGTTGACATCAATGACAACAACCAATCTTGCAACATAGGATGGAGAAGAGGTTTAACTTTATTTAAAAAAAAAACCCAATTCCCAAATGCAATTTACCTATATAGACTACCTAAAAGCAAGAATGGAACTATATTCTTTGTTTGATTCTAATATATAAAGAAAGCAAATGCAAATCCTTTTACACTTCATCGCTTTCAATCAAAATGAAAGAGTTGAATGTAGATACAAAAGATATGAAGAAAAAATTATTTCAAACAAAGAATGGACTCACTCAATCAATTAATAGACAATCAATAAGCATTAAAGGGATACATGAAAGTTCATAGAAGAATCCAAAAATTGATAAGGAGAAAGAAATCACTCAACTGTCTTTACAAAATGAGCAGGAAGAAATAAAAATCAAAGCTAGGTTGTGGTAAGCATAAAGTCTCAAATCATTCAAAGAGGAAATTTTTGAAAAGTAACTTAAGAGCAACAAACCTTTGCAGACCTTTTCAATCAGTCAGATAACCAAAAACTTCGCAAATCTAAGAATAAGACAAGAAGAAAGAAGGAAAATCTGTCTTGCAATTTGGAAAAGGTCGCAAGATCAAACAAGATAATTAAAAGAGTGATAAGAACCAAATCCTCAACCTAAACAAAGTCACAAGCAAAAGAATAGACTCTTGGTAAAAGACCTCCAACAAAGGACCGAGTAAAAAAATGCATATTCTCTTGGATATGCTCAAAATAGGAGAATAGCGCTCCCTAAATAAATGAGACAAATCTCTATAACACTCCCTAAGAGACCACTAAGAAGCGCTAGTCAGATGAATAACGCCTTGGTAGCCCCTCTGGGGGAGTGCTAGTCCTGTATATGTTTGAAAATAAGCATAAAACATCATCACAAGTATATTTGGGGATTATTTTAGGATATGAATCCTTTAGGTTAGGATATGATCCTAGGATAGTGCCATAAGATAGCATTCGATCCAAGCCAACCTCATCTCCAAGAGCTAGCCCTTAGAAAGAGGCGAGATTCTCCAAATTTTCCTCTAACCAAAAGTATCACTCCCCTATAGTTAGATATAGAGTGCTAAATAAATACCTAAATAAGTTAAGGAGGGCACTACCTTATGGGGTATCACTCCCCCAACATGGCCAAGGGGGCGCTACCCTTCAAAAAGGCCCCAAAAATGGTTGATTTTCCAAGTAAAAAGTGTGTTTTTGGCCTTGAAATGATGGGTTTCTTCCTCCAATATGACTTAGGGATCATGAAAAATGTTCTTTGATTCTTTCAAAGGGTTAAAACACATAAATCACGTGGAAAAGTGCATGCGGCACTTAGTAAGGTGCATATGGCACTTATGACACTAACCAAGGTGCATACGACACATTACAACATTTGCGACACTTAGAGTGAGATACGTAGGTGTGTAATTTTGATGTGTAACAACTGGGCATGACCATAATGGTGTATGGGAATTACAAAGAAAAATATCTCTATTAGGAAAAAAATTCTATTTGTAGGTGATTGGGGAAGGAAGGATGGTAATTAGAGAATATATGAAATTCACCACTGGTCAAAGAGACATGTAGTGGGAATAAACTAGGTTCAACAGGCTTGCAAACTTTACTTACTAGATCAAATTGGAAAGGCTAGTTCATGTGGAGCCTATTTCTTTGAGACCAACTTAGAGAAACAATAAGGGTGGATTGGAAGGTGTTTCTAAGTGACTAGATCATTTCTTGTTTTTTTGTTCTCTAGTTAAAAGGGTCAATAGTTACAGATATTGGATTGAGAAGGAAGTATATCTAACCGTTGCCCAATTTTTCTTATTATTAAACATAGGCATGAAAATCCCTCATCACCTAATTGGAAGAAGATTAATTTTTAACAATGGTCAAAATAAATTAGAAATGTTTTGATGGAATTTCACCTAAATATCTGGTTAACAATTTGTTGAAGCATTAAAATTTGTTAAAGGAAAAGTAGTAAAATAGTCAATGGAGATATATAGATTGAAGGATAAGCTACTAAAGGAAATAAAGGAGGAAATCAAAAGTATTTTCAATGATTATAAAAATGGTATTTTTAGCAATGAGGAACTATTAAGGGTTAAGAAGCTAGAAGCTAGGAAGAATAAACTTTTGTTGGATTGAGTAGTCGACTTGAGAATGAAGAGTAGGTCTACTTGGTTGGATTTGGGTGGTTTTTCATAAATATGCTAATTCCAAGAAGAAAACTAATAGAATAAGGGAAATAAGGGATGTAAAAGGAATACTTGTAAGTGTATTTAAGTAATTATCATAGATAGGCGTTCAACACTTTAAATTTGTCTACCAGGATCCTGAGGGAGTAAGGAGTAAATATAGAAAAAATCATAAAAGTGTCATATTTCTTTCCACAACTATTTTATGAGGAGAATAAATAGGAACTATGTGAAGAGATAACAAAATAAGACCTCTTAATTGTCCTAACTTCATTTCAAAAATATAAGATCCTATGAACAAACAATTGGACAATTGAGTTTTACTTAAAGTTTTATGATTTGTTAGGAGAGGATCTCCTTATGGTTGTCTAGAAGGTGAGACTTTGTGGAAAAGTATTGGGATCTTGCAACACTTCCTTTATTTCTCTCATCCCTAAAGTTGACAAGCTAAATTCTTTTGATGAATTTAGGACTATTGCATTATGTAATTATTTTTATAACATATATGAAATCTTTGCTATGAGGTTAAAATAGCTACTTTCCAAGGTAACCTCTCCTTAATAGTTTGTATTCTTGGAAGGAAGGAAGATACATGAGGGAATTAGGTCTACTCGAGAGGGTTTACACATAATTAAAACCAAGAATATGCTTACGATGGTTGTAAAATTAGATTTATCCAAAGCATATGATAATACCTGCCAAATATACCTGAGACTATTGCTAACCCATCTGGGGTTTTTTCAAGTGGTGAACTAGATTATGGTATGTGTGACACATGTTTCACTTACTATACTTATAAATGGAGCATCATATCCCTTTTTTCAGAATATCTAAAGGTTTAAGACAAGGTTGTACATTATCACCTTATTTATTTTTGCTAGTGGTAGAAGGGCTTATAATGTCCATTTTGGAAGCAAAAAGACGAGTACTACACGGTGCACAAGTGGCAGGTAATGAATTTATTAACCATTTCCTATTTGTGGAGTATGTCCTTGTTTTTTACAATGGGACTGTGGAAAAAACTAGGAATATGCATTCAATCCTACAACTATATTGCAAGGCCATAAGTATGGAGGTAAATTATTTAAAGTTTTATGTGTATTCCAATGAGCTAGGTGATATGGATGAACAACAATTCAAATCCAAGGATCACTAATATTGGGCATAAAGGATGGATTTCCACAAGGATGATTGGATTAAAGGGTGAGTATGCATATCTCTGCAATAATTATTTGAGTGAATTGGATAGAGCACGTATAAGTTTGAATGAGTATCCATATGAAATAATATGGGTAGAAAATAAGGTAAGTGATTACTACATTACCAAATTAGGATACAATTCTTTGCTATAATTTGATGATTAGAACTGAGATGGGTGGTGGTCCAAAATATGGAAGCACAAGGCCCCTTTAACGAAAAATTTGTTCTTGTGGCTAATGCTACATATGAAATTTTCCAACCTACAATTTCTTGGAAAAAAGAGGGAGACATGACCAATATTAATTGTTTTGTGCTAGAGGAGTGATGAAAGATGGATTCATACTTAAGATATATAATAGGATATTCCAATAAAATTATGCTTAAAAAATTAGTAGCAAAGGATGGAGTTCAAAACATTTCAAACAATCCCCTTTATCATTTCTTAGGTAATATGGTTGAATTGAAATGCACTTATATTCTAAAACATATATGTAAAAACATTATATGTATTCTTGTATATGTGTGCCATATTTATTCACTGTAAGGTGAATAAAAAAGTATCACAATCTAGATAGGTGGGTGAGCTATTTATTGATAAGACCATTATGTGGGGTTTCTTTGACAAAGTAATGCCCAAGTCAAGGTCATGTTATCGCACAAGTTTTAGGTTGGGAAAATCCTGACCCAACCACCAATTAGCGACAACTAGGAGGGAACCTATCCACTATCACCTTAGGCAGGTGTCCCAATCACTTTAGAGGTGAGGTAGTCACCTCAAGGGGGGAATCTTGGTGACCCTAGGGGGAATAAGATGGAAAAGGATGAAGATGAAGAGGATGTCCCTAAAGATAAATTGTAGATGATATGAAGGTCTTGGGAAAGAATCTTGGGAAGGTTCAAGGGTTTCCAATTATGTTGAGTGACCTGCTAATAGTGAAGTACCTGCCCGAGACACAAGAAAAACAAGCATATGATGCAATATAAAAAATTGGACGAGCAAGTTAAGCTTGTTGTCCCTAATAGAATTGGTTAATAAAATTATATATCAGCAACGAAATGGTACAATGATATGCTAAATAAGTGCTATAAATCAAGTGAGAGATACAAGAGAAAGACTAGATAAACACTAGAAAAAATCAAGATTAAAGACCATGATACTAGCATGAAAAGATAAGGCTGTTGTAAACACTTTCTGCAGAAATATATATCAGACTTATGGATGTCACAATCAACTTATTACAACAAGAAAATAATCCACTAAAACTCCTCCAAAATTTTCCAAAAAGTGTGCTAGACCAAGAAGTGTAAGTGTGCAAACTTTGGGCAAATTTCAGTGGTTGATTTGAGAGTTATTGAAACAATTAGATTAGGTTTTCTTCAACCCTAATGGCTGAAGATGAAAATTTTTAACAACAGAAAGAACTACCCCTTTGATGGGGACACCCTAGTGGCTGTGAGGTTCTCTAAGCACAAGGAACACAACCGAAGTTGCAAAAAGTTAATACGACAAGAAATCATGTTTCCCAATGTAATATTTTGTTTCTCCAATGCAAGAATACCTCATATTAGTGCCTTTATAAAAGGGTGATGGAGTCTTTAAAGAACAATATATATAAAAAAAAAACCTAGGGGTGTAAACCCTCTTACTCCCTAGGGTATGCCAACCAAGCTTTAGGGTAAATCTAGGAGGGTGTACACACTCATATTCCTCGTAGCAACCTTGAAAAAAATAAAGACTTAAAACCTTTAACAAAGAGATGAAGCAATGATAGATGGTGTATATAGAATAATCCTCCCTATGGTTTCCACCAAAAATGACCAAATTAAGCAAGAAAATAATAACATATGCAGATTTTTCCTTACCTAATCCAAGAAAATGAGAGAACAAACCCTAGTTACCATGCAACAATCATCCAAGATTCAAGACATAAAGCCTTTAGGGGGTGTGCATAAATACTCCTCATTCAATCACCTAGAGACATTTACCATAATACATTTGACAAGAGAGAAACACCAAGATCACCAAGAGTATCGAAATTTTTAGCCATGTACTTCTTACAATGGGAGAGTTATATTCAAATGAGATCTTATGATCTCTTATTTATACAAAATGTATCCAAAATAGTTTGTCCACATAATATTAGGGTAAACCACAAGAATAGGTGTCACAAACCCTAATATTTCCCCTTTTACAAAATAATATTAAACAATTCACTTAAAATTTACTTTTACACAAAAATAAACCCTAAGTTAGAGTGACGTCACCCCTTCAGGGGAGATTTTGGCACTAGGAGCAAGTCATTGGTGTAGAAGAAGTATGGTTGGGCTTCCGAAAGCCACATTTCAAGCATCCAAGTCACTTACTTCATGGTAAAAGCCTAAAAATCTTCAAAACATCCTTGTTCCAATGCATATCAACCTCACCACCAAACCTTAGCCCCATGGATGACATCATGCTCCTAAAGATGATGTTTTGCCTCTCCTAAGAAAAACGTTTGGCAAGTAGGGGCTAGGTTATGTTGTCCAAGTAATATTATAGGCCTTGGAAGTTTCATCTCTCTCATCCTACATATAGGCCCTTTGCATCCACCTATGGGATTCAATCCCCATGGAAGCCCAAGCTAGGCTTGTTCCTCCAAAATTGTCCACCAACTAGGTTCTGCTAAGAAAATTAAGCATGCTCTCTAAGGATCTCAAGTCAAAATATTATTATAAATAAATCAAGTCAATAAATGAGCCACATGAGCATGTGCATCAAATATTACCATGTCAAACAATTATGTGCTCAAAGACATTATGTAACTTACCAAGCTTGGATATGGGAGGGTTGATGAGGTGTCCTATTGAGTAGATCTTTCCCTAGGTCAAGGGGAGTTTCCAAGATATCCCTCACTAAGTCGTGTAAAATGGGTGAAGTGGTTAAGGGTAAAGAATCAATGGGCATGGGGTTTCATGACATACAATGGGTTGTAGTGTCTCATTCATGGGTGCCTTTGTAGAGGGTGTGTGGAACCTTCGTTTGCAATGCAATTTTCCCAAGCCCATCGTTTTGCCATTCTTTGTTTCTTTCAAATTTTAGGGACAAGTTGAAGGCCACTGTCCTGGTGCGGTGTCCAGATAATGACAGTGTCACTCACAAACACCTAGTTGAAATGAGAAGTATGGCTCGTGATGAGATCCCCTTTCTCTCAAAGATGCAACTGAGAGTCGTTACTCTGGCTTGGTGAATAGATTATGGCAATGTCATACCACTAAATATCCATGATCATGATAGGTCGACTTGTGATGAAACCTTATATCCTCCAACTAACCCTTTAAGCATTCTTAATCATTATTCTTGTGGGTCCCCCTTTTCTTACAGATAAGTGTTTCATTTCTTTCTTGGGGGATCCCTGGGTGAAGCATCTAGAAGAATTATACATAGGATTTTATATTTTACCCAACATCAATCCCTATGGGCCTTCATCCCCTTCTTCCCATAGAATGAGGGACAACCCCTTCTTGAGTCAATACACCCTAAAATCCCAAGAGATGAGGAAATGGGGGGAAATAGTGATGGAAAGTGGTAAGTGTGGTTGGGAACAATACAATGGCTCTTCAAGGGAGTTCCTAGTAGAAAATCCATCCCCAAGAAAGACCACTTACTAGGGCACAATGTCAACCACCAAGGTGAAGTAGGGAAAAAGGAATAATGTCCAAGCATATGTCATGAAATCTAAAGCAATCTAAGATACAACGCACTCAAATTCCTCAAATATTGAAATGACACTTACCATAATACCTGACCTGTACCTCATGGAGAAAGGCTCATTGCCTCTTGGAAGCCAGTTGATGTGGTGGATGCCATCTGAAATTCCATGACCTTTGTGGTGGTGAGAAGGGTCTCCATATGTGAAAAAGGATACTACTAGTCATGTAGTCTCTTGACACTCCATATCTGCAACCTGATGTCCTTGGGACATAATCTCCTTAGTTATCCCACAAAGTGGGGATAACAGGTCCAATGTGAAATAATAGTATAAGAGGGGTTCTATTTATGAGAAATAGTGTTATAGCCTTAATTTCCACCCTACAGGACAGAAGGGAGTTCACAAGAAGATTAAAGCCAAAATACATGTTTTTCTTGAGATCCACTAGTAAATGATGAAATCGTGTTGATAAGAGTAGTTTTCATAGTAGGAGATGGTGGGGAAAGGGGAAAAATTCCCATTAGTGAAGGATATTTGAATATCCTTGTACCAATGTGCAAATAAGACTGCCAAGTATCACCAACAAAGGGTACATTTGACCCCGCATTGGATCCAAGGTCTGGGTGAAAAACACAAGTTGATTGATCATCGCTATTTTCCCTTGATGAGGGAAGTGTAAAATCCAAGATACTTGCGAGAAAACAATAATAATCTCATAGAACCAAGTACGCATGAGTAATAGATTATACTCAATAGGTGCGTTGATGAATTCTACGACAGTCTTGACGGTATTTCCACCTAAATCGATGGCTAAGGAGGTGATTATTCCATGCGGCTGGAACATATTCCCATCAAATGATTTCAGTAGTGTTGAATATGTTTCAAGCTTACGATATTTGAGGGCCTTCTAACAAGAAATATGCATTATTTAAGTCAAGGTTCCTTCATCCAACACCGTTTGGAAGATGTTTTTCCCCATCGTTCGCACTTTGATCTGGAAGGAGACTTGATGGGAGAGACTATGAGTAACTTGATCAGAATCGAAGGTTATCAAAATCGACTCTGAGGGGTCAACCCTACCTATGGAAGAAAACAAGGCTTTCCTATACATTGGGAAGCTCTGGAGGAATTCAAGGCATACATGGCACAAGGTTCCTAGGCCAAGTCTGCCACAATACTATAGTTGTGGGTGACCTGTGTGTAGGGTTATGCGTCGAAGAATCCCCTTTTGGGAGAGAAAAGGTGCATCAAAATATGGCTTATCAATATGAAGAGGGCTATCAGGTTGGGAAGAAGATGTTGCATCTAGAACAAAATGGGAAGGATAAAAAATGTCATAGTTTTTGGCCTGAGTCTGCAAATTGACTGTTTGGTCACACATAAAAATGGAAACATTTGAGGAAGACCTCTCATGGTGAGGGGTAACTACCATGCCCCCTTGCAGAGGGGTAGGATTTTTTGCAACCATATTATGAGGTGGATGAGGGAAAGGATGAGTCAAGACAATAGAATTAAGGGGGGCCTTTTTTTGTGCTAGCCAGTAGCCCACCTAGTCTTGACCCTTTTCCGCCTCAAATATATTTTTTTGGAACTTGCCACATAATTATTTTCTTCTCCTTCCATTGAAGATTCATGTTTCATACCCCCTTTGTGTCTTGATGGGAATCATCAAGGAGCATTTGTAGCTCATGAAAATACTCAATATAAGTATCTTCGACTACAAAGATCTATTTCTATATGGCATGGCCCCGACATGGTGTGCCATATGATGCCGACATCATTTCATGAGTTCATTAATTGTGAAAAATATCCTTGGATGGATCCTAACAATGGGCTCTACTTTTCATAAAGAATCAAGATGCATAGTGCCTTGTACATAGGTGTGTGGTGTGAGTGGTTTTTTTTTTGGCATCTATCATATCCCAAAAATCCAAAAATATCTTCTTTTTTTGAGATTTCACTATGCATTTTGACCCCCAAAATCTAGTTTACATGATTGACAGGATTAAAGAGACTTTCTATGAAGATGGGGACATCCATTTAACTTGAGGTATGTGTTTCCAAACTAGCATAGAGGGGTATGCTTTTCCTTTCATTTCTTGCCTTGCATTATTAACTGTCCATTCTACCAACACTATTCCTTACTTTCAGTCTCGACCGGTTGCACCATTAGCCACTCTTTTTGCACGTTGTAACTGGTTCAGTAGTGCCTACCCTTCATGGGAGCCATAGTTAGCACCCATATTTCCATTCGGTGCCCATGCTGCATTTTCTTGTAGGCCCGAGAGCCCTTTTGTTTAGCCCCACCATGAATTGATGATTGAGCCTCATTATTCTCTCTCTTTTTATATTCGAAGGCCATATCCTGTGGGGGTTCCCAATTTTTTTTTATTGTTTCTTAATGGTCCCCTATGCATTTGCTGCTTGTGTCATACATCCCTTTGTTGCACTGTTGTCTGCCCAAATCCTGCTTACCGTTATTGCAGTAGCCTTGACCATCCGCCTCTTGCATTATTTGGCCTCCATTTTGCATCGACTAACCGAGGGAGAGAAAAATCACTCAAACTAGATCTCACTTGCCAGTACCATTTGCATTCATTTTTCTTAGGTCGGTTCCATGTTCTTGGAACATAGGATCACGTTGTTAAGCCACTCATTCTCTCTCACTGAGTACACTTTTATCTCTTTTTCAGACTCATAAAAGGACACGAAAAATTTATGTACCAAGCATACTTGCATCATTCTTTCGTGCTCGTTAAACCATGAAGGAGACAAAAAACAAAAAAAAAAGTAAAAAAAAGACTAGGGGTTTTTCACCATTGCCTATTCTCAAAATCGTAATGTCACTCGAGTCACCCTTGAACATGACACATGTTTGAGTCCTCATCATACAATTGATTTTTGGATTTCCTAGGAGTCATCCCCATAATATGATTCCGAGATACTCTTCTGACTGGTTACTCTTCCTGTCATCATGGAGAGTGTTTCAATGCCTCCTGCATTGTTGCACTATATTTGTTCATATCTTGTGTCTCTCTTTCGAGTCACCATTGTGTCAAGCTATATGTTTAAGGGAAGTTTAATCCTGATTCAATCATTTGTTGTTTTGTTGACTTTCTGAGTCAACCATCCCCGTGTCAGTTGTACTTAGTGATACTCTCTCTTCACATCATCTCATGGTGTATGTTTCATGTCGATTGATGGGGGATACATCAAGACCCTCCTTCGACATATCTCTTCCTATTTACTTCAACATTATCTAGGAGAGGGATCTAGAAACCAATTAGTACTTGGAGGTTGCAGTCCTCAGTGGTAGGCTTCCTTGCGATCAACAATGGGTTTACATCATTGACTCCTGATCAATCGATTCTATGAATGTTCGACACCAGCTCATCTATTCACACTCTCTAGATTTTAATAGGTACCTTGGGGTCCATCTTTATCATCGGTGGGTCCCCTCGTGTTTGTTAACAATATAAATCAATGAATGGTAATGAGACAATTTCTACCATGTGCTCGACATCAACACATTTATTTTCATGCTATAGATTTGTACCATTGGGGTTTGGGACAAATACCTTGGGTTGGGGCTATATCCTTCCTTTACAACACCCCTTCCCAAGTTGCGATGGCGTATATGACTTATATATGATTACTTTGAAGACTTTGGGGGAACTCTCCTTAGTGCTCATTGTCTTCTTGATATCTATATGTTGCTTCATAGATCCACATTGTATTTGCTGGTGGCTATGATTATGTTCATGACGTAGATCCACATTGTATTGTCTCGTGGATATGGTCTTATTGATGACATGGATCCACTGTGTATTCTTTTGTGGACATGGTATATAATTTCATATCATGGATCTGCAGTGTATAGTTTGGTGATCATGCTCATTCATATTCTGAGTATGTCTACCTAGGGGATGGTCTATTTATTCTCCCATCCTTGGTGTTTGATTACAAAACTTCTTTGACTTCCGAACCTCCTTTTCTATCTCCTCATGTTGCCTCACATGGACACTATTTTATTGTAATGTGTTTCGACCATCCATTGTTTTCCTGACCTCACACATTAGGGGGTATTTGTTATAACCTTAATTTCCACCCTACAAGATATAAGGGAGTTCACAAGAAGATTAAATTCAAAATACATGTTTTTCTTGAGATTTGGGCCCTTTTTGGAGGTCATCACTGGTCTAATAGGATACAACACATGATGATCATCACACATCAACTATGCTGCAATAAGCGATGATCTGTCAAACCTTATAGATTCCTGGAGTTACAAAGAGGTAGGTGAGGGATGAGTTGTATCTTCGTGTCATGTGCCTAGGAACTCACAACATTCAAGTCTCTAGTGGTCTCTAGAAGATATATAAGCCTATCCCAAGCCTCTTCCAAGGATATATATAACAAAGGAAAGTCTTGAATGAGAGAGGAGGAAGCATTGGTAATGTTATGTTTTCCATTTGTAGAGGATATTTTCCTATTGAAAACAACTAAAAATTAGAGTTCTTAGCCCGATCAAGAAGACGAGGAGAAGCAAGGAGCAAGGAGTCAAAGGAGAATGACATCATCATCAAAGGTATGAGCTTGATGTTTTCTCTATGATAATTAATAGATCACTAGTTTCCCCCAAAATTATTTATGTTGGATTCATGAATGGTCTGGATTTGATTTTATGAATGACAAACCAAGTTAGATCTAAGTTATATTAGTGATTTCTAACACTGGGAGAAGTAGGAGACTGGTGTTGTTTGTTACTTGTGTGTAGGAAGTAGGTTGCTGGAGCAAGAGATGCATTTCAGGAGCTGTAATAGCCATGATACACATGAACAATCTTCAGAGACAAGGTATGCTAATCTATCCTTTCTTGGTGTAAAAGAGATTGCTTGTCTTAGATCTAGGAAATCATAGAAATCTAGCTCTTTTTTTCCAGGATCAATAGGCAGATCCCAGTGAGATCTTGCCATCCATATTGTGAGATTCCTGTAAGATCCATATTTCTCAATAATTTCCTTTGTTATATAGATCCTTGGAAGAGGCTTGGGAGATGCTTCTATATATTCTAGAGACTACTAGAGATTCGAATGTTGTGAGTTCCTAGGCTCATGCCATGAAGACACAACTCATCCCTCGCTTATCTCTTCGTAACTTCACAAATCTAGAAGGTTTGACAGATCATTGCTTGTTGCAACATAGCTAATGTGCGATTATCATCGCATGTTGCCTCCTATTAGACCCACGATGACCTCCAAAAAGGGCCCAAATCTTAAGAAATGCATGTATTTTGGATTTCATCTTCTTTTGAACTCCCTTCTGGCTTGTAAGGTGGAAATTAGGGCTACAAAAAATAGTCACTACATAAAATTTAAATCCAATCTAGGGACTCACTCAAACAATTATGCTGAACTAATAGCCATTAGAGGACTAATGAATATTGCAGTGGATAGAGACATTCTTTAGTTACAACTATTTGTCACTTGCCAATTCCCATCTAGTTAGCAAATATATGAGAGATGAATTTCAAATTTAGAGTGTGGCTCTTCATGCACTAACAGAATAATTAAAGGTAACCAATTCATTATCCTCTGATACAAAATTCACGCACATCTTCAAAGAACTAAATAAATCTACTAATTCATTATCTAAGGAGGGCTTGCTGACATTCCTCGATTCTATGTTACTGATAAAGTACAATGGAGGAATTGTGGTTGAGTCAAGGATGGATCTACAATCCATAATTAATTTCTAGTTTTTATACTTATTTTAACAATTGACTATTTTTCTAGTGCTCATAAAGAAAAAACTATATTTTAGCTATTGTAAGACTAAAATGGATTCATCATGTTTCAATTTTCATGATTATTTGGATGATATACTTTTTTGATACTGCTCATAAAGACCAAAAAAACTAATTTTCCTATTGGAAGACTATAATGTTGAATTGAATGCTTGTTTGTGTGTGTAAAGTGCATGGCACACCTAAAAAAATATGTATTTCATTCTAAGGGATGATAACAATCATTCCATTCCTGTTATTCCTCCCAACCACCTAAAATAAATCCAATTCACAAAAACTATACATACATACACACACACACACACATATATATATATATAACATAAATCTTGTAATACTTATAAATCAAATTAAAACATAACACATTCCACCATATTATAATTATAATAATAATAATAATAATATTATAAATGTAACTTTGACTTATTTACTCTTAATTTATATAACAATAAATAAATAAAAACCAATTAAACAAGTGAAATTAGCAACATTGCTTATACCCGCCTCTTAGAAATGTTTAAAAGTAATAATTGTATGTAGAGAAAAGTGAAAAGTTAGAGTGATTATGATACACTTAAAATTTGTAATAAGCAACATTGTTTGCCTCTTAGAAATGTTTAAAAGTAATAATTGTATGTAGAGCAAAGTGAAAAGTTAGAGTGATTATGATACACTTAAAACTTGTAATAATGTATTGCTTATACATAACAATGCAAAATATAAGTGACAGTGAGGGATTTAAAAGTTGATGTAGAATTGGATAGATATAGGTGTTAGTAACTATTATCAATGTCACAATGTCTTTAAAGATAATGTATTGCTTATGCATAAGGATGCAAAATAGAAGTGAGTGTGGCTACTTGAGGGATTTAAAAGTTGAAGTAGAATTGGATAGATGTAGGTGTTATTAACTATTAGCAATGCCACAATGTCTTTAAAAGTCCAAGCAAAATTGGATAAATCTAGGTGTTAATAACTATTGACAATATCACAAGTATAGATGTAAGTCTTCAAAATATATATTTTTAAGTAAATTGACAAACAAAAACTATGACTATGATTATGACATATTATCTCTCTTTACCTAATTAATTTTAACATAAATAATAAAAATAATAATATCATATTATTTATGATTAGAAAAATAATAATAATGTTGTTAAAATGGGTTATTAGATTTCACTAATATAATTTATAATAATAATAATAATAATAATAATAATAATAATAATATTAAAAGTAAAAATCAGGCCCAAAGAATTTATAACTTATCTCACCTTTTATTTTCATAATATTGAGAATATAACTTAACTCTTATATTACTTTGAGAACATTAAGATTCATAAATTTATGTATCAAATCATAGATCAGCTCTATTCAAAGATGAGAATCCTCTTTTATATTAGATAGGAATTAGAAACACTTAAAACAAAAAAACATTTAAGATGAGAATCTATGTTGTAGAATTTTTACAAATTGGGAATCTATTTAGAAAGATTTGTTTAGAAAATGAGAAACACAATTGAAAATAAATATACAAAATTTTAATATCTTTTTAAACTTAAACTTTATATATATAAACTTCAAACATTTTTGTAAATTTAAAACATTATTTTTATAGATAAAGTATTGATTTATTTCACTTTCATATTTAGTGTGAACTTGAATAAAAACTCATGATACAACAAGAAAACCAAATACCTTATACAACCTAGAACTATAAGTAAAAACACTACAACCTTTCTCAACTAAATTTTCATAATAACCTAATATAAATGAAAACTTTTTACATATTAAAAACTTTTTCATAATAACCTAAGATAAAGTAAAATTTTTTACTTGGATCTAAGAGGTCTCAACAAAATTTTCATAACAATTTTAGATAAATGATTTTTTTTTTTTAATTTAAATAAGTTTAAATGAAAACACTATAAATGAGGATAGCTTGGATTCTTTCAATGTAGTAAAAAGGGTTACATATACACTAATTTCTCTACTTAGATTGTAGAGCACCTAGCTTTTCTATACAAAACACAAACAAACTTATGGCTCCAACGGTGGTCACACTTTTGGAGACTGTAATCGTTTTGGTTCATGACGAGGTTTTGTTCATCAATCATCAATTTTATTTATTTTTATTTATGAATTAGAAAATATATTTTATTTTTTATTTCTTTTTAATAAAAAATTATTTATGAAGATTCTAAATAATAATAAAATATCCAATAATAATCATAATAATAATAATATAGTTCATATAAATGGAAAAATAAAAACAATAATATAATTAAATATTCTATATTAATAATATAATCTATATAAAAGTAAAAATATATGAAATTTTTTTACAAGGAAAACATTAACTTAAAACATAAAAATAAAATTGACCTCAATAAAATAAAAACTAGTTTGGATGAAACCTAATCTATAATTTTTGTAATAATGAATTGGAATTTTTTTTATTATATTATTAATCATTAATATTATGAAATTATTATAATATTAATATTTTTTAATTTTTAAAAATAAAAATAATTTTTTTTCAGTATTTTTAACTATAAAACAAAATATTAATATAAATTTATTAGCTTAAGTGTGTTGTTGTTTTCTTGAATGAGGTTTTGGGGTAGAATCCTTTGTATAAGGCTTCACTTGATGTCTCCACAAGGTTAGGCCCGTAATCAAGTCCAATAGTTTACCTCTTTAGGTACTCTTCATACTATAAATTTATTCTGTTTTTCAAAACAAATCTATATTCAACATTTAGATGTTAATTATCAATAGTTTTATATTCAATTGTACATTATTCCTATAAAAAGAGTTTCCAGACAATCCATAGACATTACCATGCAGCAATGCCAAAGCCCTAGTGATACCCCATGTTATCCTATACCCACACTAAAATCTTTAGGGAAATGAGAAAACTCAAGCACACTCCAAATTACGCCCAACAAATTGGAAATATTTTTCGTCTGCTTGTCTACTCTAGGATTTGTTCATCAAACTGGTTTGCTCCATGAGCCAACAAATTGGACCTTATAAATCCACTTCTCAGAGCTATAATGTAAAGAACCAAAATAGACATGACTTTCTATCCACCACTTTCTTTCTGGCATTAGTTACTCAATAACTCTTTATAAACCACTTGAGTGACTTAGGAAAGGGAAGTATGAAGAATTTTGAGGATCATTAAAGGCTTCCTAATATGTCTATCCTTGACTTGTTTATGCACTTTTTTCAAGGTAAGAAAAATTATTTTTGCTGTTGTTTTAGGACTGCTACAAGTCTGAACTTTCTTCCCTTAGAATCTTCCTTTTAAGAAGTGATTTAATGCTCTTTTGAAGCTGATGTTTAAATGGTTTAATTAGGGAGTTTTTTTGTCCATGATTAGCACATTCAAATACTTCAAAATAGAAAATACCCCCTATATCTTTTCCACTTTTAATGTTGATAAGGAAATAATCAAACCACAAATTTATACACAGGTATTTTTGGTCAACATGACCCTAGAAAAACCCCCACGGGGAAAACTAGTTTGGAGAGTAGATTTATTATGGAGATTTGAAGAAAAATCACAATAAGGAAATACAAAATAATAACCTAATACAATATCCAACTCCACTTGAGCTTGAATTTGGATTTCTCCTTGGGATTTGCACCCCTCTTGGATAATGCACCCCCTTTCCTTGCTTTCCTACTAGACTTGTAGTTTGCACCCCCTTTGCTGACTACGACCTTCCTCTTACATGAAGATCCCTCTTCAATGGTGCCCCCTTTTCCTTGGCTTGGTGCACCCTCAACTCAACTGTGCCCCTCCACAAGCATGTTCGCCCCCTCTTCAATGGTGCTCCCAATCTCAAGGTAATGCACCCTCTCTCAAGGTGCACCTCCTTCTCCGCTCCAACACTCTTCTTCCTCTCCTCTCTTCTCTTCACTCCAATCTCAAGACTAAACAATGAATGCCCCTTTCCCCCCTTCCTTAGCTTTAGCCTCATCCTTAAGCTAACTTAGTAAGCAATGGCCAAGATTAGATCTAGGCTAACCAAGATCAAGGGTTGAGATTAAATCTCCCCTTTTACTTAAGTTCCTAACTCATTTTATGTTAATAAAGTCACTTTGTGACTTAAGTGATAATAAATTCACTTTGACCTTATAACATAAAGTAAAGTGGGTTGAGGATCATTTTCCCCCCCTTTGAGTTAGACACTCAATAACACAAGGAGACTACTTTCCAAGGTACTCAAAACTTAACACTCCCTCTTACTAAGGAAAGTGTTCTTTACCACTCCCATCTTGTCTTTGAAGTAGACATGCTTTCCCCTTGGAAAGGACTTGGTGAGAATGTCTTCAATCTGCTCATTAGTTGGAATATACTCAAGTTGAACTACCCCTCTCTGAACCCAATCTCGAATGAGGTTGTATTTGATATCTATGTGTTTCGACTTGCCATAAAACATTGGATTCTTAGAGATTTTGATACAACTCTGATTATCCCAGTGAATAACTGTAGGCCTCAACTCATGACCAAATAGGAGAAACAACAACTTGCAAAGCCAAATGGCCTTGTAACTGGCATGACTAGTTTCCATGTACTCTACCTTAGTAGAACTCAGTGCCACTAAACTCTATTTCCGGTTGAACTAGGAAACAACTTTTGATCCCAAACCGAAACAACACCTTGAAGTGTTCTTCCTGTCAACTGCACATCCTGCCTAATCTAAGTCTATGTAACCAATTAAATGGACCCCATCACCTATGACGTAGTCCAATCCATAATCCATTGATCCTCTAATGTACCTCAAAACATGTTTTGCTCCTATCTAGTGAACACTCCTAGGATCCACCATGTACTCACTAAGAGTGTTCACAAAAAAAGAAATATATGTTCTAGTGTTGACTAGATACATCAAAGAACCAATAAACTGACAGTATCCTGTGACATCCACCAACTCGGAATCAGAAGCACTAAGATTCTTCCAGTTGGTGACCATAGGCATCGACATGGATCTGCAATCCTCCATTTGAAATCTACTCAGAATATTTGTTGCATACTTCCACTGTCCCAGAAAGATGTTCCCATCCTTTTGCCAAACCTCCATGCCCAAGAAATAGTGCATCAGTCCAATTTCCTTCATCTCAAACTCTAATGCAAGAACCCTCTTGCAATCAACTATGAGATGCTCCCCTCCAGTGATGAAAAAATCATCAACATAAAGGATAAGAATGAGTGTATCCTCTCCTTGAATGATGTAGTAGAGGTTCAAATCTGCCTCACTCTTCTCAAAGATCATATGAAGCAAGTGAGAATCAATCCTTGAGTACTAAGCTCGATGAGCTTACTTCAGACAATATAATGCCTTTTTCACGAGGCGCATGTCAGACTCTCTCCCCAACACCTCGAACCCATGTGGTTGTTGAATGTATACCTCCTCCTCTATGAAGCCATTCAGAAATGCTATCTTCAAATCCATCTAATGGATCTTCCAACCCATCCATGCTACAATGGCCATAATACTTCTGATGGAGCTATATATTGTAGCTGGTGCAAATGTCTCATTATAATCAATTCCCTCAGTATGAGAGAATCATCTCGCCACAAAATGAGCCTTGTGTTTCTCTATGCTGCCATCTGCATCATACTTGATCTTGCACAACCACCTAGAAGTCACCGCTAACTTCCCCTTTGCTCTAGGCACCACCTACCAAACATCGTTTCACATAATGGAGTCATACTCCTCCTGAATGGCCTCTCTCCAGACTTGTTGGCCTGCTGCTTGTGCAAAAGTAGTGGGTTCAGAATCTGTGATGCTAGTCACCATAGCCAAGTATGAATCAAACCTCTCTGGTGCTCTTCTCTCTCTCATTAACCTCTAGAGCTAACCAACTAGCTCCTTATCTTTCTTCAAGGTCTTCTGAAACCATCTCAATTTCCTCTTCCTTGAAGTAACCTCTTGTGGAGAAGTACATTCATGCCCCTCGGTCTCATCCATATCTCACAACTAAAGGTTGATATCCTGAAGCATGCACATATGTGGTATGTGTACCAACCACCCGTGATCCTGTAGATGTATTGGGTGGACCAATCACCCCTGAACTTGGTGCACTAGGCACCTAAGGATGTGTCCCCTGTGATGCATCACTTTGTATTTTTGGGACCTTCTCAACTCTGTTTCACAACTCAATAGATCTACTAAATGCTATATTCTCCTCAAAATTGACATATCTCCTCACAACAACTCTCCTTAGTGCTGGAATGTATATCTGGTAGGCCTTAGAGACCTCTAAATATCCAACTAGGATCCCCTTCCCTATAGTGGGATCCAACTTTGTCCTCTTCTTAGAAGGGACATCAGAGAACGTCAAACACCTAAATATGTGAAGGTGTTGAACATCAAACCTACTCCCAGTGAAGGCCTCCTCATGAGTCTTTCTCTCCAGAGCTCTATGGGAACTCATGTTCTACAGATACACTGCAGCTCTACAAGCCTCTAATCATAAGAAAAATGGAAATGACTGATCATGCAACATCGATCTCGCTGCATCAACAATGGCCCTTTTCTTCCTCTCTACAACCCCATTCTGCTAGAGGTTGTAAGGAACAATCAATTGTCTCCTGATAACTTGTTGGAGATAAAAGAATAAAAACTTCGTGGAGGTATACTCACCCCCATTGTACGATCGTAAGACCTTGATCTTTCTTCCTGTCTAATTCTTCACAAGAGCATTAAACTCTTGGAACCTCTTGAAGACCTCACTCTTGGTCTTCAAGAAATAGATCCAGGCCTTCTTGGAGTGGTCATTAATGAAAGTCACATAGTACTCACAACCACCCAAGGAAACTGATGACATGGGCCCACACACATTAGTGTGTATCAAATCAAGTACTCCACCTGATCTACTGTCACTGATGGAAAATATAGTCTTGGTGTACTTCCCAAGAGTACACCCTTTGTACACCTCCTGATGCTCAATGCCAAACTGTGGAAAACCTGTCATAGTCTCCCTCATCACTCTTAGAGCTCCATGATGTAAATGAGACATCCTCTGATGCCATAGCTCACACAATTGATTGCTCTTGTTGCTTATAGCCACAACATGCCATGGCTGAAAAAATAGTGTGTACATGTTTGTAACACACCCACTACCGTAAATCAAAATTTTGGTTGATTTCTCAATAACGAGAATCCCCGGAGCGTGTAGCAGCAAAATGCCAATCCCCGAGTCGCAGGTCTTCTATTTACCTACCCGGCTCTCTGTACATAACCGTGGTCTTATGTCTCTTTCTGTCGGGATTTTTGTCCCCAACAATCCCGACGCGCTTAAATGCTCGTTAGCCTTCTAGGCTAAGTTCTTGGTTCACATGACCTCCTTTATATGACCACGGTCATAACTCCCATCGGGGCTATGGGGTTTCTAATGTCAAAATTCATTCACCCCCAAGATTCGTGATCCTTCGAATGTGTCCCTAGAACATTATCCCTCCAGGATAAGCTTGTGGTCCACGTGACCACTACCCCAGAACCATAGTCAAACCTCTATGTCGGGGTTTCGGGGTTTTCGATGTTGATGTGCATACGCCCACAGGATTCACGATTCTCCGATTCCCGATGCACCTCTGCTTCAGCTAGCCCTCCTGGCTCAGCCCTAGTCCACGTGACTGTTTCCCCGTGTCCACAACCTTACCCCATTGGGGTTTCACATTTCGCGATTCCATAAGGGATAAACACCACATCCACGGGATTCCTGATATCCTGATGAACCAAACGCCGAGGGATGGCTTCCCTTGTCGAGACTTTCCCAATCATTTTGATCTCCTCCACGCATCCCTCCAAATGGACGGCCCAAATCCTTGTCGGGATTCTGGGATTTTCGGTGTCCTGGTTCCTTTGACCTTAGGAATGTTGATTTCCCGATTTTTCGACTCTCGTCAGATCTTTGACACCTGTCCCTCTGAATGGACGGCTTGGATTATGTCGGGGTTTCCACCTGGGACTTCCCCATCCTCCTGTACCTGGAAATGCCGAGTTCTCGATGCACAAAATGTCGATGGCGCTTGATCTCCGCCACGTGTCCTTTGCCAACGGACGGTCCAGATCCTTGTCGAGATTTCGAGACTTTTGATGTCCCGTATCCTTCGAACTTAGAAATTTCGATTCTCCGATTTCCCGACTCTCACCAGATCCCTGACACCTGTCCTCCATTAGCTTCAACTGTGGCCCACATAACTCCCCTGTCAGGATTTTGCGTATCGCGATTCCCAACTACAAGGGTTTCTTTCCTTTGAAAACCCCCATGCTCCGAATTCTGACTCCTCGGAATCCCCTGACACGTGTCTCATTGATGGATGACTCTGATCTTGCTGGGATATTACGGATCGTGATTCCAAGCAGCAAGATTTCTTCACTTCCGGAGTTCCCGATGACCTTTTGGGGACGCTCCTCTGTTCACTAGGACTTAACCCCGGTGTAACTCCTGCTAGATCTAACAGTTAGCGGGAGTTCAACTGCTGATCCAACGGTTCACCAGCCTTTCGAGCTTGGACTCCGATGTGGCCGTAACCTCGTCGCACCTCAGTGAGATCCAATGGTTCTGATGCCACTTTATGCACTCTTCCACAACTTTGTGGACGGGGAAATCAGCGGTCCGGATGTTCTCATGGAGCATGGGAATCTACGACCCTAAACTCTTCGCTACCCATGAAGACACAGGAAAATCAGGTGGTAAGGCCTTTAACACCCTACCTTCTCCTGCTAATATAACGGTTGTGGGAAAACTGTGGATTTCCCGATGAATTCTCATCCGTCGATTCGATATTCCTCCCTTAAGCTACCATCTCGGGTCTTTAAGAGGAATCATTCCTCCTCCTACAAGGTTATTAAGACTTGCACCTTCAAGTTCCTATTCCAGGTTCTGGGTAAACCTTTCTAAGGAGGAAATCTCTACAAGAGATCTATTCCGGGGCTTTCCGGGAGATGGGTGAAGGGAAACAACTTCCCGAGAACGGAATGGAAGCCTAACTTAATTCAACCTATAATTAGATTCATTTATCAACTTAAATCATGCATGGCTTCCTCTGTTATAAGCATATGTCTATAAATTCTTATCAAAACACTGCCTAGACATTCTTACACTGAAATCGTTCACAATTCCACAGATCTATGAGCATATACATATATGTAACATTCTATGAATTTCAAGAGGCAATATGTAAACAAAACACTTATTAGAAGTGACTTCAGAAATGGGTGCAACTGCTGAGAGGGGTGCTCGTTTCCACCCAACCGTAGGCGTAGCGACTCCCAACGGATTTACCACTAGCCACCCCCGAGCTGAGACCACGATGCTCTGAGACTGCGTCTCTTTGTCTGCCAGTGACCAGGAGCGAAGGTTGCAATCCTTCCTCTCTGCTATCACTCACTCTGCGTAAAATGCCAGAGTTCCCCTCGTGTCTGCCCTCTCAATCACTTCTGCCATACGCCTTATCCTCTCGCGAGGTTGCGTGTGGCACGATTACCCTCACGCTGTTCAGTCATGATGGCTCTACGGATAGGCGGTTCACTTCCCCATCCTTCATCAAACCATCAACCTACCAGCCTGCAAGGCATTAATTTCAGAGCCAGCGAGCTACTTTTGGTTCTTTGGGCCAGTGGAGTCCAAATACGGTATTTAATTCTCGGTGGAAGTTAACGCCCCCTTTCCAGGTGCCCTCCACCACCATCGTGGTCTCTTTTCTTCATATCCCCTCTCAGCAGTCCTGCAATAAATTCAAAATGTTATTCACATTCATTGACCTCTTCCTGCAGGTCCATTTACATCACATATTCATACTTATGAGTTTTCCATAGTCCTTGGCCAGTCCAGTTATATTTACAATCTGGGGGAAACAGGGTGTTACAATATTCCCCTCACGTGTCCCAATCACTCTTGCATAAGTGAAATTGGACCTGTTATCCCCGATTTCTAGGGATAACTAGGAGATCATGTCTCGAGGCCCACAGGTCCTAGACATGGAGTACCGAGAGTAGGATTGACCTAAGCATGGCCCTAGAGGGCCCATCCTTCTCTTCTTTCATCAGATTTGTCTTGTCAACAGCAGAAACATCCATCACCATTGGCCTGGTCTTGTATCGGAGAAGGCTCTTGCTCCATGAGGTAATTGGTCCAGGTATCATGGTATGTGTCACTTTTGATCATTATAACCTTTAGATATATGCATCTTACTCCTTTTATTTCTAACAACTGCTTGGATCTTACATTGACCTACTTGACCATTGTTGAGGGGATTGACAGGGTGTCCTAGCAAGCCTGTACCCATAGGTTTTTGGTTTGCCACCGGGGGGATTTCTGATGAGATATCGTCCACTCCCATCATATCATCACTTTTTCATTTGATCTCTCGCTCATCTTTCCCATTCCACTAGTCTAAAAATTAGGATGATCTATTTGTAGGGTTGCGCCTTATCTCATGGGAAGAAGGGGCTAAAGGCCCAGAAGGTAAAAGCAACTGGTAAAAGATAAAAGCCATAAAAATGAAACCTCGAGATGCCTCACCCAGGGATCCTCGAGAAGGCAATAAAAAGCCTCTCAGCAAGAAACAAGAGGGACCCGAAGAAAAATAACAAAAACATGACCTAGCCAAGAGGATAGGGGGTCTCATCACGAGCTAGCCTATTATGTTCATGGGTACCTAATAGCGTGACATTGCCACTATCTGGTTACCATGCCAGGGCAGTGACCTTTGGTTGCATGGCCAAGGGAAAGGGGTCTCATCACGAGCCAACCTGATCATCTCTATGAAAGTGCTTGTGGGTAACACTGTCAGCTTTGGTCACCACGCCAAGGCAGTGTCCTCTAGTTAGTCCTTGAAATAAAAAAAGGAAAAGCAAATAAAGAAAAGAAAGAATAAAGGCAAGAAAGGGCTTGGAAAAAATTACATCCATGACAGGTACAGCTCGCCTTCTACAAAGGCACCTACAGGTAATATCATGCATCCCTGTCTTTCACTCTACCCGTATGTCTGGACATCCCTTATCCATATCACCTCATTCTACATGGCTTGGATGATACCCCTTGGAGACTTTCTGTTTCTTATGGATACTAGCCCAATAGGGTGTCTTGTCTTTTTCTTCAGCCTTGTATTGTAGGTCTTTGTAATATCTTTGAGCTATTGGATGATATATCATGGTTTTTATGCATATGTCTGATAATATTAATGATGAGACATGATTAACATTGCTATGATCCCGGTGACTAATGAGCCCATGGAGGGCGACGTTTTTGATGTGCAGGACCATGCCCGATGGATAGGTACCACGTGGACTGGTACACATGGGGAGATGGTTAGGTTAGACCTCCATGGGGCTGAAGAGCCCATCAGATGGTTGCTGAGACCCCATCAGGGGCAGAGACGGGACAGTGCTTGATTGAGCTTTTGCACCTGAGAAAAAGAAGGACGTTCCATCAGGGACACTTTGGCTGAGCCCAGCCTAGGGGGGTTGACCCACTTCCAGTGGAACATTTCCCTTTGATGGCCTAGGACGTCACCTAGGAGCCATTGACGTCACCTTGAGCATGTGACAGTTTGACAGGGCAGCTGACACGTGTGTCATGATTGGGAGGCCCAAAGAGGGCCAATGTTTTGTCATTTTGTGTTGCATTTTCCCTAAAAAGGGGATAACGTCTCCCTCAGTAGGGCTTGATGTCTTGCTTATGCTCAGTTAGGGTTTTATTTGACAGTTTAATGTAAAAACACTATAATTTTGGTTTGTAGCCTTGTCGGCTATTTTTAATGACCTAAATTCAATTAAAGGTCATGATACCGTATATATTGAGGAGTTTTCCCCTCATTTTGAAAATAACACACAACTCACTCTCTTGTGAGATCTGATTTTTGCGCACTTGTTGGGGTATTTCATCTTTTAAGTGAGGCACACTTGTTGAAGGACGGATTTTCTTGGCATTTTTGGCATTTATCTTGAAGGAATGTTTACAACTAGGGTTTGCAATGATATTTCTTCATGATATGTAAGTATTTTTTCTACAAAACTTCTTAATTGAATGGTTGTAGGCTTATATTCTTGCATTTATTTATAAACTTTGTTGATTTAAAACCCTAGATGACAAGCACACAAGTAGGTCGTTCTTTCATGTCCCCTAAAAGAGAAATATTCAGCCATTGAAGAAGGAAGGAAGAGCCTAGCCATTGCTACACTCTTATTGCTTCTTCCCTTGTGCTAGCCATGCCTTTTAAGAGTCAATAAGGAGGAGACGTCCCAGGCCTAGTTTAACTACACCTAGGGCCGTCCTGCTTCTAGGGTTTGGTGATAGGGCCTTGCCTTTGCAACACTCTCCCTCACCTCACTCTCTTGTATTGACTTGTCTTTTATGCTATCCATTTTTCCAAGTTTGACCTAAGGAAGGAGGAAAGAGCACGAGGCCTTGCTTAAGCACCACCAGAGTGACTCTCTTTCCCCTAAGGTTTTGATTCTGGGGCATTGCCATTGCAGCACTTCAGAACCCTTCCCTCTAGTCCTTAGCCTATTTCCTTCAAACTTTGTGCCCTCTCTTAAATTGACTCCATCTACCCCTAGGCACTAATCTCAGGTCCCCAACGTTGAAGTGATAGTGCTCAAACAACTCTTAAAACTTTTATAATTTGAAACCCTAACTAATTACTAACCCTAATAAGCTGACGCCACACTTGGTTATTCCATCTTGACGCAACATTTTCTATTGATAAGCAATTAGATGGTGTTTTAAAGCATTTATTTAGTAAGGGATTGATTGGATATATTGTTTGCTACATCATCTCAATATTTATTGATGAATTGATATTATTCCACTGCTATATTGATAAACACTGATCTCATTGATATCTATTGTTATAATTGCTAATCTATTGACATCAAATAGTGATATGAAGTACTAACCCATTGAATTATAGCCTGTATATATTGTTTTTCTATTGTCTTGTTCCGGGTAGGTGTTCTCATTTGGGGCTACACTTCATTTTTGGTTGTTTAGTCGGACTATCTGATCTTGGTGGTAACCTGTGAGGAGGGACTTTTACTTTGACCTTTATACCTTGGCCTCTTCAAAACCCCAGGTTACCGGGGACGTCTCCCCTAGGCTAACCTCCCTAAATAGAAAGAACCTCCCCATTGTGGTGACATTGGGTGGGGTAGGTTCCTGTTACGCCAGTTTGGCCTCTATCTTCTAGCCATTTGACCTAGCTACAAACTGTGCGATAACAAGACCCAATAGGGTGAATGAGGACCTCTGTCTCTCTAAAGGACACCTCAAATCCTCTATCCTGAATGGAGGAAAATGAAATCATATTCTTCTTCATCCTAGGGACATACAAGACATCCCTAAACACCAAGGGTGGCATAAACTCCCTCTTAAAAAAAACCGTACCACGCCCAACCACCTTGACTATAGTGTTGTCTCCAAGCACCATATCCAACTTGATATCTACATATTTGAGATCAATAAAGTTCTCTATGACACTTGACATATGATTGGATGCTCCATTGTCTATGTACCATATGCAGGATGAAATCTCAATTGTCAAGCAACAAACGATCAAGGAACACTCCCTCTCAAACTGAGAGGTAAATTCATCCTCCTTTGTTGTCACTGTTGTACCACCCTACTTATTCTTCTTCCTATTGGGACGTTGTCGAACATAGTGCCCCATCTTCTGACACACAAAGAATTTAACTTTGCTCATTTCATTCTTCTACTCACCTCTTCTCTGCTAATGCTTGGCCCCACTATTATCCAACAAATCGGTCTATGCAGACACAGATTGACCTCCCTAAAATAAAAAACCAAGACTATAATAAGTCATGATTGAACATATAACTTTCCCTAGGTTTATGTAATAAAAAATATTAGTTATCAAGACTCACACCTTTTAATCGACATTTGTCCTCACTAGTCATAGTTTCCAGCTCCATCCCGAGACTTGTGAATGATAACTTGTAAGAAGAAACAAACCAACAAGAGTGAAAGAAACAGTAGTATATTTTGATGACACCTATGCAAATGATCAAGGAGATATACAAAAAAGATAGTCAAACATAAACAACCTTTGTGGGAAAAAAACTATATTGTTGTATTAACAATAATGAAAAGAGATTACAAACAAATCCTTGAAGTTGTGAAGCTCCTTCCAACAATTTCACTGCTCCAATGCCCACAATGCATCCATAAAATTCATCAGCATCAACATATTGCTTTAGCTAAGATTGAATCCCTCAAATCAAAAGAATGCTAGCAATCTTCTAAATCACAAAAGAAAAAAAAACTATCAACCATTATTCTCTATTAACTTAGCCTTTTCTTATTAGGGAAACCTCCTTTTATAGATTGAAGAGGAAAAGGGTGAGGAGGTTAGGATGGGATGTTGGGAACCCCTTAGATCAGGAGTACGGGTGAGATCCAAAACGATTGGAGGACACCTCATCTCGAAGCTTCTCTTCTAGAATCTTCTCGAATTTCATTGTTTTCTCCCCTTTTAAGCAGTGCCACACCATGTAGTGGAGAAACCTAAGTCAATGTTGCACCTTGCAGTGGTGCAACAAGCGACACTTGAGGGTGTCACACCCTACAGTGATTCAAGATGCGTCACTATCTTAAATTAAGGATTTAAAGGCCCTAATAACATGTTTAACCCCTTTTGCATGTTTTCCTTCTCTCAAAGTTAGGTTCTTCTTCAACAATCATAGCTTGTATGCTTTGGATGATAGAGGATAAGTGAACATCATTAGTTGCAACAAAATATTGTGTAACACCCACCCTTGGGACCCTGCTTGGTCTTCTTCTTACCCTTTTGCAAAAGAGAAAGATCACCCTCATCATCCCCACCATGCTATTGACTAGTAGATCTTGAACCAAATATAAACTCCTCTTGTACAAAGTTATCCCAAAGCCTCTCCCAACTGGGCATATGCTCTCTGGCCATAATGCCTGGTACAAAGCTCTCCTAAGGTTTAGAGAAGCTATTTAAGATTGTGAGAAATATGTCTTCCTATAAACAACGCAATAACATTCAATTCCTAAAATATAATTGTAATTATATTCCAACTTCTTTCAAAAGCACAATTTGGTGTTGAAATTGACCAGGGCTAAAATATGAACCATTGATTCTGTAGTCGAGAAGATCACCATGGAAATTAAACAAATGAGAAATAAATCAGACACAAAGCCCCCGTGAAGAACAAGTAACTTGGTTGTTCTTGCGTAACTTGTGACTATATTAGCTGATTCTGCAATTGAGAAATGCATATCTCAATAAAAATATCTTATCAAATTGTTTTTCATAGCGGCCATGGCCATCACATCGAGCGCTTGTGCCACTTTACAAAGTACACGCGTTTTCGTTATCGTATTTAATTACTAGCTGCAATTACCAACTAATCTTGCCCAAACCGCCATTATTCCAAACCATATTCATCCTCTCTTATTCATTAAAATTAAATTATTAGATTAAATACAAAGACAGGATAGATCCTTGCGTGGCAAGGATAAATGTAGGTTCTTAGTCAATGATGGCAAATTGAATTTAAAATTAAATTTAAAATTAAAATTAAAAATTAAAATTAAAGAGGATAGATCATGAGTGTCAAGGATAAATGTAGGTGTATAGACAATGATGACAACTTAAAATTGAAATTGTCAAGTTATTGGGTTTTGTTATTTACTATAATTACAAATTAATTAACTAATCAAGTTATTAAAATAAGGAAAATGATATTAAATAATAAATTAAAGTAGTGGTTAAAAAATGTTTTTAATAAAAAATGATTTTTTAAAATTTTAAAATTAAATATTTTAATTTGATAATATATAAAACCAAAACCAAACTGGATAAAAAATAGTTTGATAATTGTTTTTAATCAATTAAAAAAAATTAAGTTTCAAATTTTATAAATTAAAAATATATTTTTATTTAAAATAAATTAAAATAATTTACAAACTTTAAAAATTCTTATACATAGTAATCAACTAATTGAAAATAAAAAATATTTAATAAAAATAATTACTATATAAACTATAATTATAATAATAAAAAACAAACATAAAATTACTATATACACTATAATTATAATAATAATGAAAAAACATAAACTTTATAATTTAATCCTATAAAGTATTCCATTATTAATAAGATATTCTTTTTTAATCTTCCAGATCTCTTCTTGATCACCGATTCCATTATCAACATATTCTCTTTTTAATCTTCCCACCTAGATCTCTTCTTGATCACCGGTGTCTTTTCATTTTCATTTTTAATTTGATGACTTTCCTTTTTATTTTCGCTTTTATGGCCTAAAGAAAACAATAAGAGTCATCTTCCCATGCTCAAGGAAAAGCATGTAATCTTCAAAAGCTACATGCTCACTAAACTTGCAAGAAAGTATTATAAAATATAACCACTGTACATACATAAATGGATGAGCACGAAATACTTGAAAAAAAATTTAATTAAAAAAAATGCTATTGCATCAGTTTAATAATATATTAATATTTAAATAAAAATTTCAAATTAATATTTAAATTAAGTTTTTTATCTTTATAATTAAAAAAACTTATATATTATAATAATAATAATAATTTAATTTTAAAATTATATTAAGTTAATTAGTATAAAATTTTAACAAACAAAGATATTTTAGCACAATCATTTAACTATTAAAATTTACTAAAATATACATAATTTACCTCTCTAAATTTAATTAAACTATCTATACAATTTGCAATCTACATACCTTGATCATTTTGTGAAAAAGCACCATATCTCCTGTCATCCTTCTTTGAAAGAAAAGCATGATCTTTCATTTGTGGTATTTGGGAGACCCATGGAGATGGCTTTTCGGCCTGATATATAAAAGAGATTTAAGTACAGAAACATTGAATTTAATTGACAACCGTTTATATATATATATATATATATATATATATATATATATATATATATATAATTAATTTCAAGCTTCTTTCATTTTTATTTTTCTATCTCCCCACAGCAATGTTGGATTTTAAGAATTTGGCAATGATGCATTTGTATTACCTGTTTAATGCCACCGCCTTGAGAAATCTTCTTCAAGGCCTCAAATTCGGCAGGTGGGATATCGTTTATCGATACTTTAAGACGCTGATGGATGTTCTTCGGTAAAAATGACAAATACTCTCCGCTTATTCGATCTACGTTTTGCCGACGCATAAATTTTTCAAATTCAAATTTCAATTTTTTTTCATATTTTTCATGAATTCAATGAAAAAGAGGAACCAAACACCAAATTGAGGTTTGTAATAGTTAATAATAGTTACGCTTTGTATCTTTCGTTTGTTCTTCTTCAAAGCGGCTAATTATTTCTGGACGTAACATTAGTCCTGCCATACGATCCTGTATCAATTTCATAAATCAAATTGTGATGGCTTCCAACGTTTGATAAATTAATGAACCCGTTATAATATCTGGGAGGTTCCAAGATAAATTGATGAAACCGTTATAATATATGAGAGGTTACGATATATATCAATGAGTATTATTATTATTACTATAATAGTAAATAACGAAAAAATAATATATATAGAAAGGCATGGACGCTTTTGAAAAAAAAACCAAACCACTTACCAGGGCTGAGAAGTTAGGGTTTTGGGGTTCTGTGTCAGGAATTTCTTGAAAATAATCTCTGGGACGGTCCATATGAACTTTGGTGCAGAACTGTTTGAGTCGCCTTAAAAATATGCACCAGTTGTAAAGATAGAAATTACAGTAAATGCCACTTGATTAGAATATATACATATTCGAAACATCTCCAGTAACAATCGCGTTCCTTCAATCTCTTTCTCACAACAATGCTGTTTATTAACGCTATCATACATCCATCTTAACTATATGCTAAGTTTATCTTCTCTTATGTCATTAAGAATCTAAGATTTGCTTGTTTAAACTATACAATATTTTTTCATTAGATAAATAATTTTAAATATTTTAATTAAATTTAGATATGAGTCAGGTTTGGTTATCAAGCAAGCAATTGCCTGGTTTTAATGACTTAATATAGGATGTAGAAGGAAGTTTCCATTTGCTTAAGTTCAATAGCCAAATATAGTACGTGGAAGAGAGGCTCTCGTTTAGCATCAATTGAATTTGAATGGCCATATAGTTATTCCACCTACTCCATATGAAATCATCATTGGATGGGTTTCATACTTTGCTGGGAATCTAGGGATAGGAACCCAGTAATGCTGGAGTGAACGTGTATATCTCTACTTAATTAGCCTTTCCCTCTTTTAATATGTATGGAAATCTCTTATTAGACCTGACCTATAGGCATGGTATATAGTAATGAGTTTGCGATGATTACATTAATTTAATTTATACATTATTTTAATTTGAGCATTGACCAATTTTTTTTCATAATACTCCAAAGTTAAACACACCATGTGGAGTTGTAGACTTGGCTAGATGACTTGAGAAGTCCTGCCAATATATATATATGGGCTGGATGGGTGTCCAACACTATGCACTTAGGGGTTGCGAGGGGTGGATATGGTGCCTTAATGCACACATCACCCCATACTGTGACTGTTGGGAACACTCACTTGACATACGTCTTGGGCACATCTTCCTCGACATAATGTGTCAATGTAGGTATTGTGATGGTTGATTGGCTAGCTTCACGAGGTGGACGGGGATGACTTCCACAATGACGATTTGGGGTGCGAATGACCCAACGATGGGAAAGATGGAGGACTCATCATGACTTGGGCGAACAAAACAATGGGTTGGCTCAGGTCACTTCCAAGGGATGTGAGTCTTCACCTGAAGGGGGAGGCGCCCATATTGGAAAGGGCGGGTAAGCTAAGGCATAATCATCATCGATAATTGGATATGTGTGAATCATCTTAGAAAAATTTGGGGAAGAGGAGTTCAGTGGATAAACTCACCCAAGGAGCCAATTTGTTTTTGTATTGTGCCAAGACGTCTTGGAGAGGCTACTGCAAAATGACTTGTGCTACCTTGTAGGTGAGTTTGAGGCAAGTTCATGAAATAACCCTGAGGTGAGATTTGGGACAACTTGAGACAATGTTCTGGGACAAGTTGGGGTGAATATTGAGGTGACTCCAAAGATGAGTTCGGTGGATGACTCTTAGGACGAGTTCGACAAGCAGGGTTGCGGAAGGTAGAATTACATATGATTCTTTTCGTTTACTTGTGTGGGGAGTTGGGCAATGAAGTTGCTCATTTCTTTATATTATTGTAATGAGTTGCAAAAGTGGTTGAACTTCCCTCATTGTGACTTGTATCATATTGTAGCATTCTTATATATGTATGGATAAGGGTGTTAGGCATTGACTTGGTGCTGCTTGAATGACATGAGTTGTGTATTGTTCTATATATATGTGTTTGGCTGTTGCATTGTTCCATGTATTCTTTATTTGGCTAAGTGTTAGATTGGTTAAGTATTTTTGTGGAACATTTTAGGCCACAGTTGGATGTGCACTGGTGTGGTGTTGGACAAGGCCTAGTTGTGTAGAACTTGGTATGCTGGCTAACACATTATAGCTCAAGGTGAAGTTACAAGAAAGCCTTGAGTGAAGAGGTGTAGTCTGGTTGTAATAGGTGTGATGTGGGAAGACCACCACAACCGAGGCAAGGTAGTGCTGCATGATCAAAGGCGCCCGAGATACTTGGGCATACCAAGTCGTCGTGATAAATTTTGGGTAGACTACAAGGGAATAACATGTGGCATCAGAGCTTGTTGAAGATAGATTTGGCACTTTTCACCACTGTCACCTCTGTGACATGTGGTATCAAAGATGATTTTGAAGAAAGTTTGGGTCACAGACTTGACATGAGACATTTTGGGAACACTTCACTAGGGACATCTTCATGCTAAGCTTCACCAAGACTACCATCTAAGTTGTGCTTGCTTGTTGGGTGAACTCGAAAACATAGCTGCAGAATTTGCAATGGGTTGTGGACTTGACAATATATTGATTTGTTGGTAGGAAAAGTGTGGGCTTGGCACCATGGTGCAGGAGATAGCCAAGGAGAGGACGGATAGAACGTTGAAGGAAAGATGGACGAACACATTGGAAGTTTTTGAACTAGCCAATTACAATATGCCTAGATGGTAGGCTTAACCTTGAGTCACAATAGAGGGCACACACATACTTGTGTTTCTATGGAAGATAGTCAAGATAGGTCAGTGTGAACCACTGTTGTCTTGGGAAAGTTGCAGGCTTGAGACAAAGAATTTGACTTGAACCATGGGAATTTCATGCTTCCCTGAAATGTTGCGATGAGTTCTTTGAAGGGGAATTCAGGTGCCTTGGAGGAATTCCAATTGCAACCCACTTCTATGGTTAAAATCGTAGACTTGGGATTGGCCCAAGTGGTGTAGACTTTAGAGAGGACATCAGATGTTTAGGATTCCTTGAAAATGGGAGAACACATAGATGGGAACTTGAGACGATTTACTTGGATGATTCCATTGGTGGAAATGGGAAAACTTGAGTTGCATCTCATGGAGGTGGCTTGGGAAAAGACCTATCTCTTTGATGAAGCATTGTATGGATCGTTGCCATGAAGTAGGTAGCGGAGCCTAAAGGCACTTGAAAGTGCCAAGTTTGGTGAAAGAGGAAGGCAAGGGATGAGGTGCCTTAGTACATGGGCACCTTAGACCATTTTGTTGAGTTTTGCGACGACTTGAAAACTATGAGGAAGGATGGAGACTTTCCTTGGTTCATAGGATTGCATGGACAAATTGGACTGCAACACGAAAAATATCAACTTGGGCATGATGTGCATTTCTCATGACTTGGGTAGGATGAGTGGGTGAGACTCTTGATCATCTCAAGACGTGGAGAAGTATACACAGAAGTATGACCAGTGAATTGACATAATGGTTCAAGGACAACTTGGATGTGCAAGAATTAAGTAGTTGGGGTGTTCCATATCCAAGTACATGGATGAAGATGAAGGAAGATTCAACCAAGGAAGCTAGGCTTGCAATCGACCTGTCTAGACTTGATATCAGACCAATATACCAAGGAAATCAGACTTACCTTGGGCATGGTTGTAACGTGGGAAAGACGACCCATAAGTCATAAGGACTGTTGGATGAGTGCAAGGGTAGATTTGGTTGGGTGTGAGGGTGGTATATGTGCGATGATTTCCTAAACTCTTTGCACAAATTGGGTGTGGAATGGACTATGCATGATGGCAATGAAAGTGGTAGTAGCTTCTTATGGATTTGCAACAGATTGGATAACTTCCTTGGAGTGGACAATGGAGTTAAGGTGCTATGGATTTTTTTAGTGGCTTCGCAGTGCAACAAGGAAAGAGAGGTGACCTTTCCTTGGTCCAATAACGTTATGCAAAGGAATCGAATTATGGAAGAATGTGACTGATTTTGAGAATGAAGGATGTGCATTCTCAAGGATTGAATGGAATGATTGGATTGGCCTTCCAACTAGTTCAAGACTTGAGAATGATAGTGTGGAAAAGAAGATCAAAGCGGTTGAAGTACTAAAGGAGTAGTAGGTTCGAAGGTGCAACACTTGGGTATTGTGAAGGATTTCATTAATGAAGGGTGGATGGTAGAAATAGGGATGGAAGAGTGACCTTGCCTTGGTTTTTTAGGTTGGATGAAGTGAATGAAACGTGGGAGAAAAAGACTATGTACGGGTAGGGGGAAGTACATTTTGAGTTTTGTATGTGATGGTTGGATTAGCTACCCAACCGGTTCAAAAACTCAAGGCTAGAGATGTACGAAAGCATGGCATAGATGGTTGAAATAAGGGTGCAATAGAAGGTCATAAGGGTTCAACACTTAGATGATTTAGACATTTGTGCTTGCAACAACTATAGGAAATGCGTGTGGAACTACAGTATGATCACCATAGTGGGGTAGAAACATCATTATGCAACATGGTAGGGTTGAGAATGGTGACGTTCATCCATGAAGAGGATAGAGTGGGTGCATGGAAAATTTGGACAAAGAGAACCGGAGAAGGTTGCACGCCTATTGTGGATGGTTGTTTTGATTTTTGGAAATTTGGGGTTTCTAGTAAAGTCCTTGGTTGTATATCATGTGCATGATTTGGAAATGACTTGGAGGACAAGCAATTCTTGTGAATGTTTCCAAGGAAAAAAGTGAATTTTGGTGGAGGAGGGTGTAAGACCCTCATCTTGAGATCACAAGGCACCTCCACCCGAATAGCATGGAAAAACATTGCGATTAACCATGATGTCTTGGTAGGAAGTCAAGGCACACATATTGGGGTTTCCAAGGCATATTAGATGGGTGGGGCACTCTTGCAGTTGGACAATTCATGTTGTAGATGGGCCAAGTTGGACACACCATAGGGGGGCATAGACTTGGCTAGATGACTTGAGGAGTCATGCCAAGGTATATACATGCTAGATGGGTGGAGTGATTTGCACTTGGGTGCTGTGATGGGAGGACATGGGGCCTTAAGGCACACATCACTGTGGACCAAGACCATTGGGTGCATTCATCGAGAATATACACCTTTCTTGAGTGAATATATGAATGAAGGTATTGCGACAGTTGGTTGGATAACATGAGGATGAATCACATGATCAGAGGTTGGGGTGTGGAAAACCCAACAATGGGCAAGGCAGTGGACTTGTCATGACTTGGGTGAACTAAACGATGGGTCGAATCGGGTCACTTCCAAGGGACGTTAATCTTTGCACGAAGGGGAAGGAACCTATATACTTTGAAGGGGTAGGTGAGATAATACATCATCATCATCGATCATTTGATAAGTGGTGAATCATCTTAGGAATATTTGGGCAAGAGGATTTCGTTGGACGAACTCACCCAAGGAGCCAAGTCATTTCTGCATTGTTCCAAGTCTTGGAGAGGGCACTATAGAATGACTTACTGTTAGGGACCTAACCTCCCTAACCCTTCACAAAGATAGAATAATATATATTCTATGTAATAAATACTGGCATTAGTTAATAAGGCCTATTTAATAAATATGAACAATTCAATGTAAGAAGACCTAATAAAATCTTCCGCTTCTAGAAAGATCTTCCTCCAGAATGTTCTTTAGAAGATAGAATTATTATAAATAAGAGTAGTAGGCATGATAAATATTGGTCTTGAGAATCATTATAATAGAGTGTTTCTCTGCTGGAGGTTTACCCCTCGAAGAGGCAAGTGAACATTGCTCCCATTTCAATGAAGGTATCATTTTTTTGTGTTATTCTATACATTCTATTTTTTTGTTGGTAATTCCCATTATATTCATGTTTCTGCTTAATATCACATAACTAGGTGCATAACAAGTGGTATCAACGCACTTTTCTTGGCAATAATTGTGGGTTAAATTTTGTTTCCAGGGTAGAGACATGTTCCGACATCTTTAAAATACAATGATCTATTGTTCAACACATAAATCTATGGTCGGGGAAGCATACTCGTAGGAAATACAATAGGTTTTTAAGCTCACATTATTGGACACCCTTGTAATCCCTGTTGGTACCCCTTAGAGTGGTAGAACATTAGAAAACACTTGTATACGGACTTGCACTTCCAAGTACCTCTAGTATATCGGGAGCCCTCCTAGGTATCTTGAAACCAACCATAGATCAACCGATCGACCGCCAGATTGATATAGTGTCACCGAGAACAACACTCGGGAAAACACTCTCTATTACCTAGGTAATTTAGTAGTATGGATAAGGGTACAATCTAGCCTCCTTAGTTGGTGCCCTGAGATATTGGTCTGAGTACTATTGTTTAACCTTGCACGTATATCAGAGAGCTACAACACATGGAAAGCCCTTTTCTGTAGGCACCCTGAAAACCCTAACCCTTAGGATGAAAATATAATAGAAAATGAATAGACAAGATCTATTTCCATGCAACCTTGACTCCTACATTCGAGTTGTGAAATTACTACACATTTTTTCCAGTTAAGAATTTGGCCATTTCGAAACTGTAGTATTATTCAAATCGGAATATGACTCCGCAGGAGTAAAAACAACACCCTTATTTGAGACCTATCTCATTGGATTCTCTTTTTCTCCTTGATCATTGTGATACCTATCATTTATAACTTTTCTCTTACTTTCCCACACCCTTATTTGAGACCTATCTCATTGGATTTACCTTTTTCCCCTCGTTGTGGTACTTATCTTTTTTAACCTTTTTTTATTACCTTCCCACACCCTTGATACCTATCTCATTGGATTCCATTTTCACCTTGATTTCTATGATACCTATCATTTTTAACCTTTTTTTTTACCCTGTGGACCCACCCCTCATTCCCTCATGGCTCCCACCCACTAAGAAGAAACCAACCAAAAACTGCAACATGATCACTAAGATGCTCCAGGGTACTCTTGACAGAATGAAGAGTTTATCTATAAAGGTCGCCTATATTTAAGAAAACATTCGGGCCTTAAATCCAAGGTTCTCTCTGAGTTTCACGCTTCTCCTATTGCATGGCATTCAAGTTTTACCAAAACTTATGAAAGGATCAAATTCTCTTTCTTCTAGGATGGTATGAAACAAGACGTCCGCAATTTTGTGGTAGAATCTGATATATGTCAACACAATAAGGGAGAGACTATCAAAACTCTTGGCACAATCCAACTGCTTTTGATTCCACCTACTATTTGGACAAATATTTCTATGGATTTCATTGTGGGCTTACCCAAATCAAGAAATAAGTTAGTCATCATGGTGGTATTGGATCGTCTCTCCAAATATGCTCATTTCTATTCTCTTCAACACCTGTTCACAACATCTATAGTGGTTCAAATTTTTATGGTTAATATCTTCAAAATCTATGGAATGCCTCATTCTATTGTTTATGATCATGATCTAACTTTTATCAACAATTTCTGGCAATAATTATTCAGGCTCCAGGGAACCCAATTGCAGCTTAGTACAACCTATCATCCCCATATAGATGGCCAAACAAAAGTGGTCAACAAGTGTCTAGAAACACATTTTAGGTTTTTTGCATCCGATCGACAACATCAGTGGGTTCAGTGGTTACCCTTAACTGAATGGTGGTACAACACCTCTTACCATACAACCACTCACATGACTACCTTTGAAGTAGTCTACGGATATAATCCACCATTGGTTCTCTCATACATTTCAGGCATCTCTAAGGTTCAGGAGGTTGACCGTAATCTTACATCCCGCATGACCATTCTCGATACTCTCAAAGAAAATTTGGTCATGGTTCAAAACCACATGAAGAAACAAGTAGATCAGGGTCGTTCTGAATGACAATTTGTTGAAGGGGACCACGTGTTTATCCATCTCCAATCGTACAAGAAGACTTCGCTCAAATATCAACAGTGTTAGAAAATGGCCCCCAAATTTTATGGTCCTTATACTATTCTCAAACGTGTGGGGCTAGTGGCCTATCAATTATCTTTTCTGAGCAACTCCAAGCTAAATCTTGTTTTTCATCTCTCTTGCTTAAAGAAAGTGATTGAAACCAAGTGCCATGCTCATACTAGTCTACCAAAGTTGGATGAATAAGGTTCCATTTGGTTGTAGCCATGGGCCCTATTGGACCAATGATAGTGTCATCTCCATCAACACACCATCCATGAAGTGTTAGTTCAATGGGAGGATACTCCACCAGAAAATGCCACCTGGGAGCCGAGTACTATTATGTAGAAATTTCCTCATATTAAGCCTTGAGAACAAGGATATTTTTAATGGGGGGCACATGTTAGGGACCTAACCTCCCTAAACCCTCACATAGATAGAATAATATATTTTCCATGTAATGAAGGCCAACATTAGTTAATACAACCTATTTAATAAATATGAACAAGTCAATGTAAGAAGACATAATAGAAGATTTTGCTTCTAGAAATATCTTCCTCCAGAATGTTCTTTAGATGATAGAATTAGTATAAATAAGAGCAACATGCATGAGAAATATTGGTCTTGAGAATCATTGTAATAGAGCGTTTCTCTGCTAGAGGTTCCCCCCTTGAAGAGGAAAGTGAAAATTTCTCCCATTTCAATAAATTTATCATTTTTGTGTGTTATTATCTACATTATGTTGTTCTGTTGGTAGTTTGTTATATTCCTATTTGTGCTTAATATCACATAACCAGGTGCATAACACTTGCAATACCTTGTAGGTGAGTCTGAGGAAATCTTTGAGATGACCAGAGACAATACTCTGGGGTGATTTGGGCTGACTCCTGAGGTGAGTTTATTGATGAGTTCGGTAGATGACTCTTGGGACGATTTTGGCAGGCATGACAATGGAAGGTAGACTTGTAGATGATACTTAGGGTTTACTTGTATGGGGTGTTGGGCAAGGAATTTTCCTAGTTCTTTGTATTGTTGTAATAAGTTGTGGAAGTGTCCAAACTCCACTCATTGTAACTTGTATCATACTTTAGCATTCTTATATAAGTATGAATAAAGGTGTTAGGAACTGACTTGGTGTCACTCGAATGACATGAGTTGTATATTGTTCTCTCTCTCTCTCTCTCTCTCTCTC